>BSQZ01000001.1:0-390000 GCA_033239005.1 Lamellibrachia satsuma | reverse complement strand
TATTTTCTCATTGTTTCGATGATTCTAACAAAAGTACACAGTCTTTTATTAAGTCGAGTGTGCATGTTACATAAACTGTTCAAATACATCAACGATCCTGATTCTGGAAGGATCAAATAAACCACGTATTAAAATGACAAAGGACGGAATCATTCCCTATCCCCGATGTATTAAAATGACAAAGGACATAATCATTCCCTATCCCCGATGTATTAAAATGACAAAGGACGAAATCATTCCCTATCTCCGATGTATTAAAATGACAAAGGACGGAATCATTCCCTATCCCCGCTGTATTAAAATGACAAAGGACAGAATCATTCCCTATCCCCGCTGTATTAAAATGACAAAGGACGGAATCATTCCCTATCCCCGATGTATTAAAATGACAAAGGACAGAATCATTCCCTATCCCCGATGTATTAAAATGACAAAGGACGGAATCATTCCCTATCCCCGCTGTATTAAAATGACAAAGGACAGAATCATTCCCTATCCCCGATGTATTAAAATGACAAAGGACGGAATCATTCCCTATCTCCGATGTATTAAAATGACAAAGGACGAAATCATTCCCTATCTCCGCTGTATTAAAATGACAAAGGACGGAATCATTCCCTATCCCCGCTGTATTAAAATGACAAAGGACGGAATCATTCCCTATCCCCGATGTATTAAAATGACAAAGGACGGAATCATTCCCTATCCCCGCTGTATTAAAATGACAAAGGACGGACTAATTCCCTATCCCCGCTGTATTAAAATGACAAAGGACGGAATCATTCCCTATCCCCGCTGTATTAAAATAACAAAGGACAGAATCATTCCCTATCCCCGCTGTATTAAAATGACAAAGGACGGAATCATTCCCTATCCCCGCTGTATTAAAATGACAAAGGACGGAATCATTCCCTATCCCCGCTGTATTAAAATGACAAAGGACGGAATCATTCCCTATCCCCGCTGTATTAAAATGACAAAGGACGGAATCATTCCCTATCCCCGCTGTATTAAAATGACAAAGGACGGAATCATTCCCTATCCCCGCTGTATTAAAATGACAAAGGACGGAATCATTCCCTATCCCCGCTGTATTAAAATGACAAAGGACGGAATCATTCCCTATCCCCGCTGTATTAAAATGACAAAGGACGGAACCATTTTCTATTCCCGCTGTATTAAAATGACAAAGGACGGAATCATTCCCTATCCCCGCTGTATTAAAATGACAAAGGACGGAACCATTTTCTATTCCCGCTGTATTAAAATGACAAAGGACGGAATCATTCCCTATCCCCGCTGTATTAAAATGACAAAGGACGAAATCATTCCCTATCCCCGCTGTATTAAAATGACAAAGGACGAAATCATTCCCTATCCCCGCTGTATTAAAATGACAAAGGACGGAATCATTTTCTATTCCCGCTGTATTAAAATGACAAAGGACGAAATCATTCCCTATCCCCGCTGTATTAAAATGACAAAGGACGGACTAATTTCCTATCCCCGCTGTATTAAAATGACAAAGGACGAAATCATTCCCTATCCCCGCTGTATTAAAATGACAAAGGACGGAATCATTCCCTATCCCCGATGTATTAAAATGACAAAGGACAGAATCATTCCCTATCCCTGATGTATTAAAATGACAAAGGACGGAATCATTCCCTATCCCCGCTGTATTAAAATGACAAAGGACGAAATCATTCCCTATCTCCGCTGTATTAAAATGACAAAGGACGAAATCATTCCCTCTCCCCGATGTATTAAAATGACAAAGGACAGAATCATTCCCTATCCCTGATGTATTAAAATGACAAAGGACGGAATCATTCCCTATCCCCGCTGTATTAAAATGACAAAGGACGGAATCATTCCCTATCCTCGATGTATTAAAATGACAAAGGACAGAATCATTCCCTATCCCTGATGTATTAAAATGACAAAGGACGGAATCATTCCCTATCCCCGCTGTATTAAAATGACAAAGGACGGAATCATTCCCTATCTCCGCTGTATTAAAATGACAAAGGACGAAATCATTCCCTCTCCCCGCTGTATTAAAATGACAAAGGACAGAATCATTCCCTATCCCCGCTGTATTAAAATGACAAAGGACGAAATCATTCCCTATCCCCGCTGTATTAAAATGACAAAGGACAGAATCATTCCCTATCCCCGCTGTATTAAAATGACAAAGGACGGAATCATTCCCTATCCCCGCTGTATTAAAATGACAAAGGACGAAATCATTCCCTATCCCCGCTGTATTAAAATGAAAAAGGACGGAATCATTCCCTATCTCCGATGTATTAAAATGACAAAGGACGAAATCATTCCCTATCCCCGCTGTATTAAAATGACAAAGGACAGAATCATTCCCTATCCCCGCTGTATTAAAATGACAAAGGACGAAATCATTCCCTATCCCCGCTGTATTAAAATGACAAAGGACAGAATCATTCCCTATCCCCGCTGTATTAAAATGACAAAGGACGGAATCATTCCCTATTCCCGATGTATTAAAATGACAAAGGACGTACTAATTTCCTATCCCCGCTGTATTAAAATGACAAAGGACGAAATCATTCCCTATCCCCGCTGTATTAAAATGACAAAGGACGGAATCATTCCCTATCCCCGCTGTATTAAAATGACAAAGGACGAAATCATTCCCTATCTCCGCTGTATTAAAATGACAAAGGACGGAACCATTTTCTATTCCCGATGTATTAAAATGACAAAGGACGGACTAATTTCCTATCCCCGCTGTATTAAAATGACAAAGGACGGACTAATTTCCTATCTCCGATGTATTAAAATGACAAAGGACGGACTAATTTCCTATCCCCGATGTATTAAAATGACAAAGGACGGACTAATTTCCTATCTCCGATGTATTAAAATGACAAAGGACAGAATCATTCCATATCCCCGCTGTATTAAAATGACAAAGGACGGAACCATTTTCTATTCCCGATGTATTAAAATGACAAAGGACGGACTAATTTCCTATCCCCGCTGTATTAAAATGACAAAGGACGGAATCATTCCCTATCCCCGCTGTATTAAAATGACAAAGGACGGAATCATTCCCTATCCCCGCTGTATTAAAATGACAAAGGACGGAATCATTCCCTATCCCCGCTGTATTAAAATGACAAAGGACGGAATCATTTTCTATTCCCGATGTATTAAAATGACAAAGGACGGACTAATTTCCTATCCCCGATGTATTAAAATGCGCCGCCTAACAGAATTACTTCCGCCGGTTAGACACACGAACAATTATATGTTGTAGCGCAAAATAACACGTCTTCAGCAAAACTGTACAGGTAAAACTGTACAGGTAAAACTGTACAGGTAAAACGGCAAAACAGTACACAAGTGCTTGCGAGATTTATATAATTAAACTCTAGGAAATTCGCTTAAGAGAATCAACTTGCTCTGGCCCGACGTGATTCTGTTCAGCGGAGTTCAGTGTATCATTACATGTGTCCGTAGATGTGAATCACTAACTGAATCATCGGTTTGTCCAGGTAAATGTGTCAACTACTTGATGGTGGTCAGCATGGCGACAAGCATCTTCACGATGACCGCAATGAGTGTTGACCGCTACATCGCCGTCGTCCATCCGGTCACCTCGAAGACATCCAGGTAATGACCACATCTACTGACCACATGTAGGGTAATGCGAGGAGGTTGAACAGGCGTCTTTCGTGTTGACCACAACTTCTTATTGGCCGGTCAGCCAATGTGTAAGTGACATCATTACACTAATATCGCAACTAGGCACGTGAAGCTTAGTGGAACAAATTTATAGCTGAGACTACATTTCAAGTTACTGTTTCACATGCAGTACTCCCTCTCTCCTCCCTCTCTCCTCACTCTCTCCTCCCTCTCTCTCCCCTCTCTCCTCCCTCTCTCCTCCCTCTCTCCTCCCTCTCTCCTCCCTCTCTCCTCCCTCTCTCCTCCCTCTCTCCTCCCTCTCTCCTCCCTCTCTCCTCATTCTCTCTTCCCTCTCTCCTCCCTCTCTACTCACTATCTCCTCCCTCTCTCCTCACTCTCTCCTCCCTCTCTCCCCACTCTCTCCTCTCACTCTCTCCACACTCTCTCCCCACTCTCTTCTCCATCTCTCCTCACGCTCTCCTCCCTCTCTCCTCACTCTCTCCTCCCCCTCTCCTCACTTTCTCCTCCCCCTCTCCTCACTCTCTCCTCCCTCTCTCCTCACTCTCTCCCCACTCTCTTCTCCATCTTTCCTCATGCTCTCCTCCCTCTCTCCTCACTCTCTCCTCCCTCTCTTCTCACTCTCTTCTCCATCACATGGAACAAACTGCCAAATAATTGTGTTAATGCTAGTAGTGTGAATATGTTTAAAAATAGAATTGACAGATATTTGACAAGGGCGGGCTACACATAGATGAGAAAATTGTTGGACTCTCGATAAGCCAATGGCTTCCTTGTCCACTTGCCATCTGGAACTTGTTGTTTGGGATGGCAATCTTGTTAAATCTTGTAAAAAAATCACACTTCCCTCTTTCCTCACTCTCACCCCACTATATCCTTTCCCCTCCTCCCTCTGTTCCCACTCTCTCCCCCATCTCTCCTCTCTCTCTCTGTCTGTCTCTCTCTCTCTCCTCTCTTCTTCGCTCCTTCGTCTCGCCCCTATCTCCTCCCTCTCTCACCCCTCTCTCCCCACTCTATCCTCACTCTCTCCTCCATCTCTTCTCCCTGTCCATTCACTATCTCTTCCCTCTCTCCTCCCTCTCTCTCCCCTCTCTCCTCACTCTTTCCTCGTGCTCTCCTCCCTCATTCCTCCTTCTCTCATCACTCTTTCGTCTCTCATTTCTCCCTGTCTCCTCCCTCTATTCCCCATCTCTTCCCTCTATCTCCACCCTCTCTCACCTCTCTCTCTCTCTCTCCTCACTCTCTCCTCACTCTCTGCTCCATCTCTCTTCCCTATATTCTCATTCTATCCTCCCCTCTCCTCCCTCCCTCTTCCCTCTCTCCTCCCTCCCTTGTCCCTCTCTCCTCCCTCTCTCTCTTCCCTGTCCCCTCCCTCTCTCCCCATCTCTCCTCACTCTCTCCTACGTCTCTCCTCCCATCTCCCACTATCTCTCTCCTCCCTCTTTCCTCCCTATCTACTCTCTGTCTCTCCTCCCCATTTCCTCCGTGTCTCCTCCCATCTCATCCCTCTCTCCTCCATCTCTCTTCCTTATCTCTTCCATCTCTCCTTCATCTCTACTCCCTCTCTCCTCACCCCCTCTTCCCTCTGTCTTCCATCTCTCCTCATTCTATCCTTCCTCCCTCCTCCCTCCCACCTCCTCTTTCCTCACTCTTTCGTCCCTCTTCTCCCTGTCTCCTCACTCTTTCCCCACTCTCTTCTCATTATCTCGTCACTCTCCTGTCTTTCGTCCCTCTCTCCTCCCTCTTTCCTCCATATATCCCACCTCTCCTCTATCTCCTCCCTTTCTCCTCTCTCTCTCTCTCTCTCTTCTTATCTATTCCCTCTCTCCCCTCTGTCTCCCCTCTGTCTCCCCTCTCTCTTCCCTTTCTCTTCCCTCTCTCCTCCCTATCTCCTCCCTTTCTCCTCCCTCCCTTGCTCCCTCTCATCCTTCCTTTGTTCCTTCATCCATTTCTACTTCCACATTCCTCCCTCATCTTAACCGATTCACTCCCACATTCGTCACGATGTGTTCACGCATTGCAGAACTCCGAAGAACACGATCATTGTTCTCGGCTGCGTCTGGGCGACCAACTTACTAGTTTTGACACCAGTGGCGCTGCAATCGCGCCTGGTGGAGTACTGGGACAACGGTGGCAACCAGTTGTTCTGCATCGTCTACTTCAGAGACGGCTTCAGCCGCCAGGCCTATACGCTCAGTGTCTTCCTCTGCTTCTACGTGGCGCCACTCGTCGTCATTGTCATCTTCTATTCGCTGATGACAAACTCGCTGTGGAGAAGCGTCAGTCCCCGATTCTTGCAGCAGAACTTTGCGAAGGCGATGAAATTCCGACGCCGAGTGGCCAAGATGGTCATGGCCATCGTTGCCGTGTTCGCCGTCTGTTGGTTGCCAATCCACTGCGTTCACCTGCGAAACGACTTCAACTCCAACCGACAATACTCCAACGTGCCGTACATCGCCAAGACTGTCGCTCACTTCATGTCCTACGCCAGCAGCGCCTTCAACCCAGTCATATACGCCTTCATGAGCGACAGCTTTCGCCAGTCGTTCAGAGCTATCTTCGCCGAGCGCAAGGCCGGCCCCGTCCGGACGTCGACAGTCAACCACCCGAAGCCACTTCCGCCGATTTCTGTGACTTCATCCGGCTGCCGACTCGCACTAGTTGGCGTCTGCAGGAAACTGCAGATGGAACCGCGAAACCAAAACTTCGCCGACGTCCATGTTACGGAGGCTATCCCACTAGGTTCCTGTGTCCTGCGTGGTGTATGTCCTGAACGAGTATAGGCCTAACTATCTCTGGTTCTGGGTGTTATGTCTTGTTAATATGCGTGGGTGCGTGCATCGTGCGAGATAATATGACCTTTCGGTGTGCATGTGTTGGCGCGTGTGCGGTGTAATTGAAAAAATGGCGATTTTATTATACATAAGTCACATTGTAGGACATAGTGACATAGTGACACAATAAATAATATTGTAGCTGAATATGTATTGCCCAGCATGTGTAAAGCGCTGTAAATTAATGAATTAAATAAATAAGTTATGTAAAGAAGCTAAATAAATAAATACTTTAAATTAAAATAAAAAAGTTAAAATAACCAACTACAATTAAGTTGATACATTAGATAGACAAATAATTTAATCAGATAAGTTAAATAAACAAATTAAATAAATAATAAGTTAAATTCTAAGTAAAATGTTCGAGTAATTAAAATGTCAACAGAGTGTTCGGAAGGCTTTGCGAAAGAGATGTATTTTCAGGAGTGACTTGAACACTGCAACGAACGGAATTGGCTTGACTTATTGCGGGAGGCAGGGCGTTCCACAGTGTCGGCCCTACCACAGAAAAAGCCCGACGACTGTACCGCTCGAGATGGTACCGCGGTATAGTCAATAGATGTTGATCGGCGGATCTCAGTGTTCGAGTGGGTGTGTATGGAATCACTAGCGACGACAGATACACTGGGCAGAGATGATGCACAGCGCGAAACACAAGTAAAAGAAGCTTGAATTCGATTCGCTAACGAACAGGCAGCCAATATAAACTGAATAAAACTGGTGTTATGTGATCTCGTCTGCGAGTTCCAGTAATCAGCCGTGCCGCGGAGTTTTGAACCATCTGCAGTTTCCGCAGCTGCGTATCGGGCAGTCCATAAAGCATAGCGCTGCCGTAGTCCAAGCGCGACATGAGTAAAGCATGAATGATTGTTTTGCAAGCAGTGGTGGAAAGGCATTTCCTGATAGTTGTGATACCGCGAATGTGACAGTACTTTACCTGGCAGACACGGCGTATCTGCGCCGCCATTGACAATGTGTCATCAAATACAAAACCGATGTCGCGGATAAATGGTTTCGGCGTGACGGAGCAGCATAGGGCGATATACGCTCAGTCATACATTTAAAAATAAGACATTAAACATGCTAAAGGAACAGAAAGGTAACTTTACTGATAAAGCTTCGTGCTGAGTGGAAGTATATGAAAGTAGATCGTCCTGTTGAAACGTGTTTTCGTGTCCAGTCGATCTTCAAGAAGAATATATTTATGAACGATATTAGTAATTATTCATAGCCAGGTATTCTTGTGCTATTCCTGCGTGTCAGTTGTCATGTCAGACACGCTGGCCGTTACATTATGTTGGTGTTATATTCTGTGATTGGTGTTATTGTGATTCTATATTATGTTGGTGTTATATTCTGTGGTTAGTGTTATTGTGACTTTGAGACAACTGCAGTTCGTCGAACATGATTCGGAACGAAAACACTGGTCATCTGTATTGCTCATAATCCAACCAGACATGCATTGCACATCAAGTCGGACATGTGCCGAAGGATCAGTGTCTGGTCAAATAACACGTCTCACGTTCAACGTTGGCTACATAATGTTGTATCGCATTTAGCATATGCTACATAAGGATGTCTGACATTCAACGTTTGCTACAAAATATTGTATCGCATTTAGCTTATGCTGCATAATGTGTCTTACATTCAACATATTCTACACAATGGTGTCTAATATTCAACGTAGTGTACATAATGTTGTCTGACATTCAACGTATGACGTATGCTACATAATGTTGTAGCGCATTCGACGTTTGCTACAGAATGTTTTCTCGCAGTCTATGTATGATACGTAATATTGTCTCGTATTTAGTGGATACTACATGATGTTGAATATCATTTAGTGTATGTTACGTAGTGTTGCCTCGCATTAAACGTATGCTACATGATGTAGTCTCGCACGCACGCACGCACGCACGCACGCACGCACGCACGCACGCATCATTTGAAGATATGTCGATTAGTGAATATTATGTTCTGGTAGTTATTGTGCCATTTTAGTTGTTTCCTGTATTGTATTCGTCTCGTTGATGCTGCGTTGTGCAATGTACCGCTATATACGCGACTGTAGTCTATGACATGCGTAGTTGTCTATAATAAAGAGTCATACGTGCAATTTTAGTTTTTATTGGATTAATCAAGCAACATCACAATAGTAGTACATGTACTAATAATACTGCGGCTTGGTTCCTAGACGGAACAGCTTAGTCTCGCGCTGCACCAGAATTTATGAGGTTTGGTGACAAAGTTCGCTAGACATTCGTCAATCGGACGCTATCAGCGAGCTTGTGTCTTACTGCGGGCGTTGCTGGGATGTTGCTAGTAACGTACGGAGCACGGGGGCGAATCATTCGTTCATTCTTAGAATGTGGCCAAGCCACCTCCATCTGCATGTCTTTGCGGTTTCCACGATGTCGAATGATGCTTCTTCATGTGGGGCAGAACACAAGAGACAAAACTGCTTTTTCATCTCCATGAATATCTATTTCCGATACGCGCAAAACTAAAATCAGAAACACAAATTGAGACAAGAATAAATATGTAAAATATAATGCAGCGCATTTCTAGAAAAATTCGAAAATCGGCTGGAGAAAGTAGAGCGCGAAGTGAAGCCGACAGTGTGAAGTGAGGTCGACAAACTAGCTGTAGAAGCAGGAAGCTTAGAGGACAAAGTAACCAGCCTAGCAATAGACATGTCGAAAATAAACCAAAAAATGGACAAAGATATAGGATGTCACCATATCGAAATTAACAAGCACAATGAGATTTGGTAGAAAAGAAGGGGAACCAAAAATGAGACCTCTCAGGGTTATACTAAAAAAAACAAGGAACAAAGAATGAAATACTGAAAAAATCTGCAAAAGTGAGACAGATCAAAACATAATAGTACAATCCAAAAACAGTCTTCATCGTTCCAGACAAAACCAAACTAGAAAGGAAGTTGACATCGCTTTGCGGGCTCAGTTAATAGAAACAAGAGCAAAAAAACCCAACAGGTACAAAATCAGAACATCCCACCAAACCAAACCTAATAAACCAAAAATCAGCTTCATAAAAAGAAGACACTTGTCGATATGTACACAGCATTATTCTTAAAATGGAAACGATACTTTACCACTAAAATATACTATATTAATGCACAATGCCTAAGAAACAAATTTACACAACTTGAAGTTCTTATATCGGAGGAAACTCCAAACATCATAGCCTTTACTGAAACATGGTTATCCTCAGACATTACCGACTCTGAATTAACACCAACGCATTATACATGCTTTAGAAACGAGCGAAGAATACACTTTTACACACCAATACAATACAGTGGAAGACAGAGGAGAAGTACTACACACCAGGCACATACACAGTGGAAGACAGGGGAGGAGTACTACACACCAGGCACATACACAGTGGAAGACAATGGAGAAGTACTACACACCAGGCACATACACAGTGGAAGACAGGGGAGAAGTACTACACACCAGGCACATACATAGTGGAAGACAGGGGAGATGTACTACACACCAGGCATATACAAAGTGGAAGACAGGGGAGAAGTATTACACACCAGGCACATACACAGTGGAAGACAGGGGAGAAGTACTACACACCAGGCACATACATAGTGGAAGATAGGGGAGATGTACTACACACCAGGCACATACAAAGTGGAAGACAGGGGAGGAGTACTACACACCAGGCACATACATAGTGGAAGACAGGGGAGAAGTACTACACACCAGGCACATACACAGTGGAAGACAGGGGAGAAGTACTACACACCAGGCACATACATAGTGGAAGACAGGGGAGAAGTACCACACACCAGGCACATACATAGTGGAAGACAGGGGAGAAGTACTACACACCTGGCACATACACAGTGGACGACAGGGGAGAAGTACTACACACCAGGCACATACATAGTGGAAAACAGGGGATAAGCACTACACACCAGGCACATACAAAGTGGAAGACAGGGGAGAAGTAATACACACCAGGCAATTACACAGTGGAAGACAGGGGAGAAGTACTACACACCAGGCACATACACAGTAGAAGACTGGGGAGAAGTACTACACACCAGGCACATACATAGTGGAAGACAGGGGAGAAGCACTACACACCAGGCACATACACAGTGGAAGACAGGGGAGAAGTACTACACACCAGGCACATACATAGTGGAAGACAGTGGAGGAGTACTACATACAAGGCACATACACAGTGGAAGACAGGGGAGAAGTATTACACACCAGGCAATTACACAGTGGAAGACAGGGGAGAAGTACTACACACCAGTCACATACACAGTAGAAGACTGGGGAGAAGTACTACACACCAGGCACATACATAGTGGAAGACAGGGGAGAAGCACTACACACCAGGCACATACACAGTGGAAGACAGGGGAGAAGTACTACACACCAGGCACATACATAGTGGAAGACAGGGGAGAAGTACTACACACCAGGCACATACACAGTGGAAGACAGGGGAGAAGTACTACACACCAGGCACATACAAAGTGGAAGACAGGGGAGAAGTATTACACACCAGGCACATACACAGTGGAAGACAGGGGAGAAGTACTACACACCAGGCACATACATAGTGGAAGACAGGGGAGATGTACTACACACCAGGCACATACAAAGTGGAAGACAGGGGAGAAGTACTACACACCAGGCACATACACAGTGGAAGACAGGGGAGAAGTACTACACACCAGGCACATACACAGTGGAAGACAGGGGAGAAGTACTACACACCAGGCACATACACAGTGGAAGACAGGGGAGAAGTACTACACACCAGGCACATACATAGTGGAAGACAGGGGAGAAGTACTACACACCAGGCACATACACAGTGGAAGACAGGGGAGAAGTACTACACACCAGGCACATACATAGTGGAAGACAGGGGAGAAGTACTACACACCAGGCACATACACAGTGGAAGACAGGGGAGAAGTACTACACACCAGGCACATACATAGTGGAAGACAGGGGAGAAGTACTACACACCAGGCACATACACAGTGGAAGACAGGGGAGAAGTACTACACACCAGGCACATACACAGTGGAAGACAGGGGAGAAGTACTACACACCAGGCACATACACAGTGGACGACAGGGGAGAAGTACTACACACCAGGCACATACATAGTGGAAGACAGGGGAGAAGCACTACACACCAGGCACATACAAGGTGGAAGACAGGGGAGAAGTACTACACACCAGGCAATTACACAGTGGAAGACAGGGGAGAAGTACTACACACAAGACACATACACAGTGGAAGACAGGGGAGAAGTACTACACACCAGGCACATACACAGTGGAAGACAGGGGAGAAGTACTACACACCAGGCACATACACAGTGGAAGACAGGGGAGAAGTACTACACACCAGGCACATACACAGTTGAAGACAGGGGAGGAGTACTACACACCAGGCACATACATAGTGGAAGAGAGGGGAGAAGTACTACACACCAGGCACATACACAGAAGAAGACTGCGGAGAAGTACTACACACCAGGCACATACACAGTGGAAGACAGGGGAGAAGTACTACACACCAGGCACATACATAGTGGAAGACAGGGGAGAAGTACTACACACCAGGCACATACACAGTGGAAGACAGGGGAGAAGTACTACACACCAGGCACATACATAGTGGAAGACAGGGGAGGGGTACTACACACCAGGCACATACACAGTGGAAGACAGGGGAGGAGTACTACACACAAGACACATACACAGTGGAAGACAGGGGAGAAGTACTACACACCAGGCACATACATTGTGGAAGACAGGGGAGAAGTACTACACACCAGGCACATACACAGTGGAAGACAGGGGAGAAGTACTACACACCAGGCACATACACAGTGGAAGACAGGGGAGAAGTACTACACACCAGGCACATACACAGTGGAAGACAGGGGAGGAGTACTACACACCAGGCACATACACAGTGGAAGACAAGGGAGAAGTACTACACACCAGGCACATACACAGTGCAAGACAGGGGAGGAGTACTACACACCAGGGACATACACAGTGGAAGACAGGGGAGTAGTACTACACACCAGGCACATACACAGTGGAAGACAGGGGAGGAGTACTACACACCAGGCACATACACAGTGGAAGACAGGGGAGGAGTACTACACACCAGGCACATACACAGTGGAAGACAGGGGAGGAGTACTACACACCAGGCACATACACAGTGGAAGACAGGGGAGAAGTACTACACACCAGACACATACACAGTGGAAGACAGGGGAGAAGTACTACACACCAGGCACATACACAGTGGAAGACAGGGGAGAAGTACTACACACCAGGCACATACACAGTGGAAGACAGGGGAGAAGTACTACACACCAGGCACATACACAGTGGAAGACAGGGGAGGAGTACTACACACCAGACACATACATGGTGGAAGACAGGGGAGGAGTACTACACACCAGGCACGTACATAGTGGAACACAGGGGAGAAGTATTATACACCAGGCACATACACAGTGGAAGACAGGGGAGGAGTACTACACACCAGACACATACACAGTGGAAGACAGGGGAGGAGTACTACACACCAGACACATACACAGTGGAAGACAGGGGAGGAGTACTACACACCAGGCACATACACAGTGGAAGACAGGGGAGAAGTACTACACACCAGGCACATACACAGTGGAAGACAGGGGAGGAGTACTACACACCAGACACATACACAGTGGAAGACAGGGGAGGAGTACTACACACCAGACACATACATGGTGGAAGACAGGGGAGGAGTACTACACACCAGGCACGTACATAGTGGAACACAGGGGAGAAGTATTATACACCAGGCACATACACAGTGGAAGACAGGGGAGGAGTACTACACACCAGACACATACACAGTGGAAGACAGGGGAGAAGCACTACACACCAGGCACGTACATAGTGGAACACAGGGGAGAAGTATTATACACCAGGCACATACACAGTGGAAGACAGGGGAGGAGTACTACACACCAGACACATACACAGTGGAAGACAGGGGAGAAGCACTACACACCAGGCACGTACATAGTGGAACACAGGGGAGAAGTATTATACACCAGGCACATACACAGTGGAAGACAGGGGAGGAGTACTACACACCAGGCACAGTGGAAGGCAGGGTAGAAGTACTATTATTAGTGTATAAAATATAAGATTGAGGGCATTACTGAGAAATTTGTTCCAGTAAGAAAACAAGGGAAAATGTCCAGGAAGAAACACCTGTCTAAAGAGGCTATTAGAAAAATTGCTCACAATCAGATGCTGTGAGGGTCTATAAACACACTGGAAATGTAGAAGACTGCACAAACTACAAAGAGGCACTTAACCTAGCTATAACTGAAATTAGAAAATCCAAAAGAACCTTTGAAAAAAAATTGGCAGGTAATATAAAAACGACAGCAAGAGTTTCTATTGTTGTGCAAGAGAGATAAGGTCGGACCACTGGAAAACAACTGGTGAAACTTAATTTCAGTCGGGTTTCAAATGGCGGAGGTCCTGAATGAGTATTTCAGCTGAGGTTTTACACAGAAAATATCAGCTCACTTCCAGTTCCAATTACAAAATTTGAGAGCGATAAATCAGAACATTTAAGGCAGTTATTTGTAACTCCTGAAATGATAGCAAAGAAAATTAAGAAGAGGAAAAATAATAAATCACCTGGAGTTGATGGGATACCACCAAAACTGCTTAAGGAAATTGTTGAGCAAATTAATACACCACTTGCAAAAGCGTTTAACTTCTTCTTGTTGTCACTAGAAGAAGGAATAATTCCTTAAGAATGGAAAGAAGCAAACATTACGCCACTATTTAAGAAGGGATCGAGGAACAAGCCAGATAATTACAGAACAGTGAGTTTAACATCAGCTGTATGTAAATAACTCGAAACATTAATTAGAGACCATATTGTGGAATTCCTTGTAAAACATAAATTAATAAATACATCTCAACAGACCTAAACGCAAGGTCATGTCTAACCAATCTCTTATGTTTTTTGGAAGAAATTACAAAGTGGGTAGATGACGGGTCACCAGTGGATGTTGTCTACTTAGATTTTCAGAAAGCTTTTGATAGTGTGCCACATCAAAGATTGTTACTTAAACAAAAAGCCACCCATAATAATGATGTGATCAACTGGATAGAATAGTGGCTTACAGACAGAAGACTGAGAGTAATAGTAGATGGTGAGATTTCAAACTGGAAATTTGTTTTGAATGGGATATTAGGCTCTATTCTGTTTTTAATATATATATATATATATATATATATATATATATATATATATATATATATATATATATATATATATATATATATATATATATATATATATATATATATATATATATATATATATATATATATATATATATATATATATATATATATATATATATATATATATATATATATATATATATATATATATATATATATATATATATATATATATATGTATATGTATATATATATATATATATATATATTATATATATATATATATACACACACATGATTTGGAAGATGGCATATCTAGCAAAAGTACTGAAATTTGCAGATGGCACAAAAGTATTCAGAAAGGTTACTAATGATACCGATAAACAAAGTTTATAGGATGATCTAGATAAATTAGTTAAATGGTCAGAAAAATGGCAAATGTTATTAAGTTTTGGGAAGTGTAAATGCATACACATAGGACATGGAAACGTGGACGAAGAATATATAATGGGGGATGCTGTACTAGGTAGAACCACACAGGAAAAGGACTTGGGAGTAACATTTAGTGCTGACATGAACGCTTCAGAGCAATGTGGGATTGCTGCTTCGAAAGGAAATCAAATTGCCCCAATACAATTGTAATAATTTGCCCCAAAACATTTGTTTTCCGTTGAACGCACGTGGACGATAATCAATCCTGAATTTCAATTTAACTCCTACTTGGCATAACCCCATATACTATATAGTAGATATGTTTCAAGTTTGTTTAACCAAAAAAAATTACAATTAAATACAAAAATACCAAATACTTCAATATTTTTGTTTTGCCATAGCCCCACGTGATTGAAAATTATGCAGTACACTGCATACTTTCGTTAGAAACAGCATATATTGACATCAAATCTGACCTACGTAATTTCAATAATCATGTACTATATAAGCATAGCCAGCTCTGTTCAGTAGGTCGAGGGCAAGTTGTTACAGAGTCGTTTTACGAAAACAGCACACATATGGAGATAACATCGACAGTAGTTGGTTGGAAGTTCACCAGCAGACACACTGTTCCAAAAATCGGGACTTAAGAAGAAAAAATTAACGAGGTGTGGACAAAATGACTTTTTAATCACATAAGACATTGGTATGCCCACATAATATCATATCAGGCAAACACTTTTTGGCTCAGCCAGCGATTTAACCTGTGAAACGAAGCGTGCTGGTTTATAACCAGTATTGTAAATTATAGCAGCGTCAAACAAAGTTAACAAGTATCTCAGGTTACGCATAGATGACAAATGGTTGGACTCTCGATAAGGTAATGGCTTCCTTGTCCACTTGCTGTCTGGGTGTATTGCTTGGGTGACAATCTTATAAAATTGTTATGGCACAGTCCTATTTGAACAATTAATAGATATTGCACGATTCCTTGAAAAGTGGATGTTTGTGCGCGTGTGCATGAGTCCGTACGTTTGTGTCATTCAATAAAGTAGAAGTCGCATTACATATTACATTGTCATTCGCTGTTCATACTCCATTCAATAATTCATATTCCACTCACAATTGTTTGTTATGTAAGAATCCGGGGAATGAGAAACTAATCATGAAAAGTTTAATATATTCAATCCAATTCAATATCTTTATTTCAGACTAAGAACCGATACAAACATCATGTTCACACATATGTCTATAAATGTGATTCACTAAGCACATCAAATAATAATAAAAATATATAAAACAAAAAGCATTGCGCAGTACAGCCTACCATAGGTAGACTCAATCCAAACTATTATGTATATACGACAGTTTTTTTCCAATGACGTCGTACTCGAGATTGTCACTTTAAGTCACTGCTCACAATCACAATGACCATCTTGTTATCGGAAACATCAAATCTCAACATAAATTTATACACAAGATTTATAATCACCGCTTGACATGGTGAAACACTGCAGTACTTAGTAGTCTGATCCAACATCCAAGATATATTATTATAAACAACATTTACTTTTTTAATATTTACCACTTTGTTATTTCACCACAGCTGAGCAGAACACAAGGGTGAGCAGAACTGTTTAAGTATTGTAGTAATATATCCTTGTCAACTCTTAATGTATTACATTTGAAATGCTCAAGATATTTTACGTGATCAACTTTGAACTTTCATTTAAGACTTCAACATTTATCTTAAATTATGGCACTTCAAAATGTTTAATGTATTTGCTTTTGCAAACAAAGAACAGCACTTTTCTTTGAGTTGTATTTAACATCATCGTTTATCCCATATGATCCACACACCTGCATCCGTTCAGATAACCCTGATGCAGATTGCAGATGGAGACACAATTACCAAGTCAACAAGTTTTTGTATATTTGCCAATGTGTAATTTCACCAAAGCTGAGCAGTATATGTGGGTGAACAGAACGTTTTAAGTACAATCAACTTCACTTCTGTACAGCACATATACAATTTTCTCAAAAGCATATTATTACCTCTAGCATATAATTGTCGGCATTGGCGCAAGCTATACTTTTAATTTTGTAATGCATTAAATTTGAAATGCCCAAGGTATTTTATGTGATCAACTTCTTTTATGACTTCACCATTTATCTTAAATTATGGCACTTCAAAATGTTTAGTGTATTTGCTTTTGTAAACTAGAACAACAATTTTGTATTGTATTTAATATCATGGTTCACCCCATATGACCCACATACTATGATGTTGGTGGAGAGAAAATTACCAGTTCATCAGCGTACATATGTATCCATGTAATATCTAAATATTCTATTACAGCTTTTAAAGTGCCAAAGTGTGCTAAAAAGAGATCTTCATGCTCATGAGATTCATATGGAATGTAGACACATCGTATGACATATTTACGGTTACTATCATTTATTGTATACCTGTTAACCAGTCACTGTCAAGTTTTAAACATGTAACATACACATCAAGGCATATGGGCCACATTATTGCCACTCCATCTGGATTATGGCTCTTGCATAAGTACTCCGTGTAGTCGACTGTGGCTGGTCATGGTACCATGAAAATCTGCATGTAGTGTATTTAAAGAACTGATATTGCGTTTACTAAACCAATTTTCTTGGAGACATACGATATCAATATCGTCATTATTCAATATATATATATATATATATACATGTGCGTGCGTGCGTGCGTGCGTGCGTGTGTGCCTGCGTGTGTGTGCGTGTGTCCATCACACGTGTATATCACATATATCCATCACACATGGTCTGTGGTGTTATTTCGAGGTATTATTTGGTAACCCCCTACAGTTACACGAAATGACTTTCATCACTGGGAGATAGTGACATTGTTACCACTGGTGGACAATAGTTTGGTTTCACAGTCACCACCATAACGTTTGCGATTTCTCCACCATCTGATGTAAGCATCCTCTGGCCACAGTGTTGCTGACAGGAGCACCTTCGGAAGTGCGCATTTGCAGATGATGTGAAACGAGCTGTATGTGTTGGTAGATTTCACCTGCTCTACCACTACATCAAGACTAAGTGAGGAGACGAGATATTCCTTCAGAAGTACAGAGTTCAAGTCAGGAGCAAGGCGTGAGGTAAATACAATATATATTTGTCCAGCGGAGATCTGAGGGTTTTGCAGCTCGAATTACCACATTCTTCGCCCTGCCAGTGATGGCTGATCCTTTGTGATGCTGATTCGTAGTCCCAGTTGGAGTCCTGGTTTTCTTGCGGACTGTCGTCCACTTGTTCACAACTGTCACATTCGTGAAGCTATGAACACCTACATTGTCACACACGTGAAGCTGTGAACACATACATTGTCACATACGTGAAGCTGTGAACACCTACATTATTATGCACACTGTGTATAAGATGTATAAGGGAAACTTCACATATTTACCTAGTGTTCGAAATGAGGGGTGTATGGGGGTCCAAGACCCCCATAAGGCACGAGGGACCTCCCATAAGAAAGAAACATGTAAGCTTGGGGGTCCCATATGTTATCGTCTTTTCACAAAAATAGGCGCTAATAGCCACTACAGTGCCTGAAAAGATTTAGTAAAAAAAAAATTGGGGGGACTAATATTTTTAGGAGACCCCCAAGAGTCAGTTTTTATTTCGAACCATGTATCTATCTAACTACAATATAGAATACCAATGGTATGGTACAGTTTATTAACGCGAATGATAAATTAAATGTATATGTTAACAGAAATAACGTATATAACATATTTTTTTTACAAAAAGTGACTAACTATAAATTTTAACAACTAGCTCCGGTCATTTTGTTGAGGACATGAACACTTTTTTTAAAGGAAAATGTACAACTAAATACAAATTGACTTTATGCAGTACTTACTAGTCCATTTTGCATATACTTTGTAACGTGTTGGTATTTGATTAATGAGCAACGTAACAAAATTGGTTACTGCATGATAACCTGTTTCATAGCATTGGAGTAGGCCTACATGTTTTAATAAACTGAAAAATTAACTGAAGAGGGTCTAAGAAATGTGTCAAAAACAGCACTATGCCGATTTTCCTTAACAAATATTTGATGTCTTTATGATGATGACCTTGCTACCGTCGAGGTCATAACGATATTTATCTTCGATCAGTTTTAAAAACGGAATGACCTGGGTGCTCGGGAGACTAAATGAGAATTGAGTTGTGATCCACGGGGGACCTTTAACCTCACCGCCCAGTTGTGCTTTGAGATTGGTGACGTAGTTTATAGCACACTAATGATACTCGATTAATCATTGATGATTCACGAATAAACAAGTAAGTTAGTAACTACCTTGCGTTGATGCTTGTCGTCGTTAACAACGCGTGGTGTTGTTCTGCATAATAGAAACTGTGACCAAGTGCAGCCTTTATTGTTTAACTTGTATTCGCACACGGGTGCCATTTTGAGAGAAATGCCACGTCTACATGGCGTCGCGTTTCAACTGTGCGATCTATCAAGGGGACTGTAAATGAGTCCACTATGTCTTGTCGAAGGTGTAGTATTCATTGTTCTCAATGTCGCAAACTGTCGAGTCTAGTGGGCGCGTCGATGATTAATTGGAGGCATACAGCAAATGTACACATACATAAATGCTGGGGGTGGCCATAGTTCATACGCCACGCGGACGAGACTGAAGACGCGCCGGGGAATGATATGGCCAGCGCCTGACCAACCCTGCTAAGACGCCAAGAAAACGCCGGCGTAGACGCGAAATAGCCGCGGGCAAGGTAAGGTAAAGTAAAATAGGGCAAAGCAAATTAAGCGCCAATAATCTTCGTCGTCGGCTTACACAGTTTATACAACTACTTGTGACGTCGGTTTCGTTGGAAATGAAGCATAAAAAAGAACATCTCAGTTGAAACTAGTGGACCGGTAAATTAACTTCTAGTGGACAGGATGTGACACGTAAAGCTTATTAGAGAGGGTCTATATAAAATATCTGTATCTATATAAAAAGGTACGTTCTTATATAGTGCGGTATCCAGTCCTTAGGACTGCTCAAAACGCTTTACACTTCACCCCCTGGCAGACCTGTTCATTCCAAGGCCATTTCAACTTCTCTGGGAAGCATTCAGCCACGGTGAAATTACTGCGCGAGGACTATTCGTTCACATATCCACCACTGTCTGTATTGCCAGGTACTCATTCATACAGCTGAGTGAACTGTGGCAACGTGGAGTGATCAAACTTGCCAAAGGTTTGAAGTGATCGCAGTGGGATTTGAAACCGGGTTCTCTCGATTGAGAGTCCGGTATTCTAACCGGTATAGTATCGCACCCCACTCTATCTACTACGTGTGAGACCACCGACTATGTCAGTCGGTGCCAACATCACGCACTGCTGTTAGAGGAATCTTTTATTCATATCTGCACTTGTTTTACTGGAATTAAACTGTTTTTGTTGGAACAAAACATTGCGTCTTACGTTATTATTTAAGCCAAGAACGATCACAGCTGACCTAGGACAATTGCTATCATTTTCAAACGTTGCGCATCATTTCGGCAAACCGTATAAACAGCTGTAGATACTTTGTAATATTCGTCTAATTAGTAAACATGTCTTTTCAACGGATGGGTTTTGCACTGTGCTGTAAAACCGCTGTCTTCGTTGGTGGTTATAAGCAGCGGAACGCCTTGTGTTCGGCATGTCGATCACCTTGAAACTCGTGTCAACACTTTGAATGACGGTTGATCTGTAGCAAAGAAAGACGAAGACCGAGACGCGTGGTATTGACTATGGAGATAACCCCATAAATTAGCGTTTGTTCAACTACGTTTGAGCAGAAGCATTTCCAGTTTGTTGTCGACGACGGAATACAAACATACATACAAGAACATTCAGCGTATGGTGACGTTCTCCTCGCCGTGTTTGAGGAGGTGTCACAATCACGTCTATTATGGTAGCACAGCAGTTGAACAGACGTCGGAGCCCGATTCAGTGGAAGCGAAGAGAGACTCTAAGCGACTAATCAGATGGATTATGATTGATTTTGTGGGGCCCCTTTCAGTGAGGGCCTGGAACGAGTGTACCACTTGCACCGTGGTTAATCCGGCATTGTCTAACTTATACAGCATCTGTTGAAAGAACTGGTTGTGAAAGCGAAAACCTCAAACTGCATTTTCAGGTCAGACAATGCAAATGTAGAATCTGATATACTTACGATGAATAAGCATCAAACAACTTTGCATAGTACACAATATGAGGTTTATTTAGCAACAATGTAAAACTGTACATCATAAACAGAACCTAATAATGTTAATAATTCCGAAAATTATGTCTGCATTCGAAATATATTTGATTTGGTATCCGAAAAACGAAATGTTTGGGGTCGCATTTAAATGCAATCATGATCTGTTTAAATAGAGTGTTTCAGTGTTGAATATTTATCATCGCAAACATTCCATGGTGCCCGCAGCACCCCTGCGTGTTCGGGCACCATACTGGGTATTTTCGAATGAAACCAGAAGTCTGTGGGATTAGTTTGGTCGACGGCCATGAAATGGACACTTCAAATAACACCGCGCCTTTGCACTGCGCAAGGTTGTTTAATCAAAAGTATCTTTTTCTTGATTTCATCAAGACCGTCGAAACATCGCTGGGGCGGTCTGTGATGTAACACACTTTTGCATTAAACTTGTATAGATCAACACTTTGTCCACGACTTTTGTGCGCTTGTTAAAATAACTCATTGTTATACTCACTCTGTTTTATGCCGCTCTTGCGGTGGTTCGTTGGTACATTTCTTAGGGGCGTCATGTTTTTATTTTTCCAGATGGTTTCCAGCACCAATCCTGTTTTGGTGTTCTTGTTGGTGGCATTCTAATAGAGAAGCACACGTGTAACATTGGTGTCGAAAATTCTTATTTTGGCGTTTGTATTTATACCCTTTGACCTGCAAATTCTGAAGAGTTTTTGAACTGCTCCCATGCTTTCCAAGCCTATTGTTGACAACAATAAAACTGCTCCCATGCTTTCCAAGCCTATTGTTGACAACAATAAAACGGTATCCATATTTGGACATCACACTGCCAAAATAGGTGACTATTCACGTCTGCAAGGGCTTTGTCGTTCAGTAAAAGTAGTTTTGTATCAAAGTTTGCTTTCATGACCACAGTTTTAGGGAGCATTGATGAAGAGTCCGACTTTGTTTGCATTGTTCGACAAACTGTCTTGGTTTGCATCTCTTCAATAGAACCGTTTAACAGGTAATTATCATGAGCAAACTCCAAGTCTCCCGGCACTTTTCATCTGCACAAAATGTTAGACAAACAGGACTAATTAAATCAGCACATCGATGTCGCAAGTAGTCGGGAACAGCCCCATCTGAGTAGACGCTCCCGCCCGGCGATGTAACATACAATTCCAATAGTGGTGCATCCCATGAGGGGAGCTGGGAAAATACGCCTACCACGGTAATTTCTTAGTGCTTTGAACGACTGTCCTGTGAATGCGGTTAAATAATAAATAAGGTGTTTGGCGTAGCGCGGTGTTTAGTTGGATCAGTTGATACCACGTATTAAGTTTACGATTAATATGCGGTTGGTACTTTCTATTTTCTAACAAGACCGTCGTGTCTTGTATTTCGGTCGGTGCAGCTGTTCATTAACGCCGGTCGACCACTAAAACATGATCCGGCAAGTAACCGGAAGCGACTACGGTTAATGTCAGGTAATAAAACCGCGATGAATACAACAGTCTGTGAATGGATTTGACACAATCTTGAAATCGGCGAAACCATCTCGACCAGTGTCTTGTTTAGCTTCGCGGTGGCGACAATAACGCTTCTAATCATAATAAATAAAGTAACTTAGTTACTGACTCAGTTCTTTCCACCAGTGTGTTATTGCATTTATATCGGTGTTTCCGACCACTTGTAGGCGCAGTGTGTGTATAAATGGTCCTGTCACTTCGCGTATTACTATTACAGACGAAATCACAAACGAGCAGAACCGTCCGAGCAACAATATGTCACCAAAGTCAGGAAGCGCGTCGTTCTCGTGTCGGGTACATACGTCGTGGATCGCCTTCGTCGTTGTTGTCTTGCTGTGCGCGCTCACGACGGTCGTGGGCGAGGACACATACGGAGGTGACCGGTCGCCTGCTCGCCACCCCACGGACACAATCAGCGGTGACCTCGATGGACTGACCAACCATGTGTTCAGCGGCACGCAGAAGCGATATTTCACAAGTCTGATGATTGGGGTGAGTAGCATTCACTGTTGTGTTGTTTCACACGTATCTACATAGCGTATGTAGCGTATGTACCACACGTAACATATGTAACATACGTAACATAAGCGACATACATAATAGACAGTATGAGCTGTTTCTCGCTCCCAGCGTATCTCAATACTTAACGTATAGCCTATAAGTGGAACTTTTCTCATACGAAGCAGTAGTGTAGTTTCTATATGTACGAAGTAGTTTCTATATGTACGAAGTAGTTTCTATATGTACGAAGCACGAAGCAGTTTCTATATAGCTATATGTATGAAACAGATAAACTTGTAAATTAAGCGCTAGTGTGAGGGGATGTGGCAGGAAGTGGGAGGTTGGTCGTACAAATTAGTGGGAGGTAGGAGGTTGACTTAAACAACAGGTAGGATTGCCAGGAAGGAGATGACCTCTCAAAATTGGTGGGAGGTGGGAGGTTGTTTTGGTGTAAAAGTTAAATTAACAAAATAAAATTAACAACGTATTGCTTTATGCTTTAATCTTTAGTGCTGATGTATATTTACGTCAGAAATTTTTTCAAAGTAATAAACAAATTATCCGATGAAAAACGTATATATATATATATATATATATATATATATATATATATATATATATATATATATATATATATATATATATATATATATATATATATATATATAAATAATGGCCAAAACTGTAGTGGGGATGGCGCCAATTAATAGGTCGCACTCGTAATGTCTAGACTCGTCATCATGCAACGCCGTGTCGTACGACGTAACCGGATAAAATCAGACAAAAATCGCTCTTGGTCTCACACTTCTCAGGCATGTTGCATTTCTCATGATCACTTAATTACTGCGCTGTCACTGACTATGATGAAGAAGGCGTTGGTTATATTAATAATCTACTGTACTGGTGTCGTTTTGTGTATAAAAAGTTATCGGCCTGTTCTTTGGATTACGTGACATTTACACCACTAAACCCACCAGTCGTGATCGTGACCTTTCGATACGAATACGAGTCTGCTAGGTTCAGGTGTGGCGCTGGTTGCCGGACATTATTTTTTCCATAACTGTGGTTTTGGTTTACATAATACAAACTATATTTTGCTTTTAAATGTCAACAGATGCGAAAGCTATATACTATATTATCTTATGAAATTACACATATTAAAATACATGTTGTGAACAGTTTGACGTCGTAAGGCTGGGACATGAAATGCATATCTACCGAAGAATCACCCAGTTATGTTACACCATGGCATCGTTGTTGTTGTTTATGTTTTATGTACACATTATTCGTAAACTTAAATAATAACAATAAGCATGACACATCATAGATAAAAATTACCGAAGCAAGAAGGTGGTTCAACATTGATAGAAATGAAAGCACGTTGTGTACTGAAATAAAAAAATTGGGGACGACTTTAATGCATTGTTTAAAATGTGACATTCTCCGAGATAAAAAAAACCCTATATTTCTGCCTAGATATTGTATCAATTATGTTAATACTTTAAATTTATCTGTGTTTTTTAACAGTCACAGTTTAAATAACCTAATAAGAATGTGTAGATTTAACTACCATTGCCTGTTCTTCTGACATAACAATGTTGACGGGGGAGTGGCAGGGGCTTCAATCTCTCATCGCCCACCTGCTTTGGGGGGCAACCTCCCACCTCCTACCTGTTTCTGGGGTCAACTTCCCACCTCCCACCATTTTTTTTATAAACTTCCGAACAATCTCATCTCATATCTGTTGTGGGGGCCAACCTTCCACCCATTTATAGGACCAATACCCCACTTCCCACTTCCTGCCACACCCCCTCAATGTTACCAGCACATGTACTCTGAGTATGTTAGCTTTATTCCCTGCTCTGTCGTGTGGTATTATAGAACAAGTCCTGTCTTTTGTTTTAGCCGTCATGCTATGGCCTGGGCAAACCGTGCCACCCGTTCTTTCCTGCTCTCACCAGCTGCGTGGGCGGGTGCAAGATAGGCCTCACAGTGAAGAAGTGCAAGCTGCTGCGAGGGCGCGGCTTTCGCTGCATCCAAAGCCGTCACTAGCCACCATTCCACGACCGTCGCGTCAGTGGCCGTAAACACCAGACACATGCCACACAGGACAACACTGCCGAATGTATTCAAATACAGCTCAGACATGTTTGTAACTAATTCAAGGGTTAAACACCATCACCCAATCTAAGACGTCCTGTCAACACATCGCGTTTGTATAGTAAATCCCTTGCGCTGTAAGTGACTCTGAAGAGAACGATGACATATTTACCAGAAGTGTTTGCCAATTTGCCAATTTATATGGCTTAGTGGTTTGCATTTAAAAAAAATGGTTTCCTGAATGTGAAGTCAAACAGAACTCGGCTACCAGAAGAAACAAAGCAATACACAACGTTCACTGTTTCCGTGTTTTACACTCATACCTGAAATAGGGCCAGTGGTGACTCACGACATCGTCCATCACAGAAACTGGGGAACCGGACAAGACTGGACAGCTATATATGTTAATCTGCGTAATCAGTCATTTCACGTAATGACTGACATGTTTAGGCATTACGAGAAATTACTGTTTCACTCAGGCATTTTGCGAAATGACTGAACATTTCAGTCATTACGCGAAATCACTGGAAAAGAGGTGAAGTCTTTTCGAGTAACGACTGAAACAGTGTTTCCCTTGGTTAATGACAAGTGATGTGGGCAAACTTGCTGTTTTTTCAGCAACCTAGCCAGATATTTTCCGAAATTGCCACCTAGCAGCTATCTATTTGTCAACTCAAAATATTTTTTATATTGCGATGAAATTATGATTTAAATTTATTATTCGGGTTCACTTTGGATCATATAGAACACCAGGAATTGAAGTTACTCCACATGATTGAAACCACTTGTCATCAAATTAATGTTTTTATTACGAGGTGCAATGCCCCAGCCCCCCAAAGTGCGCTTTGTGCCACTATACCCAGAGCAAACACTGTGAAGTATCAATTACAATTTGTCTTCTATTGTGTATCTTAAATGCATTGTTGGAAATATTACATTCATACTTAAGACACAAAAATACTTATTGAACAACATATAACTTTATTATGATTCTATAACTTGCAATAATCTACTGTATCATTGGAAATTATATCAATGTGCTACATTTCCACAATATATGTCAAACAAATTGTACAATATCCCGTATTCTCATAATTATATGTATGTATATGGATGAGAGCATATACCCCGGGGTAGTTGTTTTTAAGCCAAGACTGTTAAATTCATAATATTTTACATCACAGTATTGGTGAAAGCTAATATTGTATTCAACAAATATTACTAAATAATTATTATACTCACTAGTTATCATGAAAGACGTGTGAAGTATACTAGTAGGTATACTTGCCACTGAGAGAAATCATACCCATTACCCAGAAGATATTTATAAAAGACAACAATTCATATCTGGTCGAGGTTAGAGGCCGTATGATACAGAACTTTGTGAGATGGCACTGATAAACAACGATCCACTTGAAATGTGACTGGGGGGGAGTGATTGCATGTCGATAAGGATGACGTCATATGTGTTCTCAATGCACACATGATATATTGGCTCTTCTTGTTATGTTTTTCGTTTCTTTATCAATTTCTCGATGCCACCACATTGAAGAATTTGATACCTGCGAAACATATTCGCAAATTTTAATTATTATCCAATTTTAATTATAAACTACCTAAACCAAAATGGTGAGAAGAAGATATATATTGTAATATACTGTAATTGTAATATACTCATAATCATGATGTTTATCAATGTGTTAGCAATTGGTTTAACTTCCCATTTAAATTAATTTGTTTGTATGGCTTAATGTGACAAATCATGAAAGGACTTTTGTGAGACAGTATTGACGGCTTCATTTGTGCTCAGTCGTGCAATTGATGGCTAACTGAAGAAAGACCCTTTCATTGTGAACTTCCTGGCTTACATAAAGAAAGGAAAAAAATTAACAGAAAAAAATTAAGGCTTGAATTGGTATCCAATACAACTGTGGTGGATATTAACTTTGGGCTTCTGAGTGAGAAAATCTTTGAAGGGAATTACCTCTGGCTTCAATGTGCAGATCAATGAATGAAGGTGTGACATTTCACCATTGCCAAATCAAAATGAAACCACATCTTGTTATGCAAGCCACCAAAATTGCATGTGTCTGACATTAAGCTTCTTGATAAACGTTGTGGCAGAAATTTCCTACGTGGGGGTTCTCACCTATCTGGCCTGGGGCTGTGGAATAATTTCTATGACATAATTCTGGTATGATGTCATTACTGCATAATTACATGTTACCTATGGCGCGTTTGGAAGAGTATTCAACTATATTTCCACCCATACCTCATTTATTATAGGTTAGAATATTTGCTTTGATTAAATGGACTACTATCTGTCCCTCAAATTGTGAAATGTCTGGTAAATTTCTCACACTTAAAATCAAGAAACAATGTTCAGCACAATAAACTACAAATACAAATTGGCACTTGCTGAGTATGTAGTATCCATGGCGTGTCTACGAAGGTTCATCAGTTGCAGAAAGCTTGAGTTGTTCTAAAGTATTGAAATATTCCACTTTGGGAATTATATGTTTTTGACATATTTGAAACCTTTTGTAGAGTACTTCCTTAAATTGTACTTCGTAATTATCCTGTGTCATTGTGATAGCTATGCCAAGAGGCAAGTGATTAAAACCTACCGATTGTGTTCTTTTTATAGGGACAGAAAATGCACAGTAGCCAATTGAGACAGTCACCATTGTTAGGCAATTAGCATTCCCAGTTGGAGAATGGTTGGGTCATCTATTACATATTCTTCAAATCAGAGAACACCAGTGAGATAGCTGTCAATCAAACTGTCAGGAGGAGGGTTAGAGTCTTGTAGCCAGAGAGGGATAAATTATTAGCAAAATGTTGCCATTTGCAAATATATAGTAAGTATTGGTTCATTTTGCTTATCTACATGAGTAATGTGAATGTCTGAAGAATTATGAAAGCTGACATTAATGCACACTTAACGTCGGAACAATATATAATGACAAAAGTATACAAATTGTTTTTACACAGTATGACTGAAATTGTCACCTGTGAAACTGTAATAACAGTGCCTTAATTCCAGTCATTTCGCGTAATGACTGAAATGTTCAGTCATTTCGCGAAATACCTGAATAACAGTAATTTCGCTCATTTACTGGCTAGAGGGCGCAACGCGTCACTTGCTATTGTCTCGTGTCACGTGTGCTAGAAGACTATTTTCGAAACAATACTATTTTTCGTTACATCATTTAACAACCTTTTATTGTGAAATTTGGTGTTTCATAAAGGTTTTACTATTATTAGCTTCGTCAATGTATACATTTACTCACACGATGTAAAATATATATAATATATAAAAGTTACTAAAACATAACCATCTGTAACTACAATTAAGAATATCACGCCAGTAGTTTACTATGAAAACCTTGCTGAACTTACAGCATCTGAATTTTATGGGTAGCGCCATATTGTTAGATAACCATACGACACGATTGTGGTATTCTGGCAATATTTGCTCGCCAAATGAAAATATATTTGCATACACCTATTCCTACACTTGCCAATAAGATATGGCCATGTTATTTGCATCCAAACTTAACTCATGTAACATATTGTGGGTATTGTTTGCTAAACTAGTCCTCTTTCTGGCAAAATAAGATGTCTGTTTGAGACTTCGCCTTGGTTCTGTGTATGCCAGCCTCCCTTATTACGTCACTTGTAGGTCTCGGTTAACCTGATTTCATAAAACTGCGCATGCGCTTATTGGTCGCGCTGGTTAACACGTCAGCCCTCCGTTAAATGGAGAATTGATAAGAATATCCCACTGTTAAATACATTATGAATGTATGGAGTGAGCCGTCGAAAGACGGATCTTGTCCTGAGTCAGATGTGTTTTCTCTGGTGACTGTGCAAGCCGATGGCATCCACAGATAGTGCAGTCATAGGTGGTCGCAGGTCCCTCCGGAGGTTGACCATTCTTCCGCTGTATTCTTCGGTCTTTGATCATTTGTAGACGTTTCTGCTCGAAGTCCTGTAGACCGATGTGACAAATGTGACCCCAGAGAGGGCGATTTGTTGCTGTCGTTTCCCATGTGTTAAGGGGGATGGTGCAGGACTTCAGCTTTGATTTTAGTACGTCTTTGTATCTTTATCTTTGGCCGCCTCTTGTTCGGCAACCGGTTTTCAGTTGCCCATAGAACAGCGCCTTGGATACGCGGTCATCAGTCATCGGATCAGGTGACCAGACCATCGGGGTTGTCCTCGTTTGATGTGCAACTCGATTCCACATGTTCTGCATTGGTCTAGTACTTCAGTGTTTGGCACCATATCTTGCCATTTGGTGCCTGCTATATATCCTAGGCAGCGCATGTGAAACTTATCAACTGAAGGTCGGCACTAGTTTAGTGCTTCGTGTCATCAACTGAAGGTCGGCCCTAGTTTAGTGCTTCGTGTCATCAAATGAAGGTCGGCCCTAGTTTAGTGCTTCGTGTCATCAAATGAAGGTCGGGCATAGTTTAGTGCTTCGTGTCATCAAATGAAGGCCGGCACTAGTTTAGTGCTTCGTGTCATCAAATGAAAGTCGGCCCTAGTTTAGTGCTTCGTGTCATTAAATGAAGGCCGGCACTAGTTTAGTGCGTCACTGACTTCATTTGATATTATTCATGAAACAGACTTGCCTGAAAATACTCCCGTGTAACGCCGGGTAACTCAGCTAGTATTATATAAATAACGCCGTCACCCCGCACGCACGCACGCACGCACGCAAAGAAAATCGAGCCGTTGTGCAACATGTAACAACTCGGCATTGCACTCCGTCGTTTGTCGATTGTGACCAGTATTCCTTTGGCGATTATAATAACGGTGACGATATTACATTGGTGACATTGATATCCGATGACGTCCACTTTTCGTCCGTTCGGTTGCAAAATTATGACTAAATTAGCTTAAAAAACTTAAATGTGTGTTAAATTGCACGCACGCACGCACGCACGCACGCACGCACGCACGCACGCACGCACGCACGCACGCACACTCACACACACACACAAGAAAGAAAGATACATACACGTTTTTTTTAACACAGGATGAGCTGAGGTATGTAGAACATTGACATGCTCATTGTTGGACCCAAATGTAAAACATGCGAAGAAATCAAACTGAACAAAGCTACCTAGGGAGTCCAACATTTGGGTATTTTCTGACATTGTTTGGAGGTTTAGACTTTTGCTATGTGATTTCGGATATATTTCTGCTTTCAAAGCTGCCAGACATGTTTGTGTTGTTCTTGCGTTCGGCATCACCCCATGTTGGCCATAGCAGTCCTAGACAAATAGGTGGGTCCGTTTACCAGATGACCGTTGACGATGTCCGATCTGGATTAGTTGCCAATGAAGCTTATTTTTTAATGTTGTTCTTTGTCTGGCGGTTTCCCATATGTACTAATTGCAGGCGAAGCCGAAGTAATTTTTAAGTAGCCGAATCCTGACCCGGGCGGCCCAACTCCTAAAACATCACCTCTAAGGAAAAAACTCAAAGAAGCGAATGCAGATTGTGATTAGTATCCTGTCATTGATGCTAATTGGGGTTATTGTCCTAGCGGGGGTAATGTCCTTGGGGCTAATGTCACAGGCGGATAATGCCCTGGAGATGATATCCGGGGGGTACTGTCATGTCACCTTTTGTCATTGCAACTTGAAAATAAATGTTATATAAAAATGTGTGAAAGATAAACGTTAAGAAAATGTCACACAAACACTGTTATGGAAATCAATGAAATATGGGATGAAATGTTTATCCAAGCTGCAAATTGTTCAGACAGTTCTGCTCGCTTCTGATCACGTGTGCTTCCCATTCCAGACGGAAACATCATACCATTTCTTTAAGACTTGTAGTTAGTCAATTATGCCCAGGTCAGAGACGCACTACTTAATCATCAAACATTCATCTGCACCACTCACGCTCTTCCACCGTGGTTTCCAACATGTATTCGTTGCACTTTCTGTAGGAAGGAGGAATTTGTAAGATATTGCGCATAACTATCCTGATCGATATATTTCCAATCATTTCCTCACTGATTGTGGTGGTGTCTTCCGTTCCTATAGCGTGGCATTTGTTGCTGTATTTAGCCAGGTGTACGTCTTCGACGGAGGATTACTGTCAGCTGTTAATTGCATGTTCTGTCCAGGATTGTAGGAATCACGCACAGGTTTCAACATAAACGATCGGGAACTGGAAAAGAGCAACACCCGTCAGCAGTAGGCGGTGTGCTAGAGACACGGTTCTAAAACACATCCATTTGACCTGTTACCAACGCAAGAACAAGCGGACCATGTGACTGCAGAAAGTACTCATCCGCATCGAACAAGATGTTTGTGCTGGTTTAGCCCGTCTGAACACTGTCGTTGTTGTTAATTGTAAGGCTTAAATGGCAGATCACCGACCAACACAATTTGTAATATAATAAAAAAATTGCAACGTAGTCATTACTTTTAATAAGCAATATGCACACCTGTACATGGACAATATTTGTTGTACACATGTTATATATTAGTTTATTGGATTGTTACTGTGCCACTGTTTGGCTGATAAAAGTAAGCCCAACAAAAGGACATATGTTCATTATGTGACGGTGTCAACTTATTGACATACGTGTGTGTCACTTTGTTCTCTCAAAATTCACAATTGACTTCCTAGGAGCCTGCACTCACTCGAACTTATAAGGGCGACTTCACGTAAAAGGTGCACTATTATTGCCAACACGCATTTCCCCCACAGTATTCAAATAATTAATTATATAATATTTAGTGATTGTCTTACAGTGACTATAGCAAGGAACCTTCAGGTCAAATTCCATGAAGATACAACACATATTTTTTAAAGAAAACCTGTTTTAACACATGCCTTTATCTCACTTCAATTTATGTCCGTATTAAAATCTACGCTGCAATATAATCAAGCAAGTTACAATTACTAATAAAGCTTTGAACTAAAAACTGTACAAATTGGAGTAGTATCTACAGCAAACATTAATAAAATTGAACATTTGGGCATTAGTTTTATGATATCCTACCATTATGGTCGACATTCTTAATACATTTAAAGCTCTTGTGAAATGTCACAAAACACCTTAACAATGTCTTTAGCCTGCAATGTATTTAGCTAAGACTGAAATAATGAGGTTAATGAAGAACGTTAGTTAAAGCGAAACGAATGTCGTGGTTTTGGGCCTATGCAACTGTAAGACTTAATAAAACATAAACATTTGCAAACAAAAGTCATGTTCAACAGTTAAACTAAAACAAATTAAAGTTAACGATGATATTTTAGAAACAACTGACATATATATATATATATATATATATATATATATATATATATATATATATATATATATATATATATATATATATATATATATATATATATATATATATATAACAACTTATAAAAAACATATTACAGCCATTTTGAAGAAGTAAAAAGAAAAACCTAAACTGGGTGGAGTGCCTTCGGAAAATTGAATGACATTTTAAAGAATAACATGCCAATATGCCTGAAACGTAGAGTTATTGACCAATGTATATTACCATCTATTTGATTCTATCACATATGGTGCAGAGACTTAGGCAATGACAAAAAATGGAACAGAAACTTAGAACAATACAAAGAAGCATGGAAAGATGTATGCTAGGAGTTACAAAGAGGGAGAAAAACTAGCAAATGGATCAGAGAGCAAACTAAAATCCAGGATCTCATAAAACAAGTTAAAATCAAGAAACAGAGATGGGAGGTACACCTTGCCAGAACTAAGGACAACAGGTGTACAACGATAACAACAGAACGGAGACCAATGACAGGTTCTCGAAGTCAGGGACGACCACAAACTAGATGGAGAGATGAAATTGTGAAGTTTGCTGGCATGACATGGATGAGAACGGCGCAGGACAGAAGTAAGTGGTACCAGCTTGGGAGGCCTTCGCCAATTTGACAATGGCTGAAATGATGAGATGATGATGAAACATTAGCAAAAATAATTAAGAATATCACACTAGTGGCTTACCAGAAAAACCTCGATGAACACACAGTTCATCGGGGATCTGAGGATGTCTGAGGAGGTAGAGGGTAAATGATGTTTATTTTGTGTAATGTTTCATGTGCCCCGCCATAACGTTAGATACTCCTATGTCACGGGTGCTATCTGGCGGTATTCACTCGCCAATTGAAAATATATTTGTAAACACCTACTTATGATGTCCCTTTTCAGACATAACATCCCGTATGATTGAGACTTTGCGTTAGTTATGTATATAGCGGTCGCGCTTAATACGTAACGCCGTAGTCTAGGTTCCCCGATTTCATAGAACTGCGTATATGCTTATCGTTCGCGCTGGTTAACATGTCAGCCCCCAGTTAAACGGATAATTGAAAAGAATAGTCCACTTTTTATAATACATTATGACACTGTGGGAGAACATCGGACTGTCAGTAAAGGGACCGGGGTTTAATTCCACCTTCTGCCACTTTGAAACTTGCGCAATTTCATTCAACCCATTCCACCTCTCGTGAGTAAATGCTGTGGACTCTATATCTTATGAGTATTTACAGTGGATTCAATATCTCGCGAGTAAATGCTGTGTTCTCCATCTCTCATGAGTAAATGCTGTGTACTCCATCTGTCACGAGTAATTGCTGTGGACTCCAACCCTGGCGAATAAATGCTGTGTATCCCATCTCTCATGAGTATATGCTGTGGACTTAATTTCTCACAAGTAAATGCTGAGGACTCCATATCTCTCTCCTGAATAAATGCTGTATACTCCATCTCTCATGAGTAAATGCTGTGTACCACATCTCTCATGAGTAAATGGTGTGGACTCCATCTCTCATAAGTAAATTCCGTGGACTCCGTCTGTCATGAGTCAATGCTGTGGACTCCGCCCGCCCGCCCGCCCGCCCGCCCGCCCGCCCGCCCGCCCGCCCGCCCGCCCGCACGCCCGCCCGCCCGCACGCGCACACACACACACACACACAGTTCTGTTTTCGTCCCCTGTCTCTGCCTACCCATCCGGCCAACCACGTTTAAAAAAAAATCTTATTAAAAATTGTCAAATGAAGAAATATGCCTGTAATTTACAATATCTAACATGTATTTAAAAATTATATTTACGTCATTTAGACCTAACTGTACATTAATTGTTTTAACACATTTTTTATCGTTTGGCTTTCGTTCACATCTGGGTGGACTTCGTCAAGTCCATGTGTGAGAAGTCCTGGGCTGAGGTTCAGGCAGATAGCTGAGAGGAGGTAAAGTGACAGGATGGTATACTAATTTGAACTCTCTGCAGCAGTCAACAGTGGCATGGGTAGCATAACAAATATTTTTGGTAACAAACATTGTTTAAACTAGAACTGCAGGGGATTACTTAGAGGTGCCTCAAACATTAGAAGAGGTCATCAGTACAAGCAAACCAGTAACAAAATGTCCGGAAAACATTTCTGAAGCCGGTTTATAAATGCGTGTTTAAATGCAAGGAGCATAGTAAATAAAAAAAAAAATTAAACATTATGGTAGAAGATAATGACCCTCACATAACTGGTATTACCGAATGATGGGCCAACACAGACATATCAGCTAGAAGCTGAATTAGGACTGACAGGAAACGTAATGTTTTGGAGAGATCGAATAGGAAGAATGTGAGGGGAGTTATTTTATATATTAAATAATTTATTCAGGCTTACAAAGTAAAATTAGAAAGGGAAGCAGATTGCGATGAAACTGTTTGGTGCATTATTATTATAGTTTCAGGAAATTCAACATTAACTACTGGATTAGTGTTTTGAAGCCGAAACATAAACGAAGAGGATAACACAAAAATACGAAATGCTATAAATGAAGTGAGTTTCTATTTTTAATTCAGGATAGCTTCCTTTCTCAGCACGTGCTAGAACCAACCAAGGGAGAGAATGTATTAGATAGTTTTGTCTTCACAAAATGAATTAGTTGAAAATGTCAAAATACATTAACCATTATTTAGGGCAGTTTGTTGTAATTCCAGAAATGGTAGCTAAGAAAATAAAGGCAATGAAGGATAATAATTAACCCGGAGCAGATGGAATTCCTCCAAAACTACTAATGGAAACAGTAGAACAAATTAGTATACCACTTGCAAGATTGTTCAACTTGTCATTAAAACAGGGAGTGGTTCCATTTGAATGGAAAGAAGCAAACATCATATCATTATTTAAAAAAGGTTCGAGAAAGAAGTAATATAATTACAGACTAGTGAGTAGTTTGTAAATTATTAGAAAGATTAATTCAAAACCATATGGTGGACTTCCTTGTTAGGAATACATTATTAAATTCACCTCAACATGGATTCCAAAAGCGAGGTCATGCTTTAAAAATGTTATGTTTTTTGGAAGAAATCACTAAGTGGTTAGACGAGGGATAACCAGTAGATATTACTTCGATTTTCAGAAAACTTTTGACAAAGTGCCACACGAAAGATTACTACTTTAATTAAAATCCCATAGTATCGGGGATAGCATAATCTACTGGATAGAACAATGGGTGACTGACAGAAGACACTGTGTTGCAGTAGATAGGGAGGTTTCAAACTGGAAATCAGTATTCAGTGGGGTACAACAAGGATTAGTATTAGGACATTTATTATTCTTAATATATATATTAATGACTTAGACGATAATATAACAAACAACGTACTGAAATTTGCGGATGATACAAAAGTGTTTAGGAGGTAGTTGTATTTTGGATGCATTCGATTTCGATTTCCGTTTAGCAGCTTAGGCGGTACATATGCAGAGGTACTTACTACAACCTACTATCGTCTAATATAGCGTTAAATCGTTTAGTTCCACAGGTAATAGCTAACGTGGTGGCGATAAAATTGGCTTTCCTTGCTTGAAAATGCAAAGGCAGCTATCTTTAATAGGAACGACAAAAACAGGTTTCCAAGATATTTATGAAATCAATAAGTTACCACTAGTTCTTTCATGTAGACCCTATATATGTGTTACACAAATATATTGTCAAAATATTGATAATTTGCTAAACAGTAGGTTGTATACAGAGTGATGGAAATGATGAATGACAATCATATATTCACAGTGGAAAATTGTTAGTCTGTTCATCTTGGGGGGCAGCTCCCCTTCCACGTGTATACAGCAGTAGGGAGTCACCTACGGCGGAACTGTTTGAATACATGGCCTGCTCGGCACCTGTCGCTGTGCACCCAACCGGGAAGCAGCTCCGGCCGCGGGAGCTAAAATAAGTGAGTCCGCGGAAGGTTTCACATTTACATCGAATGTGGATATTTTACTTCTCCTGGCATAGACACCAGGTAGAATGGACCAATGGATTTTAGTATCCGTTCCGAAATACATAGGCAAAGTGAGGTGAACGAAAAACATTTTCAACACTACTACACTGTACTATGGTAGGTAGGCTCACACAAGAGACAAGTGTGCCATAGCATACCAAATTATGACATAAATCTGTCTTCCACAACGATGTCGTAATAAATATCAACTAAACAGATCGCACGTCTTTTCAAATTTCAAATACGCATGAAAAGTACGACACAACTAATGTTTTACCTCAAATCAGCAACTGCTCCCGTATATATATATATATATATATATATATATATATATATATATATATATATATATATATATATATATATATATATATATATATATATATATATATATATAGGGAACATCGAATCCTTCTAATATCCTGGTCCTTGGTGTACTTGAAGACTGCTAAACTATGGATGTCGCAATAAATATTAGTCAAGTCATATTTTGTGTATTTTTAAAAAGCAAATCTAAAAAACGATCTTCTAAAGCCATAGATCATAGCTCAAATTACTGGTGTAAAATGTCAAAAATAAAAATTGACATGCCTTTTTGGGGAATAAAACACCCGCCATGTATATTGATAGCACTTAAAAAACTTGTCCTCTCTGCACTGCAGGAATAACGTCTGGACAAGCAGTTCTGCAGCCACGACGGCACTGAAAGCGTGGCTGACGTACATTGTGAATATACAGGTTTCTTTGAAAGCAACTTACAAATTCAGGAAGAACTATATATTTTTGGTAATTTCAATATTCACGTTGATTTACCCAGCGTAAATACCAGGTCATTGGTGGACGCGCTTGAAACATTTCATTTCCCACTCATGTCCGTGGGTAATGGCTCAACTTGTTCATCACTTGATCTACATGCAAAAATATCAAATCAGTATCCCCTACTGCAGGTTTATCTGATCACCGTATTGCGATTATTGATTTGTGACTCGAAGTTGGGCGAAGAGCTGAACAATACTTATCACATTCCGACTGATAAACAAAATTAACTTAGACACATTTCGCGAGGATCTCGCTTGCTTCTTTATACTTACTTACTCAATAAATTACTTACCTACTCACTTTCTTACTCACCACAACATCTGACTACTATGCAAGTTTAATTTGTTTTTAATTCTGAAAACCCCCGCCATATATGTTGAAATCCATAATCACGATCCTTTATCGGGAGAACTGCATGATCACATTTCATTGGATAGGGTAGGACGGGGGAATACCAATACGGCCCACTCCTGGAATCAATGTTATACTAATGTGAAAGTCCTTAAAGTGTGCTTTACATTTCTACTGGTGTACCTTCATTGTTACGTTTCATTCACCACTTCACTTCACTAGAATAAGCAAACAAATATCCGTATTCAATTACTGTATTCTATAAAGTCATGTGCATGTACATATATGTGTATATTATATATAATATATATATATATATTATATATATATATATATGCACGACTTTATTGAATACAGTCAAACCTGCTCTAGCCTGTCAATAACGACCAGTCAACTCCTCCCGAAGTATTAAAATACAGCCTGTATTAAGAGACCACCCATTGAATGGTCCCTGGAGACAGGTTTGATTGTATTACCAACCTCTGCCTTCATTGCCAAGTATAAAATCCACTAACAAATGAATCAGAGATGTAATATTTTATTTTCAGTGATGAGAACTAGCTCTTTGGCATCACACTTTAACAACAGACTAACAGTTCTCATAGATAACAACTGCACATAATAACCCTTTCAGCTTGTCCAGAGACATTGTCTACATAACCAACATTTACGTATGTACCATAAATACGAACAGAAGAATTCCCATCTTGAGATTGATAAATCCATCCATTAACCACACAAGTCAGCGATTTGTACACACACATTCTGTCTATGACACACCCCCAACAGGATATAAATTACAAATAATATTCTACCGCGGCATGTTGCATAGCGGTGATAAATGACTAGATTGTTGAGTATAGCAGATAAAGCACATAAAGACATATATCGTATACACATACAACATCACAGAGGTCTTTCTCACGCACGCACGCACGCAAGCATACACAAACACAATTCACTCTAATATCAGAGACGCAACTGTTGTCACTAAAATACTGAAAAACATATCAACCCCCCCAGACAGACTGTACAGGATTAAAACCACTTCTGACTTGTCTATCAGTGTTGTTAATCTCATTGTGTGTTCACTGTGTGTTCACAGACCTTCTGGTCAACCCCACACAACATTTGTTGCAGACGAAACTGTTCTAGGCACGCGCCATTTTGTGGTCTCAAGATTTCAAGATTTTTGACATGTTCACCATGAATGAGAATGGTAAATGAGAATGGTAAATGGTGACCTGTAAAAACAACATTCAGAGTCTATGAAAGTTGAGTAGAAGAGGATATTTCCCTCTTTTCACTAAGCAGATGTTGACACCAAAGACAAGGAAGTCTGCACAGATTCATCAAAACTTCATAGCCTCAGTCCCTTGCCCTGCATAATAACTTTAGCACTCATTTTTAGATATGAGAAAAGAGCAATTCCATCTACACAAAGGCATACATAACTACTTCTGCTTAATACTTCATCTTACCGATCTTGCACAGTTCCAGTAAATGTCGTAATTTTGGTTATATATTAGATGACGATAACAGATTAGTATAAGATAAAATCAATGGAACTAGTCAATATCATATGTATGAATGTCTTCATGTGCGTGGGACGGGCTTCATCCTAATGTAACACGCACATTGAGAAACGACACATCAGAACTGCCCATTCTGCTTACACAGTTGTATGCTCTTGTTGTTTGACAGCTGAGAGTCATGCACTATGGAACTATAAATATCATTCCCTCCTGTCGTCGGCGCGTGTGAGTTCCATTTAGTCTTCAGATTGTTCAGCAGTGAGAAGAACCGATCACTGTGGTTGTTCCTCGTACCGTCCATGGGTTCCGTGCAGATCTGACACGCTCCTATGTTGGTGACATGGTCGAGCGAACGTCGCGGTTCAGTGGTCACCAGACAGTTGCGACTTGATGTGTCTGGCATGCTGTGGGCCGACAGCAACGCGTTGGACGATGTCTGGCTTGACCAGTTGGTGGACTGCGGTGGACACCTGGAGGTCGACCCAGAACTTGTGCTCTGAGCGGAGAGAGAGTCAGACTCACTGTCATGCATGAGTTGATGACTGACAGACGTGTGACTGATGGACTGACATGCATCCTTGTGCCACAACTGTTTCTGACAGGCAACCCCTTTCTTCTTCTTCTTCTTCTTCTTGTTGTGTGTTGGTGCAAGGCGCAGCTGTTCCTGCGAACTCTGCAAACAAAGTAAAAAAGCTATATGTATGTTCTTGTATACAGCAGTATCCAGTCCTTGGCTGAAAACACCTTACACTTTACTGGCTGGCAGACCTGTTCACTCCAACACCATCTCAGGAAAGCATTCAGCCACACTGCAATTATTGCAAGACAATTCATTCACATATCCACTTCTGTCTGTAGCCAGGTACTCATTTATACAGCAGAGAGAACTGTGGCAACGTTGCAGTGTTTATAAGATGTTGTTTAGAAATAGTATCCATAGAATTTGTTGGTGATATAACATGAGAGCTGCGCATGAAATTGCTGTATAGCAATAAAAGGTAGATTAATAAATCTTCGTCTTTGAACGTGATATATAAAAATTTTCACGGATGATTTATTGGACTCTTGTTTATACAATTTCTGAAGTATATAAAACATGAATTGTAACACTGTTAACTTAGATTAACTTTGAGATCGAAAAATTTGGAGAATTGGGGCATTTTAATTAAATGAAACCCTGCATCAGCTAACCAAGGAAAATCAAATCGGGCTCCTCTTGTCCCGACGTCTCCTTAATAACTGTTTTGTGAACCATTTTAATAAAGGTTTATGGAGCATTCATAAATGATACAGACAGGCATGATTTGGATTATCACACAAAAACTGGAAAGGTATATTTTATAGTTTTCCCCCGGTTAAAATTTTGCAATAATCAGCTTTTCAATAACAGCATTCGTAATGTGTACCCATCTTTTTGGATAGGATGTAACAGGTGGGGGTGGGTAGGGTCAATATAGGGTACAACAGGTGGGGGTGGGTAAGGTCAATATAGGGTACAACAGGTGGGGGTGGGTAGGGTCAATATAGGGTACAACAGGTGGGGGTGGGTAGGGTCAATATAGGGTATAACAGGTGGGGGTGGGTAGAGTCAATATAGGGTACAACAGGTGGGGGTGGGTAGGGTCAATATAGGGTATAACAGGTGGGGGTGGGTAGGGTCAATATAGGGTATAACAGGTGGGGCTGGGTAGGGTCAATATAGGGTGTAACAGGTGGGGGTAGGTAGGGTCAATATAGGGTGTAACAGGTGGGGGTAGGTAGGGTCAATATGAAAAGCAAACATATGTGTCAAACAGCTTTCAGAATAGTTCACCATGAACACACAAGCAGCAACATATCATCATTATAAACCAACTTCCAATGACAATAAGCAGTAACACTACCATCCAACACTTGTGGCAAACTTACTTTGCTTGCAGAATTACTCGTTATAAACAACGGAATGTCCTGCGATATTATGGTCAGGGCGCTATCACATTCTGCAAAACATAAAAATTACATTTAAGCAATAAATTAAGATGGAAACCAAAACACAGCAGCAGAACCAACACAGCATGCGTAAGGCCCCATCCGAAGACAGCCATGTGTAATGCAGGCACCTGTTTTACACAATATTCATGCAATCATCTGTCCTGCATACTCTATGATGCAAACAAAGGCCTGCTTTTGAGCTTCGAGTATGTCATTTCGAGAGTGTAATTTAGAGCATGCAACCAACAACTGACAACAATTTTGAGGTAATAGTACTTGCTAAGTTGAACTGCTTATGATGTGAAAAACAGCTTAAAAACAGTAATAACTAACTTAGACTAAATCTAATAAATACTACTTACTAAAACGTGCTAAGATAAGAGGAACTGTTGAAATAAGAGGGAGTGTTTATTATTCATTAAAGTATTTCTCTAAAAGATATTGTGATAGTCTGCCTTCTCACAATGGACTTGGAATGATGTGGAAGTGAAAGTGAAATATGTTTTCTTATTTTGTCCACAATTTGTAAATTGGTACTCTCGAACAAAAATTCTTCTTAGATACACATTAAATTTGCAACTTGGTTATGTAAATCTTGTGAGGGCTTGTCTTGGCTTGCAATGGCTACATTAAATAATATTTCAGTTTACCTGTACAACGTACTGTTTTTTGCTTCAAAAACCATTGATTTATAGTCAGAAAGCCTTGGGTTTTTCTTGGTAAACCTGTTATTTTCTTGGTGAACCTGTTATTTTCTTGGTAAACCTGTTATTTCTCAATACAATGTATCAGCTGTCATTTTGGGAATCTGATTTTACTAAGCAGACATGCCTCTGTTAAGCGGCACATTTTAACATTGTGGGAATAAGGAATGATTCCGTCTAAGTCATTTTGATTCTACTTAATAGCTGATTATGTTATCTGCAATTCTATTAAGCAGAGTCCCCTGTAAATAATTAGCATAACCTACAATTGTATTATGTGCAAAATTATCAGAACACACGACTTAGGAGTGAATCTTGCCATATAAACAGTTCAGCAGAGAAGCTGATATTTTCAAACTGTCAAAACGAGAGACATTGTAGTTGTGAACTACCTGATGATTTGTGTAGAAGGAGGTCATCCTGCGACCCCGGGGCCAAGTGCAACTTCTGTCTGGACGGGGTCAAATCAACAGACTTGTGGCGGCGATGCTTTGCGTGACTCGGTGTGCCTCTACTAGATGGCGACACCAGTACTGGTGTGCTGTGGGTGTTGGCTTGGGTGGCAATGCGTTGGCGACTTATAAACCATAGAATGACGCTGACGAACACAATGGCTTCCAACAGCATCAGGAAGAGATGTCTCTCTATTAACTACAATGAGAACAATGTCAGTACAGAGCATGTAGTGATTGTATGTTCGATTGTATGTTCGTTTGTGTGTCTGTGTGTGTTCGAGTGTGTATTATTCAGTCAGGTTTGTGTGTACAATGTATTATACATGAATATTCATAACATACATACATACATAAAACAAATTTAACTTGCTGACACTAGTCTAAATGCAGCCAGGCACTGCAGAGAGCCTGGTGTGTCTTTTTGTGACACAATGACAGTGACGTATCTTTTTGCGATATAATCACAGTGACATACCTGTTTGTGGAGCTGATGATTGCTGGACAACAGAGAATTGACAGTCACAGTCAGCTTATTGACGTGTTTCTGTAGTCGTGCTATGTCTTCTTGCTGCTTCAAGTCCTGGAACACACACAAGGCTGATACTGACACATGGCCCAGTGACACTTACACGGCCTGGTGACACACACACGGTCCAGTCATGCTCACACATGGCCCGGTTACCCACACATGGTACAGTGACACTCACATATGGCCTGGTGACACTCACACATGGCCCGGTTGCATTCACCCACGGTCAGATGACACTCACACACAGAAGACAGTCATGCTCACACATGGGCCAATTACTCACACATGGCCCAGTCATGCTCACACATGGCCTGGTTACACTCACACATATCCCGGTGACACTCACACATGGCCCGGTTGCACTCACACATGGCCCAGTCACGCTCACACATGACCCAGTGACACTTGCACCCGGCCCAGTCATGCTCACACACGGCCTGGTCACTCACACATGTCCAAGTTACCCTCACACATGGCCCAGTCACGCTCACACACGGCCCAATTTATAAAACCAAGTACATGTTGTCATGAACAGTGTCTCAACAGAAGTCTGTTTGAATTATAATGAGGATTGTGAAAATATTATATGATTAATAACATCTCACATCTTAAGGAATTATGCACCAACTAGGCAAATAGTAGTTGTTCATTTTTAGTTCCACAATACTTAGTTTTCTAAAATAGTAATGGAGGAATAAAAATTTTGAATTTTTTGTTTTGCTTAGGGCCTATGAATGTGTGTGTTTGTGTGTGTGGGTGTACGAGCGTGTGTATGTGTGTGTGGGTGTACGAGCGTGTGTATGTGTGTGTGGGTGTACGAGCGTGTGTTTGTGTGTGTGGGTGTACGAGCGTGTGTATGTGTGTGTGGGTGTACGAGCGTGTGTATGTGTGTGTGGGTGTACGAGCGTGTGTGTGTGTATGGGTGTACGAGCGTGTGTATGTGTGTGTGGGTGTACGAGCGTGTGTATGTGTGTGTGGGTGTACGAGCGTGTGTTTGTGTGTGTGGGTGTACGAGCGTGTGTATGTGTGTGTGGGTGTACGAGCGTGTGTATGTGTGTGTGTGGGTGTACGAGCGTGTGTGTGTGTGTGGGTGTACGAGTGTGTGTATGTGTGTGTGGGTGTACGAGCGTGTGTTTGTGTGTGTGGGTGTACGAGCATGTGTATGTGTGTGTGGGTGTACGAGTGTGTGTATGTGTGTGTGGGTGTACGAGCGTGTGTATGTATGTGTGGGCGTACGAGCGTGTGTATGTGTGTGTGGGCGTACGAGTGTGTGTATGTGTGTGTGGGTGTACGAGCATGTGTATGTGTGTGTGGGTGTACAAGCTTGTGTATGTGTGTGGGTGTATGAGCGTGTGTATGTGTGTGTGGGTGTACGAGCGTGTGTATGTGTGTGTGGGTGTACGAGCGTGTGAATGTGTGTGCAAGTTCAAGTAACAACAGAGTGTAGCATGTAGTGGTGACAGCCATACCCTGGCCTCGGCTGACTCTGTGGTGTTGGCCAGCTTGTTGATGGTCTGGTTCAGGTAGTGATACATGTTATCCATGTACAGCTTGTAGCGCTTACTCAGCTGCTCCAGATAGCTGCGGCAGACAACAAGCAACATTCTTAGTACAGTGCTGGTTCTAGTACAGGTCTAGTTCTTGTACAGGTCTGGTTCTTGTACAGGTCTGGTTCTTGTACAGGCCTAGTTCTTGTACAGGCTTTTGTATTTTTGTATTGTATTGTGTTTTATATATGTCCGAAGACCTGTAAGAACAGTAAGAACAATAGTTATAATAAGGGTATAAAACCACACAATACTGATATTTCTAACATAGCAATCTAAGACATTAGCATTATACATAGAAATGTTTTTGAATTACAGATCTGAAGGTATTGGCTCCTATAATATATATTGCCCTAGTTATAGTACAGGTTTATTTCTTGTACAGTCCCAGCTGTAGTAGGGGCCAAGTTCTTATACAGGCCTAATTCTAATACAAGCCTAGTTCTCGTACAAGCCAAGTTCCTGTACAGGCAAAGTTCTAGCGCAGGCCCAGTTCTAGTACAGGCCTAGTTCTAGTGCAGGTCCAGTTTAGAACAGGCCTAGATTAATACAGTCATAGTTCCAGTACAGTCCCCATTCTAGTACAGTCCTAGTTTTCTACAAGCTTAATTCTTGTACAGGCCTAGTTCTTGAACAGTCAACATGTTAAAAAACCTATGCAAAGAAATAGAAAATATCATTAGGATTTTTTTGTCTGTAATCATTTCTCTGTTCTAAATAAGTTCAGGATAATAAATCCATAGGCATATGATGAATTTATTTTGTAGGAAAAAATACCATAAATGCAGTTATCAAATACTTGTAGAAATGTCATTACTAATTCTAGTGACCAACCTTAAATTTCTTTCTGTACTGACACAGAAAGGGTAAACAAAATCATTATTATACTTTCACGTTATATCTAGCAATGGACACATTTGGAGGCTTATGTAAGGGCGTACAACCATAATCTGACATCAAGTTAACCTCTACCAACAACTACAGGACCTTATCTAACTGGTCTGTGAGTTGGATGCGAATCGTGGTCAGTGATTAAACAATAAGAAAGGCAGATAGAAGCAACAAAAGTGTGGTCTTTGATAAGAATGCTTAGAGTATCATGGATAGAAAAGAAAAGCAATGACGGAATTCTAAGAACAAAACTGACTGAAAAGATTAAGGGGAAAAGAAGCCGAGGTCAGCAAAGAATTAAAGTCCTTGATAGTCTTGCAGCCTGGCTAGGAACGAGCATAACAGAACTGTTACAATACACCTGTAATTGCAGGGAATGTAGGGTCGTGATCGCCTGTGCCTGACAGGTGTGATATAAAATTTTCAACCCCCTAAATCCTCACCCCCAGGTGAACATGTCATATGAAATATTCACCTCTGGGTGAGAATCTCATAATAGAGTATTCATCTCTCTGTGAAATCATAATCCCTCTCAAATTCATGGCATTTTTTAAGTAATCATTTGCATTAACAATTGCAATTAGAAATGTACCATTTAGACATTTCAAAAACGGTTGAAAATTCCGGATTTCTAAAAATACAAAATGGCCATTTTTGTTATTTAAATATATTTCTTATTTTAATTTTAATTAATTTAATATATAGATGTCTATATCTATAAACCTTCACAAATCAACAGCAATGCTGACTTGCTGTGTTGGTCCAAGGGCATGAATATTTCATGGGGGTGAACATTTCATGTCACACCGGCAACAGAAATGGCACCTGGTGGAGAAGTTGGATGACGTGTTGTGCTCACCTGCTGCTGAGATTGAGGTTCTCCTCCAGCGTCTTAATGCGGTTCTTCAACCTCATGTATGTCATCTCCTTCTTGGCCAGCCGATTCACTGGAACCTCCTCCCCTCCCGCCTCAGTGGGGGGTACGGGAGCGCCCTCCCGCTCGGAGCCGGAGTCCAAGGGCATCTCCGCATAGATGTTCTTCTCAGCGCTGTCTGATGAGTTACTGGGCGTGTCTGGTGGTGTTGGTACCGTCTGATTGTTCTCAGTGTCTTTGTCTGGGCTGATAGTCTTCTCCTTGGCGGTGTCATTACTGGTTGGATCTGGTGTGACCGGTGAATCCTGTGTGACCGGCTTGTCCTGTCTGGCTGGCATGTTTTGTCCACGTGTCTTGTCTTCAGCATGGGTCTCTGGCTGCAGTGTCAGTGTAGGTGTTGTCACAGCAGCAGACAAAACAGGTGTTGGTTGCATGTCCTGTTTTACAGTCTCTGACTCACTAGGGTTGGAGTCATGTGACGATGAAATATCTACTTCCTTGGTGACAAGATCATCACTGAGCATCACTGTTGGTGTCACTGTCATGTCCATGGGTGTCACCACACCCATTGAAGAATCCAGTGTGCCCATAGAGACATCAACAGTGACGTTCAGTGCATTGATGAGGTTGTCATCTGACACTGATGCAGTCGATGGCGGCGCAATAATTACACTAACTGTGTCAATTGCCTTGGCAGTTGAAGTAGTATCAATGTGTGTCACTTCTGATGATGATGGCATTACGACAATAACATCCAATGACGATTTGCTCATTCTGTCACTGTGTTGTGTCACCTTGCTCTCACTAGATGTCGCTGCTGGTGCCTCTTCTGATATCGCATCGTCTGATTTTGTTTCTTTCTCTCTCTCATTCACAGCTGCATTCAATTCCTTGGCTTCACCTTTTGGGGTATTGTCATTGTCACTAATACTAGCCTCGTGTGACACATTCTTCTCAACTGTCAAGCTGTCCTGTGCGCCAGGTAATGCTGTATTTTTCATCTGACTCAGTTGTTCAATATCTTGTGCACAGGACACACGCCATGAGACATTACTGACATTGAAGTAGGCACAGATATCAAAATAACACACGTTCTCTTTGTCCTGACTTTTACAGCGTTCACACCGATAGAATGCAGCACCACCTAGTGGAGAATAACAAAGACACTGACATCAACATTTAAACACACATGTAATTATTACAGTATCACACATACCACTGGTAACAGAAATGTGCAACAGAACGCACAATTAGCATGTTTGTGAATTTCACATACAGTTATTTGTAATATGTTTTCAAAGATAACTATTTGTTTTCAAAAATCTTGTGTTAGTGTCACATCAAGGCAATGTCAAGGTAATTACTGAACATTCCTCAGCATAGTTAGTTTTCAAGATCAAACAATTAATTTTACATATCTACAGGTAAACAAAAACCTTTTGGATACGTTAAAAAGAATTGTTCGATCATAATGTTGAGGTATGTTTCGGGACAGTGATTTTTCGCGACGGAATTCACGGAATTGATGGTTTGAATAGGGATTCACCTTTTTCAAATGGAAATTCCATGATTGTGGAAAACAGAAAGAATCCACGAAATCGATGTTTAGAAATAGAATTTAACTTTTCAGTTTGAAACTCCAATTTGTATAGTCGACATTGAACAACAAAAATAACGGATGAATCACATAAACAGCTTGAAGCCGAACTAAGCAGGATGCGCTAATGCCATATAGAGCCACTCATATAGAACTCATTGGAGCCCAGCTGTAAAAAAACTGATGCAAAAAAATTGCCTCTCGTTCATTGTCTTATTGTCCACTAGGTGGACCATACTCATAGTTCGTTGACAAGGTAATAATTTACTATTATTTTTTAAACAAAATATGCTGTTTGAGAAAAGAAACTTTTTTGATATTTAAAACGGAATTGACCTTGTATTGAAACAGAATTGAAATGGAATTTGCCTGTTTTTAAAAAAAGAATTTTTAAATGTAACTGAAATGTAATTTGCCTTTTTTTAACGGAAAACATTGTACACACACACTGGTAGTTTATATGTGCAAACGTCTGCATAACAACATTTTACCTTTTTGCAAACATACACGAGTTAATATAACTTAAACATGTCAGATCAGTCTCATTATGTATGTGCAACTGTTAGTTTGTCTTTGCGCTCTCACATTTGAAAAAATTATGCATTTAAGATGTATTTATCTATATATATTCCTAATAAACATCTTGTACAGTTTCAAAGTAGTCAACGTTATAGTTGTGATTAAGAGAAAATCTACATTATATACAGAAAGATTAAGCAAAACAATTTGTTTTTACAGAATTTAATGCTCTTTTTTATTCTAGAATACTCACCCGCAGTGCGAGAATGAAATTTTGTAGTTGAAGAGCTAAAACAAAGCAAAACCAAACAATTTACCAACAAGCACCTGCCTATCTATTTCAAGAATAAACAAATACAAACCCTGTTAAAGTAGCATAAATGAACACATTGCAGTTATTTTGCAAGATTTAAAGGCACAGCTTTCACATCACAGTGTTGTGAGTCTTTTTTTTTGGACAAAAATCACACAATTACATCGGAGAACATAAATTGTTTTCAACTGTTGTTGTTCACAGGCTACAGATAAAGGAAATAGCACGGTACTGTAACATCAGACATTTGTAGGTTTATATGTAATGCCAAACCACAAAGTCTAGATGAATACTCTCATAACATTACATTATCAGTAGTGTCTGACATTTCTTATATGCCAAGTATCATGTATTCATATATACAAACGGCAAACTGAACAGAATACATAAAAAGTAAGGTCACTGACACTGGAGGGGTGTGACATGGAGGGGTGTGACATGGAGGGGTGTGACACTGGAGGGGTGTGACATGGAGGGGTGTGACATGGAGGGGTGTGACACTGGAGGGTGTGACATGGAGGGGTGTGACATGGAGGGGTGTGGCAATTTTGTGTCAGTCAAGACAGTTTGGCACCTGTCACTTGATGTTAATAATAGTTGCATGTCATTAATTTCAAGTCAACTTGTATGAAAACGGATCAATAAAACAAACTTAGAGATGAGAGTGCTACAAGACCTGTGATGGGCAGTGCATGGTGCTGTGGCATTCAGTTTGTTCTTCTCTGTTATATTTGATGCATTCTTGGCCACCACGTCCAGTTTGACCACACCATCCAGCTGACGGTCGTCTGACGAGTTCTGCTGTTCCTCACTAGGGCTCAGCACTGTCTTCACGAGACTGAGCACAGTGTCAGCGGCACTGGAGAACAGGTTGCTTGGCTTCTCTTCCTTCGCTGAAACACACAACCCTAGCTAATCATGCAGCTATGTCATAAACTACCTGCAATATGACAGTCACGCCTGTTCACACCCGATAGAGTTTCTCATCGGGAGTAATCATCATCCTTGTGATCTTGTCCTGCAATCTGCCATCACCAGAAGAAGACGGTAGTTTTTGAACTGTATCATTCACACCTATCATCCTCATATGACTGGCGGCTTCTGTCAGCATTAAGCCTCAGGGATGCCCCAAAAAATAATCGCTTTTTTTATTACGAGCCACCTGAATTCCACACCTCCACAAGAATAAAGTAAGTTGCAAGAAGACATCTGAACAATGCCACGTGGTCTCAATGTACACAAACTGAATGGTAAAACGAGCACTATAGGTAACCTTATAATAAATATATAATATTACAAATTTGTTTACATAATTATTATATATATGTAGACATACTCATACAAAATAGGAGTTGCGTTGTAGTGTTGGTATTAGTTGGTACACACCAATTCACCAGGAAATAACTACAGCATATGAAAACAAGTTGAAATGATTGGCTGGATGGGGTAACCATGGAAACACTCACAAGAGGGTGCAGATTCATCTGGGCTGCTGCCCTCTCCTGGAGCATACGCAAACTCATCGATGTCGTCGTCGAGCACAGTTAGACCAAACACCCTACCAAAGGACAACTTGAATGAACTATTGCATTGACACATCTTGTGTGGGAATACAGATTAACTATGCACAATTTAAACTAGATTATAGTACAGGCATACTGAAATTTAGGTAGATCTAGTGTTACATGTGTTGTATTATCAGTTACATATATGTATATTGTTCATTGTAAGGTTGTATTTCAATAGATCATACGTAATAATTAGTTATGCAATTATGGCTGTGACACAACAGTTTACTGTATCTTCTCTATTGCTATATAGAATATATTTTCTAAATTAAAAATAAATTAAGGTTCACAGTTATGCAACTGGATTTTTTTATTAGCAGTCAATTAAAACTACTATAGCTTACTAAAAATTTTTTACCATGATCTTGCCTAGTTTCCCGAGATATGACATATGACAAGATGTGTGTGCGTGCGTGCGTGCGGGCGTGCGTGCGTGACCTTAAACTATGTCACCAGACATCGTTACCTGAGCACAGTCAGGGGACAGTAGTGTTCATTGCCGTAGTGAGACTTCATCTCAAGACGCAGGTATTTTATAAACAGCTGATCAGACACAGAGAAACTCTGCACGGTCCGTTTCTCCCTGGCATGCAATGTTCCCAACACCTTCCACTCCTTCGTGGGATACCTGGCAAGTGACACATTTAAGAGGTCAGAACATGGTTGAATTTGGAACATTTACAAAAATAACTGGAATAATATGCATAAGAACACGATGACAATAATGATCGAACATAATGCTACAACAACATATCACATTAGGAATGTTGTTCATTGCAAAATTGAAAGGAAAAGCCACATCAAATCAGTAAAATGTCAGGACACTAGTGAACACGTTCCATAGTGGTGTCAATGATACTATGACTTGACTTGGTTCTATGTTATTACAAATTATATATTTAGTACAGTACATCTGACTTTAACGTGTGCACATGTATTGTTATGCATACTTCTATATGAATGCACACAAAACACGCACAACAACCACGGACCTTCCGCTGATGCTGACTACAAATTGTTCTGGTTGTGACGAGAAGAGTTCCAGGTTCCCCAGCTCCAGATTCTCAATCTGTATCGGTTCACACAGCTCCACAACAAACCTACAACACAGACAGTGACTGCGTTATGGTCAGTGACTGCGTTATGGTCAGTGACTGCGTTATGGTCAGTGAAGCGTACCATGAACAATCTAACTAGTGAAGCTGTTGCTTAGATCAAGTTGAGTTGCTACTAATTGCATGAAGCCAGTCAAGCGACAGCAGCAGAGATGATTTCTTGAAAAAGGCAAATTGACAAAACATGTCATCTAATAGGCATACTGTCATTTGATACATAAGTTATAATAATATGGTTTTATTTAAGAAAATAAGCTGTACAGTATGTCCACAGAAAATAAATATATAAGTAAAATCAGTATGTTTAAAAGTGATAGAAGGATGCAATCCACTAAATCCGCAATTTTTAGATAAAATACATATCACTAATTGCAATGTTCTGAATAACAGGATTCAGCAACTTATCAATCCTAGTCATTTAAGCTACAAATGGCCTTTATTGTGATGGCTCTACAAAGTACAAACAAGTATTAAACAGCACAGCAACACAATTAAGTATTCACTAGTTACATATCATAGTAACAAAACAAAACTACCAACACAAAGAATTTGACTAACCATTTCTTCACATTGCAGGGATTGATCATGTACTGATCCCTATTTTCTGTTAGGATAAATGCCGGGTTTGTGGCCTCAGGATTTGCAGCTATGACTTTTGCTCCACAAGAGGCCTTCGCATAATTAACGCGATTCTTCGGCTTGTTCTGTGTGGCACCACCTGGTGCTGAGATCTGACCTACAGAACACAAAACGTAAATGATGAAGTTTGATAATGATAACATTGATGTTATTTTTGTATTTAGTCTCTTTACATCTACATGTAGTTTATTTCTTGATGCAAATGTATAATCTTGATAAAAATATAAAAAACATAATCCACTTTGAATTTCTGTATGACTTAATCTCACAAAAGCATTAATTTTCTGTGGATTAATCATAATAATAATCAACTGACAGGAGGACATTGTTGATGAACTTAGACTACCATGTATTAACAAGGTATAAAAGGTTGATCAGTTAGATTAAATTAAAAGTTTGAAATCTTATCATATATGACAAAAGTAATTAAAAAGCCCGGGCCCCCCTCCATTCATGCAGTCCATCACAAACCAGGTATGTTGGTGTTCAAATATGTAGTGCACGACTATCAGAGTAAACGTGACATTGAAAGAACTGATTTTGATTGTTAGACTGGGTAACAACTTGTGAGAGTATCAACAGTCTTATGCTATAGTATCAACAGTCTTATGCTATAGTATCAACAGTCTTATGCTATTAATATACAGTGTAACTTTTGCCGGTTTTCTCAGAATTTTTACCAGATCTGGTAAAAAATAATTTTAACAGTTTGGCCGATGATTTCATCAAAACTAAATAATACATTTGTACAAGTTAGGCAGCATGTCATAGTTGATACTATGTAGGCTGGAATGTTTGCGAAAGAGTCTGAAACTAGACAAGTGAAAAAATCAGTTTGAGGAGGGAGCGCTATGGCTCAGTGTACACGAGAGATTACACGAGAAGAAGGCACCTTCCCTCTCCTCCTCCCCCCTCACCCCACTCACCCTCCAGCTGTCTCTTCTCCACCAGCTCTGCCTTCTGTTTCACCAACATCTGCCGCTTCCACTCCTCAAACGACGGCATGTCCTCCACATTCTGCACTCCCGGGTCTGTCTCCTTCCCCTCTCTCTCCTGTCTCCCAGCTCCCTCCACCACTCCCTGTCCACCCTCTTCCACCTTCACATCTTCCTTGTCTCTTGCACCTTGCTCTCCCTTTATGGGTAGATCTACTGCCTCCCCTCGATCTTCCCCTGTCCCTGGTGCCTTTGAATCTCCAACTTTCTCTTCCTTCAGGGATTCTGACATCTTCCCACTGGCCATTGGAGGCTTGTCAGGGGTGACTTGAGGGGGCTGTTTAGAGTTGTCCACAGGGGGGATCAGAGGTGGCTGGTCAGGTGTGTCCACAGGGGGCTCGTCAGGTGTGTCTATGGGGGGCAGGTCAGGTGTGTCTGTGTGGGGCTGGTCAGAAATTACAACAGGGGGCTGGTCAGGTGTGTCCACAGGGGGCAGCTTAGGTGTGTCCTGAGGGGGCTGGTCAGGGATGTCCAGAGGATGCAGGTCGGGGGTCATTGGGGGTATGTCTATCTGATCAGTAGTTGTGTGTGTTGTGGTCGCTGTAGGTGGTGTTGTCATCGTAGGGGGTGTGGTCGTTGTAGGGGGTGTAGACTCATCCCCCTCTTTCTCTGCTCCCTGGGGCCTGCCCCAAACACACACACATTCACTGGACTACTACAAACTTGCGCCATCTTTACAGTGAACACAAAGTTCAACCTAAGTGAAGTACTCATAGTGTCATATATACAATATACATATCTGTTTGATACTCTAATGTGAATGTCTATAATCATATGTAATATACATCAGTGTCACAAACTATCTGTGTATGCAGAAGTTCAGTCGAAGAACTGTTTGAGTCACAAATCATACAAAATAGCCTGTAAGATCCTTTAAACAGGAACACAGCTGTATTTACAACTAATGGTCACTACAGATTTGCAAACATACACAGTTGTTTGAAAATGTTGACAATCTGGTCAGCTGTTTGATAAGTAGCGGTCTGGTGGGGTTATTAGGGGTAGTTACATATTGTGCATATCTGGTATTTCAGCAGTGTTAATCTGACATGTGTTTCGATTGGCGTAAAATCTTACACAAATGCACACAGAAGATGTGATTTTGCAGGGGCAACGTTGCCATCTGAAACCCATTAGGAGATTTTATCGTATACATACAATAAGCATATATATATACATATATATATATATATGCATGTAAAACAGCTGTATGAAAATACAGATATATAACATGAGCACACAGTAAATGTTTTGTTATTGACAGACACAACGCATTGAAATGTTTCTACCTGTCCTCTGCAGTATCTCCGTTCTGCTCTGTACTCGATACTTCATCGCGATTGGCTGCTCTGTGCAGGGATTCTGGCGGGAAACTGGACCTGAAGGAGAAGCAGCATGATAGAAGACATCAGTGGAGAAAGAGTAGCAGGCTTGCTAGGGCAATGATAGAAGACATCAGTGGAGAAAGAGTAGCAGGCTTGCTAGGGCAATGATAGAAGACATCAGTGGAGAAAGAGTAGCAGGCTTGCTAGGGCAATGATAGAAGACATCAGTGGAGAAAGAGTAGCAGGCTTGCTAGGGCAATGATAGAAGACATCAGTGGAGAAAGAGTAGCAGGCTTGCTAGGGCAATGATGACTCAGGGGCGATAATATGTAGAAATCGTTATCCCAACTTTATTGTTAATGTCGAATCTAGTTATTCCTGGTTATTTCCACACATTTCATATTCTGAATGCTAGCTGCCTCTGCTGCAACACCGGGGGGAAGGGGGAGGGGGAGGGGGGAGGGTGTTCACACTTTCTCAGCTCAAGGCTCACACAATGTCTGCATTCTGGCTCAGACCCCTGTTTAATAACCATTTTAAGCTTTATTTTTTTTACACATAATCCATCCCCTCAGGTCTCCCCCAGGTCTCCGGTTCACAGTTTGGCAACACCTGTCCTAGACTCTGTGTAAATAACACTGCATGCACGAGGAACACAACAACTATTGTCATCTCTCTTTACTAATGTTCCACACCACGTACAGACATCGCTGGAATAAAAACAAAATAACACTTGAACCGAAGGTATTTATGCCTATGACCGAAGGAGATACCAGCTAGACTGACAGATACTCCCTGCAGCAGCCAGTGGACCACAACAGGCCATTGTGTGGCACATTTCACTGACTCAGTGAGCCACTAATAAAACTGATTTAATAGTTAAAAAGTCACTCTTCGGAAAATTACTTCTTTTCCAATCACATTTCAGTCTAGTGAGGAGGCATATGTGTACCACTACCCCTGGAATGTCTGGGCCATGTCCCCCTCCAGTTCACGACCCCAGCACAACTGTGTAACAGGTAAAATCTGACTGGACATTATCAATGATCCCTGTAACCTTTAAGTGTGACCCTGAAAGACTCCAGCATGAGGTTGAGCCACAGCTGCTATTTTCCCATACAAGGTCAGACAATTAGCCAGGTCCTGGTGATTCTGCCAGAACAGTGCCGAGAAGCAGAAGACTTGGAAAGAAAAATGTCAACAAAATACGTGATAAAATATGGAATTTAATGTATCTAAATGCGTCCACCTTCCAATAACAAACAAAACTAAACCCAGCACACACAAGTACTCGCTTTCTGGCCAGCCATTATCCACCGTATCCAGCCACTCATACCTCGGAGTTAAATTGGATTCCAAATTAACCTGGACAAATCACGTCACTGACATAACTTCAAAATCTTCGAAATGTTTAGGCATGATTAAACGAACTCTTGGCCCATGTAAACCCGAAGTTAAACAAACAGCCTACAACATGCTAATCCGGCCAAAACTTGAGTACTCTTCACCCATATGGAATCCCCATACCTTTTCACAAATTAAAAGTCTTGAAAGAGTGCAACACTCTGCTGCCAGATTTGTTAAAAATGACTACAGACGAAACACAAATCCAGCAGATCTAATTACTGCCCTTGGATGGCCAACCCTCGAACGAAGGCGCATTATCAAACAAGCCACTACCTTCTACAAAATTCTAAACAACATTATTGAGATCACCCCCCCTTCAGGTCTACTAACTCGCTCTCGAACCCGTGGACAATACATAGCCCCCAAGTGTCGTATAAATGCAATGGTCTTTTCATTTTATCCCAGAGCCATTCGCATATGGAATATGATTCCATCAAAAATTACCAACATAAAAAACCCAAAATCATTTCAAGAAGCTATTATGGAACTCCCTTTCACCACACCTCCTCACCTAAACTGCCTTTAAAACACAGTGCTCAGCGTAAATTTATCCAGGGTGTGGGTATGGAGACTGTCTATGTGTGCATGTGGCAAGGCAGCGACAGTGTCCATACACACAACCAACCTATTAAAAAATTTCGTTAAACATCCTATACATAAAATAAATAAAACTATCAAATAAAAACCATTTCAGCAACATTAATGATGAATGTACCACCCACAGCGCATGCGCACAGTCCACCACAAACTCCTGCGTTAGCCCAAGTTTGGGCTGTTTGGAGTAAACCACTTGAGACTTGAGAGTGATTGTTTTTTATGGGCTGTAGAGATGACAGAAGAAAGATTATACAAGAATTCCTATTCTATTCGACATTATTTACATTTGCAAAGCTAACTGTATTGGTTTAATTGCTACAGGATTCCAATATCACATTTGAAGATAAGACCAAAGCAGCACTGCCAAATGCCAGTAGGGTCTCCAGTCAAGATAGAGCTTGAGCAGTAATTCTTGTCTGGCAAGTTGCCAGGTCACCCACAAGTCAAACACAAGTCATCTACCTACACCAAGGTCACAAAGGATTGACACAACACTTACTGCTAATAATACACTCCCTACTACACCTAATTAATCACATTCCCACCCAAGTCCACACAGTCAACAGGTCACTGTTTTACTTCTGCCTTTATTACACACATGAAGTCCTGGGTTTTAAAGGTGCATCCCTTCCCAGTTATTTTAGGTGCAACCCTTCCCAATGAGTTTAGAGTGTATCCCTTAATAATTCCCAATGATTTCAGAGTGTATCTCTTCCCAGTGAATTTAGGTACATCCCTTCCCAGTGGTATAGGGAGTAACACTAATTTTCAATGAAGAATATAGTAAACACAAAAAAATGCATATTTAAGGTCATAATTTATCTTTCACAATTCTGCCATTTTCATGTTTAATTATCACCCTTAATTGCATTTTTATATTATTAATTTCTTTAATGTGTCACTGATGTTCAGTGACACAATGCTGTCTGGAACCTCTTATAGAGCCTGTACATAATTATGTTGCTTTCTATACATAAAGTTTCTCTTTATATAATTAACTTTGCAGCCATTATTTCATGTGGTTGCTTCATAGCATATGACAGACATCCTCATTTGAAATTGGAAGGTGCTAAGAACATAATCTCCACTGACTGGGGAAATATTACATGCTCTCATCCTCTATTATGATCAATGTATAACGTATATATGTAAATAAATAACTGCATGATGGTTATAAAAGTCAGTCATAAAGCCACACAAAGAGTAACCACACAGCAACGCTTAGCTGCACACATATATTTCTTATAAACTGTAGGTTTTTTCCAACAGGAACAAAATGAATACAATAGCTTTCACACCAGACAGTACATTAATAAACGCTTAGAAAAAAAACAGACCACCAGGTCAATTGGACACCTTAAAAACAACAATAACCAGAGATGTTTTCTCCGTTGGTTGTAAATGACTGAAAAAGTGATATATGATTATATTTTTTATCTGTTGATGTAAGTTCTGCAAATGGGCAACTGTAATTAATGAAGTGGCAACAGTGTAACGTAAGTACAGGTGTAACGTCCCCAGTTACAGCCATGACACATGTATGACCTAGCCGTAATAATTATATGTTACTATTTGGTCAATGTAGCTGGGCTATACTTAATCCTGAGCAAACAGTGTATGGTCAGATGACAATGGAGAAATGCCATTTATAGCTCAGTCTGAATGTATAGAGCACCTGGGTCAGTGGACAGAGAAGACTAATGCTTTGGTTACTTGTCTTTATATCTATGGCTACCAAAACTTTAGATTAAACAAGATTGCTATTCAAAGCAACACACTCTAGATGGCAGCTTGGCAAGTGGACAAGGAAGCAATTCATTTATCTAGATTTTTACAATGTTTCATCTATGTACACATATCATTAAATACTGACAGAAATCATTTTGTAGATGTTTTGGTTGGATAAACCAGTGGAGACAAGGAAGTCATTGGATAAACCAATGGAGACAAGGAAGTCATTGGATAAACCAATGGAGACAAAGTCATTGGATAAACCAATGGAGACAAAGTCATTGATAAACCAATGGAGACAGGAAGTCATTGGATAAACCAATGGAGACCAGAAGTCATTGATAAACCAATGGAGACAAGAAGTCATTGGATAAACCAATGGAGACAAGAAGTCATTGGATAAACCAATGGAGACAAGGAAGTCATTGGATAAACCAATGGAGACAAGGAAGTCATTGGATAAACAAATGGATAAAAACCAATGGAGACAAGGAAGTCATTGGGTAAACCAATGGAGACAAGAAATCATTGGATAAACCAATAGACAAGAATTGGATAAACCAATGGAGCAGAAATCATTGGATAAACCAGTGGATCATTGGAGACATTGGGTAAACCAATGGAGATAAGAATCATTGGATAAACCAATAGAGATAAAAAGTTATTGGATAAACCAATGGAGATAAGGAAGTCATTGGATAAACCAATGGAGACAAGGAAGTCATTGGATAAACCATGGAGACAAGGAAGTCATTGGATGGAGACAAGGAAGTCACTTGGCAAGTGGACAAGGAAGCAATTCGTTTATCTAGATTTTTACAATGTTTCATCTATGTACACATATCATTAAATACTGACAGAAATCATTTTGTAGATGTTTTGGTTGGATAAACCAGTGGAGACAAGGAAGTCATTGGATAAACCAATGGAGACAAGGAAGTCATTGGATAAACCAATGGAGACAAGGAAGTCATTGGATAAACCAATGGAGACAAGGAAGTCATTGGATAAACCAATGGAGACAAGGAAGTCATTGGATAAACCAATGGAGACAAGGAAGTCATTGGATAAACCAATGGAAATAAGGAAGTCATTGGATAAACCAATGGAGACAAGGAAGTCATTGGATGAACCAATGGAGATAAGGAAGTCATTGGATAAACCAATAGAGATAAAGAAGTTATTGGATAAACCAATGGAGATAAGGAAGTCATTGGATAAACCAATGGAGACAAGGAAGTAATTGGATGAACCAGTGGAGACAAGGAAGTCATTGGATAAACCAATGGAGATAAGGAAGTCATTGGATAAACCAATAGAGAAAAAGAAGTCATTGGATAAACCAGTGGAGATAAGGAAGTCATTGGATAAACCAATGGAGACAAGGAAGTCATTGGATAAACCAATGGAGATAAGGAAGTAAATGAATACACCAGTGGAGACAAGGAAGTCATTGGATAAACCAATGGCTTCCATTTGTTGCATCCATTTGTTGCATCCATTTGTTGCATCCATTTGTTGCATCCATTTGTTGCATCCATCCATCCATCCATCCATCCATCCATCCATCCATCCATCCATTGCACCCACCCACCCACCCATGTCAATGTTCTGTTTTTTCAAACAGAGTCACTCTTAGTGTTTGCTACTACCATTTCTCTCCTAATGCAGGAAAATGACACAAAATTATGTAATTACTGGTATTTAACCCATTTTATTCTAACAAATCGAGCATATGGGCATATCACAGTAGATGGACTACACCCAGAGGGCCATCAGAAGTGAACCAAATGTTCAGAATCCGTTGGATGTTACCTTATGTTAATGCATGAATAACTATTACTTTGACTAATTATGTGGCTAGTACAGTAAAAATAGGTAAATTGTTAGACTAGGCCATTGTCTCATGACACATTGACAACAGGAAGCAGGTGTGCATTGGTAACTTACACTGCATCACAACTCTCCCCAACAGGATGGGCATTAAATGTCAACACACCTTAATCACCACAGATAGACACAACACACCTTAATCATCACAGATACACACACATCCAACAGGTTTGGCCCAGATAGTTTCCAAAACTTCTATTTTCAAAATAAGACCCAGAAAAAAAACAGACGCAATGCACAGACTGAAGATGTGAGGATTGGTGAAAAAAGATTGGAGAAAGAAGATTGGTGAAAGAAGGAACCTTAAAAGCACAGTTTCTAGACAACCCCTACACTTCACATCAACAAAAAGTGACAAGGCCTTCACATTTCTAGACAACCCCCCCACTTTACATCAACAAAAGTGACAAGGCCTGTACACAAAGTCCAGACAGCAAGTGTCATTGATAACATCAAAAGGGTGGATTGCAAGTGTGTGTGTGTGTGTGGTGTGTGTAAAATAATTATACACATGGGCAGAGATTTTTGTAAGCTTCTGCTTATGGTCCCGCACTTGAATTCTATGGTCCAATCCTCCCAACTGGTATATGAAAACATTTACAAACATAACAAATCTATGGTCTTGTCCCAGAAATATAAGATCTCAATCGCTGCACACTCACTAAATAGGGCAGGATGCCAAATAAGGCAATCCAAGGTTTGATGAAACTTGAGTCACACTTGTATGTAAAGTTAAAACAAACAAAGAAATTCAGTTAAATGCAGCCAGAATGTGGAAGTTTGATAGCAAAACTATGAATAACTCACACATGATAATATCAGTTGATTATTTACAGCATAGTAGGTTTTATAACATTTCACTGTCTTTATATTGTATTTTTTGTATACATTTAAATCATAACTAATATATATATGCAATTTATTGGTTATTTATCTTTCACACCATAACCTTATTCCAGAACTGAGAGACCTTAGTTACGAAGAACGCCTGACAGAATGTTGTTTAACAACTCTACAGACAAGGAGGTTAAGAGGAGATCAGATTGAAGTTTTTAAGATATTGAATGGGTACGAAAATATTGATAGAAATATGTTTTTCTCTCTCAAGAAAGATAGCAGAACTAGAGGACATGAGGTAAAGTTAGTAAAGGATCAGTGTAGATTAAATATCAGGAAGTACTCATTCTCACAGACGACAGTAAAGGATTAACAGATATATCATCATATATGTAGGATTGTCAGACTTAATACCACATGCATAGGATTGTCAGAAAACATACCTATACATGCATAGGGCAGATTTCACCCTCTAAATGTGTGGTCTACACAAAAAGGCATAGTGCTGGCTAAACTATATATGTGACAAACAAATGCTGGTTGCTTCAAAGCAGGAATTCCATGTTGAAAGGGACAATGTCACCTGTAGTTGTACAAAGAAACAATTGTAGCTGAGACAGAAGCAGCTGGCTATGGGTGAATGAAAGAAGGGTACTGCACAATGTTCACAGGTGGACAATGTCATTGTCTGGCTTCACACAGGACACCTGGTCTTGTGACATCACTTTATTTTGTCTCTGATGCAAGTGTTTCTACAATGACATGTGCACTTCAGAGGAAACACTTCAAAGAAGAATACAACCACAAAACAGTAATGAAAAGGTAGAGGTATGTTCCTTTGTAGTGGGATATCCAGTCTGTACGACTGTTCAAAGCACTTTACACGTCACGTGGCAGACCTGTTCATTCCAACACCAATTCGACGTCTCTGGGAAGCATTCAGCTATGCCGCAATTACTGCATTGACTATTTGCTCATATATCCACCTCTGTCCAAAGCCAGGTACTCATTTATACAGCTGAGTGAACTGGAGCAACGGAGAGTGAAAGAAATTGCTCAAGTTTCCAAACAGCACCAAGAGGATTTGAAACCAGGATCTCCCAATTGAGGGAGATCACTAATGTTCCAACCATAAAGCCACCAACACACACCACTGCTAATAATGCAGTTCATCGGTTCAGAGTTAGTGCATTTAAATAGTACTTTGAATGACCATACCATACTGAACCATTTGTAATTCATTGTAATACTTTGAATTTGTATAGTTTATTTGTATTGCTTTAAATTATGATTTTAAGCAACCCTATATTACTGGCTGTGAAACTGAAAATAAGGTGATATCTACATGATAGCAAATAAATAAAATAAGGAAAGACAGTTCTTATTATTTGTATTCATAATATCACACTGAAGATTTCAAGAACTCATATTCAAATAATGTATGCACATCATCTCAAGTAATTACCCTGCAAATAGCCCACCCTTGGGTTAATGCAGGAGTTTTTTGTGGGGTTTGTCTGCATGCAATGGGGTTAATTTACTTAATAACTAAATGTAGCTATATATTTTAGCACTGGTTCAAGTTCTTAATTTAATTCTAATGTTTGGTTTTTATGTTTTTTGAGAGGGGTTTTTATTCAGGGTCCTCACATTTGTTGTTTGACCTGGTACCAGGGATGGGGCCAAATACACTTGGCCAAATATAACTACAACACTTTTTAATTTAAATTGTCAAATACAAGTATAAATACATTTCTTTAAATACAAATACATTTCCGTTCCATGTAGTTTTTATTGACACATTTTCTGTTTTACATCTTTTGACTTCTTCTTTGTCACATAAAAATGCCTGGCATTATAAATTATATTATCATTAAATTATATTATCATTAAATTCACACTCATTACAACTTCACAAGTCCTGATTACCTGATTACATCAGCTGCTGAAAGCGATTCGTAACTGAGGTTGCATCGGTCAGGTCGGAAGATCTTTCCAGCTACGCTGATAATGACAGCACAGAAGACATGGCCTTTATAGCATGACTACTTATTGACCAGTCACTTGTAGAAAATGCATGCATTAAATATTGGCTTCTATGGTAAACTTCCCACTGAAATAGAAATACATCACCAAATCAAGATAAAGCCCCCAGCTCAGGCAGCGGAATTATTATGTATAGTTACACCATCACCTGGATCTCCAAGGGAAACTCACAGGGGAGTCACAGCGGAGTAAACAATGTGCAAGGAAGCCAAGGGGCACTTGTTTCATTGTGCCTTTCCTACAAATCTCATCCAGGTTGTCTGTCTGTTACTAATGAAGCTGTGAAGCCTGTGATTGCATGTCAGCGTGCTAGATCTTTATCTCAGACTTGAGATAAAAGTGGGGCATTTGACCTGTATTTGAATCAAATATATCAAATACAAGGAGCAAATACAAATATGTCACTTTTGCAATAGACAAATACAAATATAAATATGAACTTTGTTGTATTTAAAATACAAATATGTATTTTACCCCATCCCTGTCTAGTATATGGACATTTCCCCTGGCATGTGTAGGGCTGTTCAGAGTCCTGCTCAGAGTCCGGCTCCTCACAGTGTCATTCACTCGGCAAATCAGCAAAGTATTTTTATTTAACTAGTCGTTCTTATTTCCACACATAGGCCATAGGGGCACAGCATTATCCTTTACGAGGAATATTAGAATGGTCATAGGGCACCTCATTACCTGTAAAAGAATGTAAATTTTGATCTATCACAGATTAAATCACCAGCCCTAGGATGTGCTACTGGGATAGGAAGGATTTAACTGTCAGAAGAATTTAACTGTCAGAAGAATTTAACTGTCAGAAGAATTTAACAGTCAGAAGGTTTTACAAAGAACATGTGATACTAAGGTAGACTTACCAGTTAAACATTAGAACAGTTGTGATGATGCTGAGAATGACAACGACGCCAATCATAATGAAAACATTTTTCATGACAGTGTCACCAGCATCCACTGCTGTGACTGTTACAACAGAGAGTCCTGTGTCATCAGATGGACACCAAGTGTCCCTGTCCCTAGACCAGTATCTACAGCAGTGACTGACCCAGAAATCAACTGAGTGTCACATCCACTGATGTGTGCAACGTCACGGAAGCCAGTTCTGTATCGTCCAACCAGTGGTACACATGACACCTGGTTCAATGTGTTACCAGTGGCCATTAGTGTAGAAAGAACAGGTTTGGTTGAGAGATGACAAAGCATGGTGTGTGTGTGAACATACACTGAGACAGACTTCACCTATGATGTGACAACAGGAGCACATACAATAATAGTTTCACACCCACTGATCCAGTCTGCGGTCAATTACATTACAATGTAATCCATTACTATTATTGTGTTTCCTTTCTATTACTATTACATCCTAAAGGCAAAGTAATATATTACTATTACCAATGAATCTATTACTATTACATTTTCCCGTTGCAGCTATTTGTTTTTCATTAAACACTTTGGAGTGCATACAGGTGTATTATGCTACATATTTTAACTTTCCATTAAGTAGCACAGTAGTTCTTAACAACAACAACAACTCATTATTCAAGCAATCATAAATAATCTACAGTGACAGTAGAATGTCATCTGAATATACACCGTAACATGCCAGCCAGTATTATAGGAACTCACTTCAGATTTGCTCAAAAATAATAACAGTTACTTGTTTGAAGTGTATCCTTTCAACGTGTGATGTCAAGTTATGCCCTTTGCTGTTGCTCACGCACGCACGCACGCACGCACGCACGCACGCACGCACGCACGCACGCACGCACGCACACACACGTGGCTTTGTTTGGAGTTTATAGTAGAATGTAGTTGTGCTGTGTGAGACACGGGAGACACCTATTGTACGAATGTTTCCTGCTTCTGCTTGTGCTGATCGTACAAAGAACCAATAGTTATGTTTGTGTAAACTGTATATGGCTTCGTAACCTTGGTTGTCTTACCCACGGTCTTTGTAGGCTGTTGGAGCTAACACAAAATAAGCCAGCATTAATCCAAATTGTAACAGAACTGTAATAGTTCAACTACTATTACGTTGCCTTATATTGATGCAACACATCTATATGCTGGGAGGAGGAGAATCCAAGGATCACATGCTCCCTATAGGATCATATACTCCCTATAGGGATCACATTCTCCTACTAGGATCACATACTCTTCTACATAGACTTTTCTTTTTTATGAACGTGCACAGTTGTGATGCATAAATTATTATTTATTATAATGTCTATATAATTATTATATATGCTTATATATGTTTACATATATATTACATATATATATATATATATATATATATATATATATATATATATATATATATATATATATATATATATATATATATATATATATATATATATATATATATATATATATATATATATATATATATATATATATATATATATATATATATATATATATATATATATATATATACATATATTGTTTTATAATATAGTACTTATGATAGGTTTTTCATGGACTAAATTTTAGAATAAAGTATTGGGGTTAAGAAAAATATAATTGTAAGTACTAATTAATTAATGCATGCATATGTTTGAGAGCCATTTCAATTAATTGGGTGCTCTACGACTTCTATTCTACATGTGCATGCAAGCATGTATCTATGTACGTGTTGGAACATGCTGCATATTGCCTGTTTCATTATGTTAATGTGTCAACTGTGACACCTCAATGTATGTTCACCACATTCCCATAACAAAATAATGTTAATTTTAGATGATAGTACATTGTAATCTAGTACATAGGCTAACACTCAACGTGTCAGTTGGCTGTCCATGTGTTCACACAGCCGAGTCTGGTAAATACAAGTGATGAATACACCTTTGAACCAGGTCATGGTTTGTCTCGTATATGGAACAATGGCCCAAACTGAAGGCACACCTAGTTGTCTAGTGACGGCCTTATAGATCAACATCTATATAGTCCTGAGGGCAATGCCACTCCTATACAAATGTACCTGATTGCATATGCACTGAGGTGCACTGTTGTTTTGTGGTGGACAACAGTAAGTCTCATAGTAACACGTATCTATAATCTACTGTGACAGCCAATGCATGCAAGGAGACTCAGAGGCTTACAATATAGTAATGGATGGCAATAACAATGAAAACTGTGCTAAATGGTTTCAGGGCTATACACCATGTACACAAATACAAAGGTGTATTATAGCTCCTTCACTACCTTAAAGGTACAGGAATCTAAACTGATGATTTTCAACGAAATGCAAAAAGTGTGGTCAAAAGTGGACTGAGAGAGAGACTGGTTTTTCATAAGTCCCCTTCTAGTTTTGCTTGTTTCCAAAAGCATCACCTATCTGATAGTCTTAACCACCGTGCTGCTAGTTACTAGGAGGACTGGTTCCACAAGGTCTAACGACCTGCTGCTATTGTATTGGGTGATCTTCTATTACAAAACGACTTCTTGTCAAATTGTACTGTGTTGTCTGTCTTTGTACATGTATGTACATGTGTGTATGTACATACATACGTGTATGTACATACATATGTGTATGTACATACATATGTGTATGTACATACCATGTGCCAGGTTCTACACAGTATCCACTGTCATAGAGTTATTTTAACATGTATGCATAACTGATATCTACAATCAAGGAACACTGTCTTACTGACTCTTACTGACTCTTACTGACTCTTACTGCTCAGGTGTAGCTATTACAATATTCCTGGTCAACCATTATTAGATTAGCACACACTAAGAGTGTCTGGAATGTCATCTAGTCAACTATATTCCCTGTCAACCATTATTAGATTAGCACACACTAAGAGTGTCTGGAATGTCATCTAGTCAACTATATTCCCTGTCAACCATTATTAGATTAGCACACACTAAGAGTGTCTGGAATGTCATCTAGTCAACTATATTCCCGGTCAACCATTATTACAGTAGCACACACTAAGAGTGTCTGGAATGCTGTAATTGTAAACAGGTTTATTTTAAAGGTTCAGCTCACTCGGGCAGTGCAACATTTCAAACGGCCACAGGCAAACATGTCTTTACTTTTATCAGGTGCATTACTGCGGATATATACACAACACAATATTTTTTATTTACTTTTGAATTTCACACGGACATGGTTTTCAGTTGCCCATGTGAAGGGCCTTAAAAACCCTGACAAATTGTAATTGACTTTTTGAAAGTCTGCTGTAATTGAAATATGTTGTGTAATTGCATCAATTACAGTATTTTTTATAACTACCAGAAAAAACTCTACAAAAATATAAATACTCTGACACAAATTTAAAATCAAGATCTTAATTATAACACCTGCAGGAACTGCTCATATAATCAAAGGAATATTCAAATATCACAAGTGCACCAACAAAATACACCTTCCTTCTAAGCAATATTTAATTGCAATCTGCCAGCAGACATTTCACACCTGGCTTGCAAAGGGTCTCCAAATATGCCAAAAGGCATCACCTTTAGCTGTTTTCAAGGTATACCCAATTGGTCATTGGTCTGTCTTTTCTGTGATTCTGTAATCTTCTATCACAGTGTACATAGTGAAGGGTCAGGTGGTGGTTTCTGTTGATATAGTACTCAGATCATGTAATTAACACTGCTCAAGTCAGTAAATAAGCTCAATTGAGAGTGAGCTACAGCCCTAGGGGTAAGAATACTGGCTTGAAGCCAAGAAACTCATGGTAGACAAACTAGGGTACAACCTCAAAACACAACTGCCAAGTAAACCAATTTGGGTATAACACTGTAGACAAAATTGGTGTACCCTAAGAGGGCACAGGCAAGACCCCCTGGGATGTACCTTGATGTGAACATTGCTAATGTACTGGTATGAATTATTTCCGGTTACATTTTACGAGTAGAATTGCTTTGAAATGGTTTAGTAGATTGGAGAGACTCATTATGATTTCAAATAGCTGTGGCCTTTGTTCATAGTTGTACTTAAACATTAATTAATGAACCAAGCAAACATTACATTATATTTATAAGGAACAATAAAATTGATCTAGCTAATATGAAATCATGAAGTCACGGTTCAACAAAATGTACAAACATCACAAAGTCCATTATATTTCTTTATCGATTGTATTACACACAATCAGCAACACACACTACATAATTAACAAATAGTTCTGCATAATACAAATGTAATTGAAATGGTGTAATTGTAATTGATTTGAAAGTTTTAGAAGTGTAATTGTAATTGAACTGAAAAATTTAAAGTAATTGTAATTGATTTGATTTTTTTTGTAATTGGACCCAGCCCTGAGTAGCACACAATAACAGTGTTTCAATGTCATCTGGTCAACTATATCTGGAATGTCATCTAGTCTGCAAACAACTCATCCTGTTGTTTCCTGTTAGACTCATTCACAAGGTTACACCACATGTGGCATGGTTGTAAACTACACACAGTGCTACATTGCAAATCATAAATCAATTCATGTCTGGTGATAAGCCAAGCCACACAGATTACCTGAAATCGACTGATCAAAAATTTTTGCCCCAAACATGTATGCACATGTGTATATAGCAAATTGGCAACAGTCATCTCTGAAATACAAAATATTCTGGAGCAAATCAAGGATTTGACTAAAGGGGAGGGGTGTGGGGGAGTTTGTGTGGAATGTGTTAAGCTGTTTGGAACAAAATGCTTAATACTTGCTACTGTGTTCCATCGAGAACAATATGCACTTGTCTTTCACAGCCACATTATGGGACACACCCTCCATCATTAGATGTCATTGAAATATTAACCCTGTCGTGGAGTACTTAGGGGTTTTGTAAAAAAAAAATATTTTTATATGATTGACCCCATAAACCCAACACAAACTGTATGCACTGTACACGCATTGCCAAAGCAGTAAACGGAAAGGTGATTAATTAACTCCAACTGGAAAAAAACGCTAAATTTTTGTATAATCCAACTGGCCCTTTGACCCACATCCATTTTTTGGGGATTATTGGATTTTTTTATATTTCCAAATGTCCTTATGTTCATGGACATCCAGCATTGTCAGAGGAGACTACTATCCTTCTAACTCAATTACTCACCTGGGTGTAGGGTAGACAGACGTCACATAGGTTGTCTCCAATGATTTCTCTTCTTTATTGTCATCATGATCAATGCTGTCTGTTGCTTCAGTGACAAGAAGCTGCTCTGTCGTTGGCACTGGCACCTTGTCAGGGTCGGCCTGCAATACATAGTGGCATTTTTTTCAGCTATTTCTGACCAAGTCAGACATAATAGCAGTTTCTTCCTATTTAACATTTGCTCTTTGGTTCATCAACTGCAGAAGAATAAATTTTTTATATATTTACAGAAAAAGGACATGGACCAAATCATAATGACAAAAATAGTTTTCCACAAAGTGCATGTGAACTCTCTATAACATCATTACTATACAACAAGTATACAGGGTACAAAATAAGAGAAGATTTAAGATCTTTCTTCAACCACAATTATTTTGATTACTTACTCAACATTTCAACTGACATCGACAGCCGTCACCCGGAATTCGTTGAGTAAGTAATCAAAATAGTCATGGTTGAAGAAAATCATAATTCATATATATATATATATATATATATATATATATATATATATATATATATACTAACTTGATGAACATTTTCATGAAGATTTAACAACTTGTTTCAAATTTCACTTACTGTAATTTCAAATGAGTATTAATTAAAAGCTAGGTATATAAATATGTAATTAATTGCTGTGCTCTTATTAGTTGATATAGTTCCAAGATCAAGATATTACAAATTACACAAGTAGACCTAGACATATCCTAGTCATCCACAAGTGTTATTACCTTGGAATCTGGAGAAGTCAGTTGTTCATCAGCATTGTGTGAGTCACTGATACTCTCTGCCAGACGTGCACTGTCACTGGAGTACTGAAAGACACATGCTACACTCAGTCAGCTGTACAACGCATATAAAGAAACTTGGATCGCATTTTCCTTGAATACAATATTACATATAACATTATATTATAAGCAGACCTGGGGTGAATCCAATTCCGGAATTAAAGACTGGTTCCAAATCTGGAATCGACTGATGTGGAAACATCGGAATCACTTTCAGTGGAACTGAAATTGCTTACTGGAACAATTGCACTGTCACAACGGTAATTAATACGAGTCCCCTCTCTTTATATTAGGAAATATTTTATCTTCATCATCTTTATTCGAACTCAAAATCAACAAACACACTGATGATATAAATGTTGCATAATGAATTTTTTTATATTCAGTGGAAGAAACAGCTGTTAAAAACAATTATAGTGCATTCATAATGAATAAAATAGTTATACTAATCAAAATAATATGTAATTTTGTTGTCTGCTGAATTCTTTCCTATTTCTTGTTGTCCGTTATTTTTTCTGTTCCTTTCTTTTCTACACAATGAAGTTATAACCTGGAGTAGTTTTAACTGCCAACCCTGCATGCAACAGCATTTGTCGCTTAATCTCCTCAGCCAGCTAGAACCATGAATACTATTTTGTCAGTTGAAAGGAGCAGCACTGTGGCCAATGTTGATTATGGCATTGGTGCCATTTGATGGTGACATGATGTTTAGAGTAGAGATTGGTTGGTATGTCTCTGGTGTCTGATGGCAAGTGGAGAAGGAAGCCACTGGCTTAAATCAGGAGGCCAAACATTTTTTGTCTATGTAGGCCGTATAGCCAGGGTTGACCATTTAAATAAAGTTGATTCTAATCACTTGATATTTTAAATTAAAATCACTTGATTTTGGTTTGTTTAAATATTTGATTAAAATAGATTATTTTGCCTAAAACTAAATGGATCCCAATGACACCACTCTGTTCTCTCAGCTAACAACCACCCATGCAGTCATTAGAAATAGTTTCACACTACAATCATGGCGCAAGCCAAGGAGGTGGTTTCTATTTAGAAAGGAAGTAGGAGATGCTTATGTATTGCCTTAGATTGGATTATGTGGAATCAACCCCAGGTCTGATTATAAGTATTACACCAGCTGCATTTAATTTGAATCAATATTGCAATTATTAAATTAATTATTGTATGCCTCCATTGCCTGGGCCATAAGTGTGTGTAGGGTCCAACTGAAGTAGCTAACCTGTACAATGCACAGTGTAGATGAGTGAGTGTTTCAAATACTGGTTAAAAAGTCAAATTAACATCTGAAAGTCAATGTCAAGCTGTGGTGGTCCTGACTACCTACATTAGATGATGATGTCTGTCGTTCCGTGGCACTGTCGCCCTGGCTGTCATCGCAGTGAAACACAAGACAGCTGATGACACTGCAACAGGACAATACACAACATAAAAGACAGTCGTATTGTCATCACAAAGCTGGTGACAGTTTTAACGGCACTTTTCAGAAAGACCCTCGTCTGTTATGCATACATCTATTTTTCAGTTTGCAGACTTTTTGTGCACCATTACAGACTTCATGGTGCATGGCTGAGTCCGCATTCCTTTCCCATTCGAATTCAGTTGAAACATACCCCAAAACTGGCATAGCAATCAACGGTATCAGTCTTACATCAACAGCTAGATGAGCAAAAAACTTCAATAATGTAACTATTGCCAAGACACCCCCCACACTCTTGTAACGTTTACCCAGACACGCTGCTTCCCAATGAGCATAACTGCTTTCATGGTGGCCTCTTAGTGACATTATCGGATCACCTCAATGTCGATGACAGTTACAGGGAGTTGACACAAGTTTCTGAATACAAACAAGCAATGTTGGTAGTTAAACTTCATAATAATTTAACAAATTTAAAAAGATTGCCATCCCAAAAAACAAGTTCCAGATGGCAAGTGGACAAGGAAGCCATTGGCTTATCGAGAGCCCAACAATTGTCTCATCTATGTGCCTCTGTCAGATAATGTTGTTTCTAACAAGTCCTCACTGCTCTGTACACTGGTCTCATCTTTTTCAACAATAAGAAGACCAGTGTATGGGGGTGTGTCTAACATCATTTCTACCTCTCCTTCTGCTCTTGGACCTGACGTACCCATGTATGCCTAACTGCCTATTACCACTACTAGCCATTGTAGGTATATTTAGTGAAAAGCCGGAGTATTGGCATAGTTCCTGTCTATGCAAAACTAACTCGTATATTTCACACTTGTGACACCTATCAGCATCGGAACTAATAACTTATCTTTAAAACTGACACACGCTAACCACTTTACATGCGTATTCCGTGACATACCATCTGCACATTTGCATCAAGGAGCAGAAGAACTGCTGCCAAGATAATTGATTATGAGCAAGTTTATTATCCAATAGTGGGCGGTATAGAATAGGTGGGCCTGCTTGCCTATGGCTACGACTACGTTGAACTTCTGTCGGTCCTCGAGTGTAAGACTTAGTCCTCTGTATGAGTCTGTCTGTCTCTGAGTGTAACACTGTTACAAGCAGCTGGTGCAACTTGGGCCGTGTTTGATCTAGTTTCCTCAAATTACGACTAACCACCGATATAAAAAATGTAGATGATGTTCATGGAATAGAAATGGATTACTCGGGAATCACAAATAATTAAAACATCCGCTCGAAACACCACAGAAAGACCATTCTCGAACGGTCGTCTTGAAATCACATTCTTAGGGATTTAGCTGTTATTATCGTCCACTCTTCCGTTTACAAACACATTTCAATCAATAAACCAGTACATAAAGGAAATAAATCCGTACCATAGAAATAATGCGGACACCTTCAGCATTATCGTCCGACGTTTAGAGTCATACTATGGGACACGGTGTAGACGAACTGCTACAAAACATGTAGACACCTCCCATACGAACAACACGGATGATGGAGTTCCTTGGTCGTTCAACGATGACGTGTTGTTTGCTATATATTTGATTGAGACTGCGCGAAATCTAAAACGAGGCTCTGGTGGTTCACCCCAAATGGGATCAGTGGGGATTTCCCAGTGTTGCACTCGAAAGCCTAATTAGAGATGTAAGTCAGAGAGACATTTTGGTGAATGCTGAGGAATTTAATGCAAAAACAGGATCAGCATTCAAGTCTTACATTGAAACATGTTCGTGGATTATTGAATGAAAATGGTAAATGTATCTCCTAGAAATGTGCGCCAAACACAATATTAAACTGACAAACATCTGTTTCAAACATATAAAGTGGCGCGTACATGGCAAGCTCCAGATAGGCCAAACACAAACCACATTATAATCAGAAATGAACACGTGAAACATGTTCTATATTCCAGATCATACAGTGGCTTACACACAAAAACAGATCACAGACTGGTAATGTTAAGAACCAAATAAAAATGACCAAGACCACATTCAGTCAAAACAGAAAATAAAAAATAGATTTGCATTTTGGCAAAACTGAGAGATCCCGAAATCATAAAACAATACTGCTCTACTGTAGATGAAAACATGAAAACCAAACAACCAACGTAACAGCAAGACGTACAAATGAGATCACATTGTAGAATCCAATCAAAATTAATGCAACAAAACAAATCCTAGGAATCGTAAAAAGCAAAAAGAAAAGTGATAATCCAGAAATTGTGAAGCTACTGTATCTGAGGAACAAAAATAGCTAACTGTAGAAATGAATTAAAATATAAGTACCGCAAAGTGTATATATAGAGCTCAGAAAACTAAGGAGAGAAACTAACCCTCTTTCATGCAAAACTTAACGAAGAAAGAACAGCTGAGATCAGAGAAGAAGTAGAGGAGATTGAGAAAAATAAAATGATGCCGCAAAAATTTTCAAAGCACTAGAAACTGCCAAAAGAAATGGTTCTAAAAAGCCACTGCTTGTAAACTAGAGTCACAACAAATGGGGAAGAACAAGTTAAACTAATCACCAAGTATTTCAAAGATTTCTTCAACCAAAAAAATGCCAATTGAAAGAACTGTTCGGTGTAAAACCAACTCCTATGAAAAAGCCTTTCACCACAGAAGAAATTATCGTTGCCATCAACAATTAAAAAAAAATAAAAGCCCTGGTATAGATGAAATAATTAAGATTAGAACAACTAAAATTTGGGCATACGTCAGTAGCAACAGAAATAGCTCATGTACTATACACGGCAGCAGCAGAAGGAGACATGCCTATTGAACTTAGTCTAGGAATCTTAACACCACTCCAAAAGCCTGGTTAAAAAAGGCCATTGTGCAAATCTAAGGCCTATAATTTTACTGTCAGCCATCAAAAAAACATTGGCTATCTGTCTCATAAACAAAGTGAGTGACAAAATCATGCACAACAATCCAACATCACAGGCAGCATATCAACACAACAGGAGCACAACAATCCAACATCACAGGCAGCATATCAACACAACAGGAGCACAACAATCCTACATCACAGGCAACATATCAACACAACAGGAGCACAACAAACCTACATCACAGGCAACATATTAACACAACAGGAGCACAACAAACCTACATCACAGGCAACATATTAACACAACAGGAGCACAACAATCCAACATCACAGGCAACATATTAACACAACAGGAGCACAACAATCCTACATCACAGGCAGCATATCAACACAACAGGAGCACTACAATGAACGTATTTGCATTTAAAATCCTGAGAACGAGTATGGATCCTGATGAACTACACATGATCAAGGTACTGCCGGAAGGTGTTCAGTTGTGTGTCAGACGTGGGATGGAAACTGGAGAGAGGTTCAAGACAAACACAGGTGTGGTGCAGGGGGACTGTCTAAGTCCAGTCCTCTTCATCATCTACCTAGCCAAAGCCTTCAGTTAACAACCTGAATTGAATGATTACAACTACCACCTGAAGTGGTTATAGCTGATGCCTTTTTGCCCGACTGGTTCCCATTTTGCCCGCCCTAGTTGCCCAGTAGTAGTCGGGCAAAAATGGATTTCATCTGCTATCTATATTTGGACACAAATTATGTGTGGGGATTTTTGATGCAATGGTTGAAAAAGGATAATTATAGGGCCTGTATAATAGTAGGCCATATGCCTAAATATGTCGATGACTCGCACCTCTTTTTTAATCATGGGTCGTAGGTATACATGGCAAGCTTGTTAACAAATGCATGTCAACGCATTTGAATGCAAATGCAAATGTTTCACTTGATGCAAATGCCATTTTCCAGGAATAAATGCAAATGTTTCACTTGATATAAATGCAGATGCCATTTTCCAGGAACGCATGCAAATGCAAATGTTTTGGGGTCACACTCAAATGCAAATGTTTTGGATACACATTTACAAATGCATTTGAATTAATTTCAAATATTTTAGTTTTATATTTACATTTTGTTTTATTTGGAGAAAAAACAGCATAATGTATACAAGCACATTATTAATTTATTTAATAAATACAGTAGTACATTATTATAACTACTAAGTCCCACTCCCACTACATACCAGTCCCACTACATGACATAGCGTCATACACAGAGGTGGTGGAAATGGGAGGGAGAAATAGACAATTGACAGTTTTCTGGGAACCAGACCTGGGGTCGAATACATTTACATGAGTAAAGTATGAGTGAGTACATTGGTGATGGCTGACTACGAGTACCTTGCTCAAAGCTGAGTACGAGTATGAGTACATTTGTACGAGTACATCTTGTATGATATCATAGTAATTCTGTATAATAATAATGGGTATTAATAATAACATATTTTAAAAATAAACATTGTGAATTAATTTAGTGAAAGTGAATTCACAAGTCAAACACTAATCTGCTCATTATAGAGTTAATCCCCCAACAGAGCACATGTTCAAAGCTGATGAAGGAGCGGTTCACTTGGTGTGAAATTGGATTCACATGTCAGACAATGGTTCCATGATCTGCTCAAGCCTGAATACAGAAAACTTACCAAGAACATGTTGTGCAACAGGATTCACAAATCAGACAGTGTAAACATTGATTTTACTAATGACTGTAATGAGTAATAATGAAGAAGAATCAAATAAACATGCATAGTACACAATATGAGGCTTATTAAGCAATAATATAAAACAGTATATCAAGTGCAGAATGTAACAATAATAATTATTCCAAGTTGCAACAATTATGTCTGCATTTGAAATTCATCTGACTGGGCATTTAAAAAACCAAAATGTTTTGTTTGGGACCAAACTGGGGGTTGCATTCCATTCAAAGGTGTGATTCGCATTCAAATGCAAATGTTCAGGTATGCATTCAAATATGGGTTCAAATGTATTTAAATTGAAAATACTTGTCAAAATACATTTTACAGTACAACACAGCAAGATAAAAGAAATAAAGAAATATAACCATTAAATATATATGATATATGAATCAATGAAAACTGTTAGACATGCTGTGGCTGGCAGCGACCACAAGTCCACAATTAATGTTTGCTGAGAGGGTGGATTAGCATCTGCCAATGTCCAGGGCTCAATACCCCTTTGTGCTTTAACCACACTACAAATTATCACCGGACAATACTGGTGTAGGCTGTTTGACTTGAGTCACCAAACTTGCTGTGGCTGGCAGCGACCACAAGTCCACAATTAATGTTTGCTGAGAGGGTGGATTAGCATCTGCCAATGTCCAGGGCTCAATACCCCTTTGTGCTTTAACCACACTACAAATTATCACCGGACAATACTGGTGTAGGCTGTTTGACTTGAGTCACCAAACTTCTTCAGAAGAAGACTCAGCTAGCAGTACTTAGCACTGTCACTCATGAGGGCTTCAGCTACTAGCTTTATTCATACCTCTTAGATAACTTACGTTAACCGTGCGTCACTTGTTCTTTTTTTTACCAAAGAATTTGGGTTTATACAATGATTGTTTTCTCTTAGTTCGTCCTGTCATAGTGTGTGTCACAAAGTACTCCCGTTGCACATATTTAGGCACATCTTCAGTCACCCATTCTGTTTTAGAAATGCCAACCCACTTTACTCTCTTACCCTTGTAGCGTTTAGCGCACAACACTTTCTCAATAACAGGCTAAAGCTGATCCTAGTCATTTGCTTCCTTATCTGTGCTGACCGGCTGCTTCAAGGTCATGTCGCTAGTGACTTGGGTGTCATTTGTGACAGCTAGACCTTGTTGGGAGTTTAAACAGATCATGATTGACATCATTCTGAGAATCCTCCACAGGTACACTGTTACAATCAGAATGATGTTTAATTAATTTATATGAAAATATTTTTTTCCATTTGTTCTACAAGTACAATAATCTTGAACTCTGAATCTGAACATGTTAAAGTACATGAAAATGCTAATATTACGAAATTTATCTTTCCATAGCATATATTGCTAACATCTTCGACCATATTCTGAAAGGATACAGAGATGGGCCCAAATGACCACTGGTAGTGCTATCCTAGCTAATGATGGAGATGGTTAAGTTTCGGGCACAACTTTTCACACTTATACTGCATACACACAATACCTGTGGTGGGAGAAGCGCGTGTCACCTTCTCGTGGTTCCTACTGTGGATCACGACAGCAAACTTTGCTGTCGTGTGAACTAAGAACAGCGCACACCGATACTATCTTGTAAACTGTGGATATTGTGTTTGTTTTATACTGAATGGCTTGGTGCTTGGTGAAGTCATATCGGTTGCTGACATGAGACAGTAGGTGCACGTTTTGTGTCCAAAGGGAAATGTGGTTGATACCAACTAAATATTCAACTGCCACATAATTCACACAGCTTGACGTCTAAAATGATGGTGCTATCGAGCCTGATTGTTATGAAAGAAACACATATTTGGCTCGGTTGCATTATTGACAGTTGCAGTCCGACCCATGTTTGCTGCTGTGACCGACTGTGCAGCAGGAACATCGTCATGTCTTCGGGATGGTCTACAACAACCTCCTTTGCTGTCTCTGGTATTTCAAGAGGTAACTCTGACAGCCTAAACGACGTTGGTTAGTGCAATAAGGTAATGAACATAATAATTTACATGCTTCCTGATATGCTGTCATTGATATCTCAGTTTTTTCCAGTGGGATAGTAGTTTTGTATATTAATATGCTGAATCAAATCCTAAGAATGTAGAATATTATATTACATAACATAATAGCTATCACACGATCATGGGACCACTATCTGAATAAATGAATTAACATGGACAGTACATGTTCTCGCAATTTTAATTCCACATATCCAAATTTGCTTCTTTCATAATTGTATACCTTGTGCAGATGTACATTGGGATATTAGAGTCATTTTTGCAAATACCTGTCTTAAGTATTTACTTTGTCATGTTTGACGTGTTATGTCATAAACTGTTGAAGAATAACAGCAGATTATTTGGTAACAACTTTTTGTTTGCTTCACTCATTATAATGGGAGTTTTTAGTTTTAGAAAATGAGATAGCTTTAATATATGCAATTCACAAGATAATCCATTTGTATGATGCCAACAGTGTACATTGCTGACAATCCTTGCTAATTGCTTTTGTAACAAATAAATGCAGTCAATATTTGTTTTGTAGGTGTTTCCCCACACTTCACAACGACATGAAACTCAAGTCAGGTACTGTGAATAGTATAATGTTTTAAGTGAGCATTTTTGTGTAGTAAATATTTTGCACTAGTATGCATAATTGCAATACTTTTCAAAGTTAACGTCCTATTAAAACAACTAGAAATTTACTTACATATATCATTTCAATATCATTGATTTTTACATTAGTGCTGGCTATTCATAGTTACTAAATAGCATGACATTAATTTCCTACACATTATGTGATAATTGATTAACTACAAACCAATTAACCAATTAACCAAGTTCTTTGCCTGTCTTTGCTGAGTTCAACCGGGTCATTTGCTGAGCCAAAAAAATGTTGGTGTCATCAGCAAAAAAATAAAATTTAACAGTTATGAACTACATGTATGTAAAGCACCTTGATTGATCAGGCCATGTATATCTTTTATTATTATCATATGTAAGCATCACGAACATGAATGCAGAGTAATCACGGTTACACACAATCTTTACATTGCATATGATGCAACAGAGAGTTGTTCTGGATGGGGTACAAAGGCCAGGATCCTTTTCCGACAATTGTCTAGATATCAGTCGCACACCCTTAACGAACCCCCTTAACCCTCCTTTCATGATTCTAAAATGGATTGCAACACTCAGGATTAGGCACAGATGTTTTCTTTGGAGCCATCACCAGAGCCAGACTAACACCTAAGCCCAGGGTTTTATATACAATCAACCCTGTGGGATTGTAAATCCTATTGTAATGATGGCACTGGAAGTGTCAGTGTAGCAATGCACACAGCTGAGCATCAGTCCCCTGTCAGATCCATTGGGCTGATTATGATACCTGTTACCAGATCCTTGGGCCCTGTGCTGTGTATTACCCCTGACACTTCCACTGTCACAAAGATAAACAGAATGCCTCCAAGTGGGCTGTAATGTGAAACCCTCCCAGACTGGCTGCAATATGATGCCAGCTAATCTGGGCTGCAATATGATGCCAGCTAGTCTAATAGGAAAGGTAACCTGTTAGCAAAATTGTAACATTGCCACCATCCTAACTTCAAGTTGTTGTATCTCAAGAACTTACAATGGACCCATTCTAATTCTTTAATGGAACTTGTTGATGCAATGACCTTACTAATGGTCAAATTTGATTAAAATCAGAGTTTACTCATTTTGGGTCTATCAGGTCAAAAGTCAAGGTCAGTGACCTAAGTGACGCTTGTAAAAAACTTTTTTAACTGCCACATGAGTTTCTACTGTCAACAGTTGGAGACAAGTATCATTTCTGATCTGATCCTCAAAAAAACAATATATGGCACAACATTAAATTGGTGTCTTGGAGGAGAGGGGATAGCGGCTGTTTCTTTTAGTGTCACACATCAAATTATTTCGAAAAGAAACATGTTTAATCACAGGTCATAAGGGTGCTGATCTCGAGGGCATGATCACAGGTCATAATGGTGCTGACTTCGTGGGCATGATTACAGGTCATAAAGGTGCTGACTTTGAGGGCATGATCATAGGTCATAAGGGTGCTGACCTCGAGGGCATGATCACAGGTCATATGGGTGCTGACCTCGAGGGCATTATCACAGGTCATAAGGGTGCTGACCTCGAGGGCATGATCACGGGTCATAAGGGTGCTGACTTTGAGGGCATGATCACAAGTCATAAAGGTGTTGACTTTGGGGGCATGATCACAGTTCATAAGGCTGCTGACTGATTACTGTTCATAAGAGTGCTGACTTTGTTCAAAGTTCAGAAGGGTGCTGACTTTGATCACAGTTCAGAAGGGTGCTGATTTTGATCACAGTTCGGAATATGAATATTGTTGGTTACAGCACGAATGATGATGACAGATGTAATTCAAGTTTTATGTTGAGGGAACTCAAGTTAAATAACATAACAATACTTAAAGAACATTGTATCAGAACCGACCAGATCAATTAACACCATCACATATTCACCAAAAGAGTACATACACGATTTGCTTCTACCATACTGTCAAATTATCATTTATAACATTAATAAAATATTATGAGGCACTGAGAAAATTTTCATCTGAATAGTAATACAGTACCGTATCTAAAACTATGGAAGTGCAGTTGCTTCAAAGATACCTTTAGAATACTTGAACATGCTTCAATTTTATTTTAGTGTTGTTTATGCATATACTTAATTTTTATTAATTAAATTAACTTAAATTTTTCCATCCCATGAGCACTGAACTTTTTATTTTCAAGCTGTTCCTAGGAATACGGTAAACAATACAATGCATATGTGGAGTGACCCTTTTAGTTTCATACCCTTTTCTCCTTCCTTTAAGGGTTTTATATAACATGAATATACTAGCTGATTCAACAGCACCTACATTGCTGTATTCAAGGTTGATAGCTGCATACAATTCTTGACATTTCTCCCAAAATTCAACAACTGTATTTTGAGTTGGGATGTAATGCATCCCTTTCTGCTAGGCATGAAGGTAGGTGTTTGAGAAGTTTTTTCTTCTCTTCCCCATCAGACTTATGAATTAAAGTCTATCCATCCCATTCCCAGATACATCTCTTGTTTCCTGTGTTCTAAAACTGACACCACACAATTTGATGCACTTAAGCAATTCAATGAGGTGTACAACATTGGAATTTGAGAAAATGCCATTCTATCCTTAGCATAATCAGTGACATCTTCTATGAGATTAGCTATACGTCTGTCAGTAACTCAAAGCATCATATGCAGTTCATCCATGACTCCATGAGTGAAGGGAAGACTCACAAATGGTACAGACCTACATCCATACGAACTACTACATGCATGTTCAGAAATGTCATGTATTGGCCTTACCACATCTTCACCACAATAAGTCTTCATATTTAGTCACATCCCCTCGCTCATTTGAATGGACTGCAGTAAATGCATGCATGATTGGATATTGCTCCAGTCATGTCTAGTACCATAACGAGACATCTATAGTCTCCTCCCAGCAGATTATTTGGTAACAAAGTTTTGTTTGCTTCACACATGATGGGAGTTTTTAGTTTTACAAAATCAGATTATATAATAATATTATCAATAATTTATTTATTTATGCAGTTCACAAGATAATTCCTTTGTATGATGGTAATAGTGTACATTGCTGATAATCCTTGCTAACTGCTTTTGTAACAAATAAATGCAGTCAATATTTGTTTTGTAGGTATTTCCCCCAAACTCCACAACAACACAAAAGTCAAGGCAGGTACTGTGAATAGCATAGTTTTAAGCATGCATTTAGTAAATATTTTGCACGAGTATGCATAATTGCATTACTTTTCGACAGCTCCAAAGTTATCATAAATGCTTGTTTACCATAGCAACTGGAAAGGTTTAGTGAAACATGAGTGACTGACTCTCAGTTTCCTCCCTGTTTGCTCACAGATGCCAGACGACAGGAAGGAACAGCACACAACAGAGATGTTCACTGACTTTGAGACTCTGGCTGCCAAGTTCAACTTTAACAAGATTTAACAAGATTTAACAAGATTTGCCATCCAAGCCAAAGGCCCAGATGGCAAGTGGACAAGGAAGCCATTGGCTTATCGAGAGTCCAACAATGTTCACCTACTTATAACCCGCCCTCCTGATATATGTGTCAACCTTGTTTTTAAACATATTCACGCTGCTAGCAGTTACAACTTCATTGAACTTGCTTGCTAGGAGCGACTGAAGTGCACTGGAGCGACAGGTAACTGCACCAAGTAGGGCATCTCTATCAACTGTGGACTGGTCAGTTGATATAACATGCTAGTCTCGGACATGCTTGATTCTGGATTGGAAGTGTGTATTTCAAGAAAAAAAAAACATAACATAGTCACAGTTAGCATTCAAAATACAATTTTTAGACATAAATTACAAATATAATTCTTATGTCGTATGTAAAATAAACATGACATTAATTAATTCATTGTAATTGAAAAAGCTTAATTGTTGGCATTTATACATTCACCAACTACTAAGTTATTTCAATGGGTCAGGGAGATTGCTACTAAACAAAACTTGATCGCTAATATGGCAGCCACTTTGACTGGGGGGTAAGGCCAAGAAGGGATGCCACCTTTCCTACAGAGACTCCAAGCTCACCTGTCTGGTACATGACTCGCTCAGAGGAAACAGCTGAGTTCCACAGTGGAGAACACACAACCTGGGAGCTAGCACTAGCATGGGAAGAGGAGTATGTATATTGCTCAGTGCCACACAGTTTCTTTCACTCACACAGTTTCTTTCACTCATACACAGCAGAATTCAATTTATTCAGAATACATCATAATAAAATAAAATAACTTCTATTGCGCTGAAATCTTCTGAAACCCAAGCTCAGAGGTGCATCAAAACAAAAGGTCTAGGCAATCTTCAAAGTCATATACAGTTTTAAAGTGGTAAACATTTAACAAGATTTAACAAGATTTGCCATCCAAGCCAAAGGCCCAGATGGCAAGTGGACAAGGAAGCCATTGGCTTATCGAGAGTCCAACATATGGATGAATATATGCTAGGAGCTAAGGAACTAAACGTGGTTGAAAGGGTAAGTCTTCAGATGTTTCCTACTGACCTAACACTAGCAGAGTGAATTCCAAAGAGTTGGTTCAGCAACCGAGAAATCCCTGGTTACAATCTTTGTTTAAACTCTGGGAACAAAAAGTAGGTCAGAACTTGATTATTGAAGCTTTCTGGGCTTTCTTACAACAGTGGGCAATAAATGTAAATATGGATTGTGATTTGTTTAGGGAAACAGGAAGCTGATTGTTCAATATTCATAAGATGCAACCATGTACACTCTCATGACTGAAATTATTAAATGGCATTGAAATTTTAACAATTTATATTTAATACCACTTGAAAGTCTCACTTCAATTGTTCAATCATTGCATGTTAGGAATATTCATTGCATATCAAGAATATTCATTAGTGTGATTTTGGTGCCCGTAAATTAGCCACCACCAAATTCATGGGTTAAAGCTCAACACAGCAAAAACCAAACTGATGAGGATCAACAACAAGACACATAACCCCATCACCATTAACAACATAAACAACAGTGATGCTTTGGAAGACGTTCAGGACTTTGCATACCTGGGAAGCAAAATCACAACAGATGGAGACTCTGCAAAAGATGCCATGGCTAGGATCAGAAAGGCAAGTCAGATCTTTGCTATGCTGAAGCCCATCTGGAAATCCAAGCAACTGAGATTGGAAACAAAACTGAGACTGTACAATAGTAATGTTCTCAATGTACATCTCTACGGCTCCGCGTGCTGGAAACTGACAGCCAAGCTAGCACACAAGCTTGAGACCTTCCAAAACAAGTGTCTACAGAAGATCCTAGGAGTATTTTGGCCCAACACCATCACTAATGAAGAGCTGCACCGCTAAACAGATGCAACATCCTTGGCCACACAGATAAAGAAGAGAAGATGGAGATGGCTTGGACACGTGTGCCGAATGTCACCTGGCGCACTGCCCAAAACAGCCTTACGCTGGACAGCAGATGGAAAAAGGAGACGTGGTCGCCCAAAAGAAACATGGAGACGAACAGTGGAGAAGGAGATGAAAGAATGCGGCCTGACATGGGACACCAAATGGGCTGCAGACGGACAGCAGTGGGGCTCTCTTGTTGATGCCTTATGTGCCACCGAGCACGAAGAGGACTAAGTAAAGTAAGTAAATTCATGGTCTGGGTGGTTCACATTAATAGGGTCATCTCGTGGGTGGATAAATGGTTATTTAGGGTCTCGTGTTAAAAACATATGAGTAGGTCTTAGTAGTGTATTTACTTACCTAGTTGGTGCACTAGGCCACCATCTCAGTTGAAATAGGGCTTTGTATTACACTCTATATGGTTACCTTGCAATCTATTGTATAATTTGTTATTTTGTATATATTGTAAATATTGAATCGGATGCAATCAAGCCAGTTTCCGATTACTCCTGTTGTAACAGTTGCATTGACACTGATGATTGGCTAAATTTTAGCCAATCAGGATCCAATGATGAACAAGCTTCCATCATGCTAAAAATTCCAATAATAATAAAATTGATATATAGGGGTGAGTCAATGTGGATGGGTCAGTGGTCCGCATTGGCAATGCGTGTAGAGTGCTTGCAATTTGTTTTGTTTTTAAACATTGGCGTGGGTGGAGGGGACAGTTCTGTCCAACAGTTTATTGGATTACTGGAATTGTTTTAAAACAACCCTGTAGTGCTGAAATCAGTCGTGAGTAAATGCTGTGTTCTCCATATCTCATGAATAAATGCTGTGTACTCCATCTCTCATCAGTAAATGCTGTTGACTCCAACCCTCATGGGTAAATGCTGTTTACTCCATCTCTTTTGAGTATAATATGCTGTGGACTCCATCTCTCTTCAGTAAATGCTATGGACTCCATATCTCGTGAGTAAATACTGTGTATTATATCTATCATGAGTAAATGCTGTGGACTCCATCTGTCATAACTTAATGCCGCATACTTTGTCTCTCATGAGTAAATGCTGTATACTCCCTCTCTCATGAGTATATGCCATGGACCCCCACTCTCATGAGTAAATGCAGTGGACTCCAGCTCTCACGAGTAAATGCTGTGGACTCCATATATCATAAGTAAATGCTGTGGACTCCCTCTCTCATGAGTAAATGCTGTGTACTCCATCTCTCGTGAGTGAAAGCTATGGATCCCATCTCTTGATAGTCAATGCTGTGGACTCCATGTTTCGTTAGTAAATGCTTTGGACTCCACCTCTCAAGAGAATATGCTGTGGACTAGTAATGAAGAAGAATGGGAAACAAAATTGGATGACCAGTATCTGTGCCAGCCTCACCACGGACTGAATCCAGGACAAAACCCCACTCGGACATAACCCCACTGGACGAAACCCCACTCGGACATAACCCCACTCAGACAAAACCCCACTAAGACAAAACCCCACTTTTATTTTTTTAGAAGTAATGAAAATTAAAAAAATTAGGTAAAAATAAATAATATTTTGAAATGAAGTAAATATATTTCTGCTTGCACTTCAAAAGGAATTGTTTTCAAATGTAAATTTGGTCCTATTAGATGTTTAATATAACCATAAATTAAGTGGATGTTTCTCTGTTGTATTTGGTGATGTACGTAATGGGATCATCCCTGACAGCAGTTAAGGGAAGTCAGTAGAATTGGCTTCTTCTAACTGCTACATCAGAGCTAAATGGTTCAAGGGGGATAATTTAGGACATCAATTTAAGGGAAGCCAGTAAACTTGGCTTTTCTTAGTTGCTAGTTACATTACAGTTGACCGATATTAAAGGGTATAAAAGGACACCAGTAAACATAAACCTTCATTATTCTACAACATGGAGATCGTCATCAACAACAAAGGTGGTCTAAAGCTGATGCACGGAGGCTACATATACACCCGAAAATATATCAAAAAGACTGTCTGATGGGAGTGATCCAACTGCACAGCGTTCAGTTGTAAGGGAGGTGTGACTACCAATGCTGAGGTAAATATCTTGTGTAAATTACCAGAGATGAGAAATTATAGATATATAGCTGATTTCAGATATTTTTGTTTAGAATGTCAAATTAAAAAAACACTGATACAAATTATAATGAAGGCCTGTTGCATGGTATTGTGTAAACGTGTCCTTGGTTAGAAAATGTATTATAATTTTTGTATCATAACAGTATACAAAATTTAACATTTGCCACCTGATGTACAATTATTTTCTGATTGTGGTTGGATCGAATTACCGGTTGGATCAACTAACGGTGCACATAAATACCATCAATTTAGATTAATATTGTTCTTCTTTGATGAATAATTTAAATTGTTTCATTATGAATGCACTTAAAATACGCTTTGATTGGAACAACCAGTTCTTAGTCACCTGGTTAATAGCTTGTGAATATGTGCCTGATAAAATGTAATAATTAACACGTTTCATCCTATTTGCTTAGAACTATTTCATTACCTATATGTTACATGAATTACTGTTGCATTTTCAAGGTCAGTGTTGATAATAAAGTTTCAGAAAATGTTAATTTCCATGTATTCAAAATGACCTTCTCCAAGGACAGTACTGTCCATCATATGATTTTCAAAGAGCAGATTGTCAACAAAAACCATAATATTATATGATTAATTATACCACTATCACACTTTTGCCATATGAAGCTTCTTTGTTGTGGATAATTTTCCAGAGACTTTCATTTTTTGATCCAGTTGTCGAAAATTTTTATACAATACAATGCTACAAACATGAATGAAAATTTGAAAAATTATTACTACCTTTTCATATTACAACTAATATTATATTTTTCTTTGTACCTTTGCATATGACAACTGTCACCAGCATGACACCGCACAGCCATGATCCACAGGAACAGTCTGTAGCTGTTGCTAAGTTACGTGCCTCACTCAAGGAGCGTGCAGCTGGATCACGTGGTACACTAACACAGCTCATGTCAGACCACACCACAGATGTGCCTGTAGATGTACGTGCTGCACTCGGCAATCCAGACACAGTCAAGCGCTCTCTCAGGCGAGAACGTGCCAAGCACATGCCCAAGAACCCAGCGTCGCTCAATGAACTCATGCTAGATGGGGAGTGGACCACCACTGTTGATGGAGACCCCTTCGTCATCTATGACAACGGTGTTGATTCTTCTGCCAGGATGTTAGTTTTGGGGACTGACCTTGGACTTCGCCACCTCGCTAGTTCTGACTCCTGGTTTATGGATGGCACCTTCGATGTTGCATCACTCCTATTCACTCAGTTATATGTGATCCATGTACGACTTGGAGAATCAGCTGTGACATGTGTCTACGCCTTCCTACCCAACAAGCACCAGGAAACCTATGAGGAACTTTTCTCGGCTATTCAGGACCGGTGCACTGAGCTTGGCTTCAATGTTGACCCCACCACTGTGACCATGGATTTTGAGCAGGCAGTGATCAACGTCATGCAATCATCATTTGGACCTCATGTCAACATCCATGGATGTTTTTATCATCTTGCCCAGTCCACATGGAGGAAGATTCAGAGTCTTGGTCTGGTACAGCGTTATCGCGAGGAAGACGCCGTTAAGCTCTTCTGTGGGATGATGGATGGTCTGGCTTTCCTGCCTGAAGATGATGTACCTGATGGCATGGCCTACCTGCGTGATAACATTCCTGAGGGACTAGAACCCATTCCGCAGTACTTTGATCAAATCTATGTGTCCGGTACCTACCGTCAGATACAGCTACCCCAACGTCCAGATGGCAATATGCCTCCACTTCGCATGCGTCGCAAGCCACCTATGTATCCACCATCCATATGGAATGTGCACAACATCACCCTTCACGGCAGTTCCAGAACCAACAACATATGTGAGGGTTGGAACAATGCCTTCTCCAACTTGGTAGGACATGCTCATCCAGCTATCTGGAGGGCCATCGACACTATCCGAAGGACCAGGCACAGGTTGCCACTGCACTGCTACGTGACCAGCATGGTGAACCACCAGTCAAGCAAACGCGGCGCCACACAGTTCAGCTCCAGACGAAGCTTCAAAATCTGTGTACTGCCTGTCGTGATGGCACCAAGTCAATTCCCGATACACTGAGGGGCATTGGACACTGTGTGAGATGGAAGTAGTTTAATGTAGTTTTCATGATAACAATATGTGAGGTAGTAGTTTAATGTAGTTTTCATAGTTGCATATTTTTCAATGTTGTATGGTGATACATTGACATTAATAAAACATAAAATAACAGATATTGTTGTCTTTGAATCTATATGCAGTAGGCCAAAAGGGGTTTGTCTGAGTGGGGTTTGGTCCGAGTGGGGTTATGTCCAGTGGGGTTATGTCTGAGTGGGGTTTTGTCCAGTGGGGTTATGTCCGTTTACCCCACGGACTGCAGGGTGAGCCCGCCCGCCCACATTGAAATCACACGTACATTTACAGCAGAACACTGAATTCACACAACTGATGTGTACCTTTTTTTGTATAAAAGTGCTGAGAAAATTGTTGTAACCGGAATGATTACGTGTCCTCGATAGAACAACATGCATGTGTCGTTACAATTACGATACCAGAATAATTGCGACATAGAAACTGCCCTTGTAAGTAAGGATTTCAATGGCGTTGACAAGTGTCAATGAGTGGAGCTGCTGAAGATTATCTGATGCAAACAGGACAACAATGCATGTCGTGGTTCGTTGCCAACTCTTCCAGCACAGACAAAAGACCACACTGCTTAATTGCTGTTTACGAGCCAGCATGCGGGCAGTTCTTGCATTTAGCATGTGTTACATAACAATCGATGCGAAGTGGTCTGTTTCAACACACATGGTTTGTCTATAGCACACACTGCGTGCTTCACGTGGACTTCTCTGTAACAGCTGATTTCAGCTAAATCGGTTGTAGTGCGTTGCGTTGACAGCCAGTCAGACGAAATAGGTGAAAAAGAGGTGATACGAAACAGCTACTACGAAAACAAACGGTGCATCATAAACAGCGACCTTATGACCTAACAGAATACGGAATACCACCGAAGAAGTGTCACTGATTTGAACACAATTTCGGCCTTGATTCTCTAGGTTTGTGAATAAACGTTATTTGGCTTTGTAGATCAATAATATATATTATGTGGAATACACATATTTGATATAGTATTAATGTTGATACATATGCCGTTTCTGCTCGGATTCTACAAACAATTGGCCATTCATATGGAGTTATGATTAATGTATTGGGACACGTTAATTACTAGTGACAACTATATTTCTCTTCTCCTGATGCAACTCATGATTATGTATTAACCGCTTCCAAAATGTGACTAGATTGTGGCCGCACTGGAGAGTTCTAGTGATGTAGCCATAGTACGAGTCTATATTAGGTAGAATGTCGGATTTGCGTAGTTTAGCAGGTTCATGTAGGCCCTATGTTGAATGGATATTTTATTTGTTCTTCAATTGGATGGAGACGACACACTTTCTAAGCATTTGACTGATTGTTGGCTAACGTAACTGTTGTGCGCAGTTGTTCCACAAAGTAACGGCGATGGGAATGATTATATTCATAGATATTAAACAGATAATACCATTTAATACAACTGTTCGATGATACTGTAGACAAAATAATAAACTTTTTCCACGTGTAGTGTGTTGCATTCCCAAGGTTCTGTGCTGGCTACGATGGGGACTGTTTGTTTTTTACACTTTCTAAGAATTTTGACTGACTATTGGCTAACGTAACTGTTACGCGCATTTGTTTCACAAAGTAACGGCGATGGGAATGAATAGATTCATATATACTAAACAGATAATGCCATTTAATACAACTGTTCGATGATACTGTTGGCAAAATAATGAAGTTTTCCACTTGTCTTATGTTGCATTCCCAAGGTACAGGTTATTGATGACAGTTAACGGGCCGACGTTGTTGTAGGCGCCATCTTAGAGTGAGCACTTCCGGCGCATGCGCATAATTTCCACCACTGAATCTGCATAATTAAATATCAATAACATAGACTAGTAATATTACTGATGCATATTATACATTTTGCTGTATTACAACTTGAACTAGGTCATATAAGAAACATTCTAATGAATAAATTGTTTATTTAAATGTTGTTATAACAGAAAAATCGTAAAGTGAACATGTTTCAAGAGTTCACACCACAAATTCGGCTGGAAGGGTTTACCAACTATATAAACGGGTAGACGTGTTGTCATAGGAGGTTGCTAGCTCAACACATAGGGGTTGTCAGTAGTTTGGGTGGAGGACTACATCATGGTCTGGGGGCCGACAAACCTCTCCCCTGAGAGCTGCTCGATACGCAACTATAAGAGACTCGGTGACTGTGGATTGGTCTCTCCACCGACCGATAGGAGGTGCAACCAAATGGCTGATAATGGCTAAGTGTCACTCACGTCATTGGTCTCTTATTTTTTAAACAAAAGAATATCGATCATTACATATTCAGATTCAGTTTATTATTCTCGATTCGCATTAGTTGATCAATCGGCATTAGTTTTATTGTCATCGTACGAAACGTCTGTCAATCCTTAATCATTTACATGTAAATTATAATGTTGATGTCCTTCCTTGCATTTTAGTAACTAAATGTTTCATTATATCACTCTACGTCACTCCTACGGAAGTTCCTACGGACGCGCAGTATGCGCTTATTATTCTGCTCAAATTCGATATCGGCATATTATCGCCGCCATTTTCATACTGGAGGTGATTTTGCACCAGAAATAACGCATCTAGTCGCGTATCTGTTACGTCACATTGGCGCCCGCTATCTGAAGGTAAGTGACGTACGGGTCAGAACGGATGAGTTATTTTCCTGCTCCCATAATGTTAACCGTATCTGCAACATTTTACACAACTGTCGGTTTCTGCTTATATAGACTATAGTAGCATGAAGACCCTACCCTGAATCACTGGCACTGCCATCAAGACTAGCGATGTTCGACAACTGTGAAGGGGTAAGACCACTATAGACCTTATAGTTTATTGTTTCACGCGAAAATATAGTGTATTAAATTGTGATATGTGAATTTAAACAATCTGTATGATGTGACATTAGTGCAATTGAACAGGCTTGTTCACAAGTTTCTTTGTAGAAGCTACTGGCTTTGAAATGGTGCAATTTTTAGAGTGTAACAGGCGGAGGGATTCATTTGAATTTTTCTTCTGTGGACCACGTGGGCGCATAAATGCATGGCTATGTTTGTTAAAATTGATGGGCATCGCATGTCGGGGCGTTTTAATAGAGCTGGAGGTATGCGATTTTGACAAAACTTGGTCAGCATTTCAATGAGATGATGGCAGTTGCTGTAAAAAATAAGAATTTTTGATGGTTATGTTTTCTTATCAAACAAAACGTTAACATAACAACCAAAACATTTTTATAATGTGGTCAGCCCCGAAATAAATGGAAGTCATGGTCACAAACACGGTTATAAAATATTGATATATTTATGTTTTTGTCATTGTTGTTAGCTTAATTGTGGACATTACAGGTAATTTGGATGAAAATTTTAGTTTGTTATAACAAACTTATTATAATTTCATAATTTGCAATTCCGAATATAATTTGGGCTTATTTTTTATAAATAAATAAAAATGGTTGCTAGCCTGCCCCATGTTTTGTGTGTGTTTGACTTAGAAAATTGTCGATGTCAGACTGTGATGTTATATGATATATATTTTATTAACTCCATCTAGTCAACAAGATCATTACTGTTTTAATACAGTTACTATTTAAACTGTTTAACCGATCTACTCAATACAGAAAATGTCAAATAAATGTACATTTTAGTTTTGTACTATAACATTTGATATACACAAGCTGATGTTTTGCGCAATTTGATATTAATATGACATTTAATTGTTAATCAACACAATTTTTTAATTGTTCATGTGTTAAAATAGTATGAAAGAGCTTGTGGTAAGCTAAAAATCTACAATATGCAATTTTCAGTATCAAAAATAACTGTTTCATTTCCAAAATGTCTATTCACCACATATCAATACCAATTTCATGTTGTGTGCAGTGCTTTATAAGTGCTTGGGCACAAGGAAATGAAGGTATGCAACCCTAAACTTAGCTATCCCCATATCTAGCTAATCTAGCTAACCCTGAAGTGGTTTACTGAAGATATAATCATTCCCATGGCTGGCGAACCCTCCCCATGTCGTGACCAGTGACAGTTGTGTGCAGTGCTTTATAAGTGCTTGGGCACAAGGAAATGAAGGTATGCAACCCTAAACTTAGCTATCCCCATATCTAGCTAACCCTAGCTAACCCTGAAGTGGTTTACTGAAGATATAATCATTCCCATGGCTGGCGAACCCTCCCCATGTCGTGACCAGTGACAGTGGTGGTGAAGTCCACGATAGATCTAGACTTTTTATTGTTGTCAAACTGTAACGATATGTAGGGAAGAAATCAATATAAGTTTGGTGTTTAGCTCTAGATTTCATGGTGTGGCACTTGCCAAGTAGGCCTACTTGATTAGCCCAAGATTGGGCTGTTTGGAGTATAATAACTTGAGACTGACGAGGATTTTTTTAATGGCAATCGATAATCGTCCAATCAGTGCATTGATATATGTTATTAGCTGATTATATTAGGATGTTTTATCCCCAAACATCTCCTTGACATTGGCAATAAATTGGGAATGAACAGTGTAGATGTACTACTGGGCCTAGAAGTATATTTTTGGCATATATTGAAGATGCTGCAGCATCTGTCAAATATCAGAATGATTGTGCTACAATTCAATTGCGAATTTTTTTTTCCTGCTATTAAAAAAATTACACATTTACAGTGGCAGGCTGAAAGGGCAGGAAAATTAACATGGGCGAGATGACCCAAGATCTACAATTTTCAAGCTAACTGTTCAAAATTTTCACACCTTATGGCATGCAATTTTAGGGAGGGAGCGCGAGTCAGGTGAGATCCCCAGTATATCATATAGATATATGGTTTTGTGAATGCCCTGTAACCACTGCGGTAGATTTATACTACCTGCAGACCAAAAACCAGAGAAGTCTATTAAAAATCAGACAGAGTGAAGCTTTAGACAGTGGAAATGTGAATAAAAACATCATTGATATTTGTAGGGAATTGTGTCTAACATGTCTTCACTAGCATAATTATTAGTACTTTTATATATCATACAAAATTAATTTCTCCATCAAAAATAAAAAAATATACCATAATTGTATTTCTCTCAGCATTATTACTAATTTATCTTCGTCGCGTAGTCTGTATGTCACCAAACATACATAATTATTATGAACTTAGCTTTTTCATTAATGATTATTCTACATTCCAGAGATTCAGACAAACATAGTAGTGACATGTGACGCAGGGACACAGTACAGCTTGGATGATATATTTGTCGACATTCAACTTGAGCCACCTTGTCTAATTTCCGCACCCAAGAAGACTCCAGGCGATGATGTCCCATTAGCTGAGCCACCATTGCCCTCTCCCTCCACGTTGTTGTCACCATTAAAGCCATCCATTGACTACAAACCATCTGACCTCTCTATTCTGGATGCTGCAGAAGAGGCCAATGATGAAGAGTTAGTATTAGTGTGTACATTCTTTGGCTTTCTATTCCTCTAAGAAACATGTACAGTTGTTTTCTCCAAGTCTTAGCTCTGAATATACAGACGATTTTTCATACAGAATAACCTATCTTAAAATTAACTGGTTGCAGTAATATTGGAGGAGGAACTGTTACACAAGAATGTGCTGCAAGATGTCAAGAGACTAAACAGACCATCATACTGTCAGCCTGGAGACTTTTCACAGTTTTGTCAATCATTGTGTGACGAAACACACCAGCTTTGACAAAGCCTACATATGGTGACATCTTATGCACTTCTAAAATGATGTTTAATTAATTTATATGAAAAAAAAAATTTTTCCATTTGTTTTACAAGTACAGTAATCTTGTGAACATGTTAAAGTACATGAAAATGCTAATATTACGAAATTTATCTTTCCATAGCATATATTGCTAACATCTTCGACCATATTCTGAAAGGATACAGAGATGGGCCCAAATGACCACTGGTAGCGCTATCCCAGCTAATGATGGAGATGGTTAAGTTTCAGGCACAACTTTTCACACTTATACTGCATACACACAATACCTGTGGTGGGAGAAGCGCATGTCACCTTCTCGTGGTTCCTACTGTGGATCACGACAGCAAACTTTGCTGTCGTGTGAACTAAGAACAGCGCACACTGATACTATCTTGTAAACTGTGGATATTGTGTTTGTTTTATACTGAATGGCTTGGTGAAGTCATATCGCTTCCTGACTCGAGACAGTAGGTGCACGGTTTTGTGTCCAAAGGGAAATGTGGTTGATACCAACTAAATATTCAACTGCCACATAATTCACACAGCTTGACGTCTAAAATGATGGTGATATCGAGCCTGATTGTTATGAAAGAAACACATATTTGGCTCGGTTGCATTATTGACAGTTGCAGTCCGACCCATGTTTGCTGCTGTGACCGACTGTGTAGCAGGAACATCGTCATGTCTTCGGGATGGTCTACAACTACCTCCTCTGCTGTCTCTAGTATTTCAAGAAGTAACTCTGACAGCCTAAACGACGTTGGTTAGTGCAATAAGGTAATGAACATAACAATTTACATGCTTCCTGATATGCTGTCATTGATATCTCAGTTTTTTTTGTAGTGGGATAGTAGTTTTGTATGTTAATATGCTGAATCAAACCCTAAGAGTGTAGAATATTATATTACATAACATAGTAGCTATCACACGATCATGGGAACACTATCTGAATAAATGAATTAACATGGACAGTATATGTTCTCGCAATTTTAATTCCTCATATCCAAATTTGCTTCTTTCATAATTGTATACCTTGTGCAGATGTACATTGGGATATTAGAGTAATTTTTGTAAATACCTGTCTTAAGTATTTACTTTGTCGTGTTTGACGTGTTATGTCATAAACTGTTGAAGAATAACAGCAGATTATTTGGTAACAACTTTTTGTTTGCTTCACTCATTATAATGGGAGTTTTTAGTTTTAGAAAATGAGATAGCTTTAATATATGCAATTCACAAGATAATCCATTTGTATGATGCCAACAGTGTACATTGCTGACAATCCTCGCTAATTGCTTTTGTAACAAATAAATGCAGTCAATATTTGTTCTGTAGGTGTTTCCCCACACTTCACAACAACATGAAACACAAATCAGGTACAGTGAATAGTATATTGTTTTAAGTGAGCATTTTTGTGTAGTAAATATTTTGCACTAGTATGCATAATTGCAATACTTTTCAAAGTTAACGTCCTATTAAAACAACTAGAAATTTACTTACATATATCATTTCAATATCATTGATTTTTACATTAGTGCTGGCTATTCATAGTTACTAAATAGCATGACATTAATTTCCTACACATTATGTGATAATTGATTAACTACAAACCAATTAACCAAGTTGTTTGCCTGTCTTTGCTGAGTTCAACCGGGTCATTTGCTGATATTGGTGTCATCAGCAAAAAAATAAAATTAACAGTTATGAACTACATGTATGTAAAACACCTTGATTGATCAGGCCCTGTATATCTACTTTATTATTATCATATGTAAGCATCACTTCTATCCAGCTACACTGTCTCAAACGACAGTGAGCACGAACATGAATGCAGAGTAATCATGGTTACACACAAGCTTTACATTGCATATGATGCAACAGAGAGTTGTTCTGGATGGGGTACAAAGGCTAGGATCCCTTTCCGACAATTGTCTAGATATCAGTCGCACACCCTTAGCGCCTCCTTTCATGATTCTAAAATGGATTGCAACACTCAGGATTAGGCACAGATGTTTTCTTTGGAGCCATCACCAGAGCCAGACTAACACCTAAGCCCAGGGTTTTATATACAATCAACCCTGTGGGATTGTAAATCCTATTGTAATGATGGCACTGGAAGTGTCAGTGTAGCAATGCACACAGCTGAGCATCAGTCCCCTGTCAGATCCATTGGGCTGATTATGATACCTGTTACCAGATCCTTGGGCCCTGTGCTGTGTATTACCCCTGACACTTCCACTGTCACAAAGATAAACAGAATGCCTCCAAGTGGGCTGTAATGTGAAACCCTCCCAGGCTGGCTGCAATATGATGCCAGCTAGTCTGATAAGAATGGTAACCTGTTAGCAAAATTGTAAAATTGCCACTATCCTAACTTCAAGTTGTATCTCAAGAAGTTACAATGGACCCATTCTAATTCTTTAATGGAACTTGTTGATGCAATGACCTTACTAATGGTCAAATTTGATTAAAATCAGAGTTTACTCATTTTGGGTCTATCAGGTCAAAAGTCAAGGTCAGTGACCTAAGTGACGCTTGTAAAAACTTTTTTAACTGCCACATGAGTTTCTACTGTCAACAGTTGGAGACAAGTATCATTTCTGATCTGATCCTCAAAAAAACTAATGTATGGTACAACATGAAATTGGTGTCTTGGAGGAGAGGGGATAGCGGCTGTTTCTTTTAGTGTCACACATCAAATTATTTAGAAAAGAAACATGTTTAATCACAGGTCATAAGGGTGCTGATCTCAATGGCATGATCACAGGTCATAAGGGTGCTGACTTCGTGGGCATGATTACAGGTCATAAAGGTGCTGACTTTGAGGGCATGATCATAGGTCATAAGGGTGCTGACCTCGAGGGCATGATCACAAATTAACTTAAATGTGTGTGTTTAAATGTCAGGAACATAGTAAATAAAAAAGTGAGTTAGACATTATGGTAGCAGATATTTATCTTCATGTAATAAGTGCCACAGAATCATGGGAAAATAAAAATATAGTAGTTGCTTAGTTAGCACTGACAGGTTATGTAATGTTTAGGAAGGACAGGCGCGAGAGAAAGGAAGGTGGAGTAATTGTATATATTAAAGAATCTAACACAGATTATGAGGAAGCAATTTGGTGTAACATAGTTACCAAGAACTCAACATTAACAATAGGAGTAATACATATATATATATAGCGTGGTATCCAGTACTTATATAACGTGGTATCCAGTAACCTGTATTTTGTGATTTTGCAGACGGCACGTACAACCTGTTCGGCTGACATGTCTTCACGTGTCTCTTGAGTTTGACGAGGGACTGAAGTCATCGGACAACTGAAGTCATCGGCAATGCTTCTGCCGGACGACAGAAGCATTGCATGAGATCTTGGACTTGGACAATGGTCAAATTGACTGGATGTTCTGCGTCGACTACCCGTTTATGTTTTTCATCATCAGTGAACAGACGGGCGCCATCTTGCAGATCGGCAGAATACTAAGGCCAACACTCGTCTACTAGTCCATCTTTGGTCCGCATTCACTGTGGTCATCGGTGATCTACTAGTCTTTCTTTGGTCCTCATTCACTGCGGTTATCAGTGATCTATTAGTCTGTCTTTGGTCTGCATTCACTGCGGTCAATGGTGATCTACTAGTTCATCTTGTATCCATAGTAACTGCAACCTGCTCTATTAGTCCGTCTTTGGTCCGCATTCACTGCTTATCCAAAGTTGGCTAATCAGTCCGTCTCTGGTCCGTAGTTGAGCGGACTGTGCACAGGTCATGTAGGGCAAATAGTCTCACTTCAGCCTGAAATCAATTGCAGCCTCCGTTGGCCTATTAGTCCATCTAAAGCCTGAATTTGGCGATTGTACAAATTGCATGTATCTGGTTCACTTTACACGTTGCCAATTGAGCGATATCTTGAACCGCCCAAAGCTGTCCACACTTAAGTCTGTGTGGTGTGAACGATCAAAACACTTCTATTGTTAGGTCTTCATTTGATAACATGGAGTGGTAGTGAGACTGGCCACCTAGTGGCAACACGTTGTGAATCCATCGTGTTAATCAACATGGCAATTACAATTGTAACGAATGATATTTGGGAATTGGTAGATCATTTGGTCAGCTGGGTCATCATTCTTCCAATGATCATCATTTTGATAATCAATTTCATCATCAATTTTATTATCAGATTGATCATCATCAATTTTATTATCAGATTGATCATACACTTTATTGTCCATTCAGTGATTAACTATGTTATCCATCTTACAGTGATACAGGATATGCGCGTGCTCGCACGCACGCACATATTGTATGAAACTATACATGCATACCCACAAACATACATATTAAAATTATGGGCTGTGCAGAAAGCTTGCAACGTGATGTGTTTTCTTTGTTCACCACGCAACATTTATAAATGAGATTACAGAGTGAAAAGAATAATTGACATAACCTACATTGCCAATTTTACACCCAGTGAACGTTACCTGTCACAACAAAGGAGATCACTCGTCTTCTCATTGATCAAAAGGGTACGTAAGATTCTTTTAAAGGCTTATGATATTGAAGAAGAAAAAAGAAGTGTATTTTCTTTGTCAGAAACCAGCCTAGGGTTTCTCCCAGGGGAGCAATTCCTTAAACAAATTTATGTGACATAGTATTATAGGAGAGAGAAGAACAGGGAGAAAGATATTAAGAGAAGATGAGAGACAGGGAGAGAGAGGGGAAAAAGAGAAGGAGAGAGCGAGTGGAGATGGAGAAGAAGGGAGGACAATGAGGGAGAAATAGAGAAAGAGGTGGAGAGAGCGAGTGGAGAGGGGCTGAGGAAGAGGAGAGAGGGAGGAAGGGATAGAGCGAGAGAAAGTGAGAGGGATGGGGGAAAGAGAAGGAGAGATAGAGACATATGAGAGGGAGAGTGAGATAGAAAGATGGAGGCGGAGAGAGAGGATGGGGGACAAGGAGTAAGAGGGGAGAGAGGAAGAGTGTGGGGGAGAGATGGAAGAGAGAGGAGAATGAGGGAGTGAAGAGAGATGTCCGCACTAGTGCCCTGCACGGGCCTTGAATTTGATCCCAAGCCCGGCCCGCAATTAGCAGTTAGAGTCCAGACCCGGCCCAGGCCCGCAATAATTTTTCAAGCCCAACCCGGCCCAGGCCCGCAAACTAGAATTTAGGCCCATACCCGGCCTAGACCGTGAATGCTTGGACGAGACCTGGCCCAGCCCACAAGTTTCAGGCACGGCCCATATCCGCGGGCTAAAGATGGGTAAGCCCCCAAGACCGCGGCCCGCTAAGTTTAGAGAAGATAAACCTATAATCTTGTAACAAAGACGAAAAACAAATAAACTGTAAAACAGACTTATTGTTTTATTAAATAAAAAAACATATATATATATATATGGGATGGGGCATAATATCCTTAACTCTTAGTGGAGTACTACTCTTATGCTAAAGGTCCATAGTGTGTTGGATGAGTTCTAAAAATCCAGCACCACCAACTTCTTCAAACTTACAAATATCCTGAGGAAAAATAAAGAAAAACTTCTTAGTGTCATTACTATTAAATATGATAACATTTGTTATATTTGGCTTTAATGTGGCTTATGGTTAGGGTAGGAGATTTGTTTATCTAACTCATATGCAAGCCATAACCCCAATTTATATTGTTAATTGAATTAGCTCAACTAAATTAACATAATTTAATATGATATTTCAATTAAATGTCACCCACTGGCACTGACACCCAGTGGCATTTCCAGCAGGCCTGCAGTCACTAGCCTGAGACAGACAGGTTCAGACGTGTGAATTAGTCCAAGTGTGAATGGATTAGGACTGGGGAGAAATACCAATTACCAACTGGGTTGGGTACTGGGTAGTGGGCACTTGGCAGTGGGCAGGTCATTCAGGTGGGCAATGTTTGGAGGGAAGACCTAGACAATAGAATGTCCACTGGTAGGGTCAAAGGGTGATAAGTTTATGGTTAATCATGGCTTGATTGCCTCTGCAAATATTTCTAAAGTAAACATTTGGGGCTGGCTACTTCCAGCCATATGAACTTATGGAGCCATTAGATTCCATGCAAGGTCTCAATTTGCAGCTATATGTGACCCTGTGACTTTTTATGTATCTGGCATTAGGCCCAGGCTTTTACATTTATCCTCCATTATAACAGTATGCAGTGAATATACGCTGACAGTGATAACCCTTTGTAGCGTCGCTGGTATAATCTGGCTTTTAGGGCGCTGCATTGACATTTCCCAATTTACTCAGAACTTCCCCATATTTACGGGCTGATGTCACCTTGGATTTGTACACAGATTTGTAGGCAATGTGTGGAAAATATGTTTATTTGTAATGGTACAGTGTACCACTAAATGGTACTGCCAAACTTAAAGTTGCATACAACAAAATGCATAGGCGGATTGTATGATACAACAGAACCAGTGGTATGTTTGTTAAAAATTGCATTAATAACTTTGTGCTCTCTTACTTTACATTGATTTATGGTTTTAGAAAATGTGAATATGATATTGCAAGTGATTGTATATAATGTGTGAGTAGCTGTGTAAATTATGATGGGCGAGGGTGGTTTATGTTGTACAACTGGGATTTTATAGCTTATTTATTTGTACTTAATTATTTATTACACTTGAACTTTTGAAAAAAAATTTTAATGCATATTTGTATGCATATGATTTGTTAACCGGAAACAAAGGTATTCATATCTGTAATTCATTCGTATGTACATGCAAGCATGCCTTTCGCACACCACAGCAGACAGCCGTTGATGTGCACACACATACACATGTATGCAGGCTGTTGCACATTTTTTATGTGCAGCATTATTTCATGTTGTCCATAATAACCCATGACTCCATGTCCGAAAGAAATATTGTACCTAAGTAAAACATTTGAGGTTCTGTCTAATGCACTGATTACTTATGACTGCGCCTTCCCTAGGCATGTTGTGAACTTGTGAAAGTGAATCTAACAATAATTATTATAAAATTATGCATGCATTTGATTGTGCATTTGACATATCAAATGTTTGTAGGTCGCATGCAAATGTTTAGGTATGCATGCAAATGTTTAGGTACACATGCAAATGCATTTACAATTTTATGGAGGCATTTGAATGCATATTCAAATGCTCAACATTCAGATGTAATTGCATTTAAAAACAATGATACATGGAAAATCAACCGTCTTTAAAAAACATTTTAATGGAATATCAGAATGTATATCATTGGGAGACTATTTGTGAACTAACGCCATAATGTACAGTAAACAAATTCACATTTTGTGGATTGTCATCGTTTGATCAACATATTTCACACTCACAATTTCTTGTTGTCAATAAATTTCTGGTACTGCTGGCATTTTACTCGTTTTGTTGTTTGGAATGTTTTAAAAGTGACTAAAACTGGATTTCTAAATCTTCCGTCATTACTATGAAATGTGCATGGAACATGATAACTGTTTTCTTGTATCCTGTCATCCATGCAATCACACGAATGCAGTTGGTAGTGGCTGGCTGTATCTGCAGTTGTCATGCTGAGACCTCCCAGTAGACAATCGATACATCTCTGATAATATCAACAATCACAAGAAATCTACAATTGCTGCATATGCATTACATGTTCACTCTATGACGTCTAAATAGACACAGTTGTCATGTTAATGGATGCCAATGACCTTACACAACTCTGGGACTGACAGACAAATGACTAAGATCGGAAGACACCAATCAAGTGGAAATTGATATATTCTTAAGAATGGATTACTTGCTTTCAACATGACTATCATATTAACAGGACAAGTGAAGTTCGGACTATGTATTTGTGTGGACACAACAGTACTGTGATCATGTGGACAACGAAGAGGCAGTGCATTTCCACAACGTCCTATAATCACGTAGTCCAGCATTTGATACCGGTAACTGATGGTGATATCATGGTATTGGATATGGGAATATCCAACCATTTAGCACTGACCTTCAAGATACTGCGCTGCAAACCTGACACACACAAAACCCGAATGTGCTACAGAGTATTGTGTGGCTGACTAGGCATAATTGTATACAATGAGGGATTAGATCGATAAACATGCATTTATTGAGTACTATTAAAATATACTCAATCAAGGCAGATGAATGAAAACTGGGGCAATATGATATAAAATGGTATAACGCGAATTTATATGAACTGATACAAACATGCTGGATAATATTATTTTCTTTCAATCTTGTTAACTACTGAATCGGAATGAATGACTATCTCACACAGCCATTATGTGGACCATCCCTGAGATGTCCTCTTCAAACCATGATGCCTTGAATATGTTGTGTCCTGAACAATCAACATCTTCAACCTACAATTGTCATATTTACTTAGTGCCACCAGAACTTAGCTGATTTAGTATCTGTGCAATTTCCTTGACTCTTTCCATGATCCTCTCCCGGTCCTTATCCTTAAGACGTGTCCCACACTTCTGCAGAAACTTATCTGGATGCCACTGCACCTGCTGTTCCCTCAAATACCTCTTATACTCGTCAGTCTCCTTGTCAAGATCACAAAAGAGAAACTCTTCTACTTTAGTCAGATCCCCCGAGTTATCCTTGCTGAAAGGCCATGGTATGTCATACCATTCCAAGCAACTGCTTGACTCCACTGTTTTCTGAAACAAACGTTCACACTTCTGTTTATAAACAAGTTTCTGCTTAAGTAACTTTGTCTTCTTGTGTTGTGTGCACTGTTCTAGGTATTCGCGGTGAGCCTCCTCGAGTTTCTGTTGGAATTCTTTCTGTTCTTCACCACTGATTCGCTTCTGTTTTCTGGGCAGTTCATTTGCACTCGCCGAAGGCCGTTTTGTTGCTCGAGTCTGCTGGCGTTTCTGATGGTATTCTACATGGATTCTACTTGCCCAGTCGTCCCATGTCTCCGCTTCTTGTTCTTCATAATCTGAAAGTGGAATCATCAGACAACATTTATATGTAGTGGTAATCCTTCCAAATTGAAATTGGATTTAATTCTCATGTGAAGCTAAATTATGCTACTTATAAGGCATTAAATAAAAGAGATATTTGAGTTGCAGCTGCAACATTATCAGTTTAGGTGCCAACTCTGAGAGGTGCACACCTGTAAGACTGGTAACATAAATCCATAAGATCACAAACAAATCTGTATGATTATCTACATCCAATGGTGCTCAAAAGGAGCTTGCCATGCAAACTCAATATACTGATTGGATATTTAAGAGAGTTGCTCTTCTTTGGACGTTTTCATCTTACAACCTGTTATTTGCATGCCATATAACAAACACAGGATGTGTCTCACAACACAAAACTGCCTTGTTCAAAACAATAAAGCGTGTCTCATACGCTGGTAAGATTTGAAAAAATATGAAAACTTACGGGTAAAAGCATAAGAGTTGGCACTTCAGTGTAAGATGCTGCTACCAACCTTCTTGATATGCCCCTGACTGTTCAGCAAACTCATCGGATGCCTCATTTGCCAATCTTTCCTTCCAGTCAGCATCAGGATCTGATGAGTTGTCTGTTTCATTCCCAGACACGTGCAACTGGAATTTGACAAACACATACCCCAAACTATTGTATAACACCATAATTCCATACACACACCCCTGCATGCACACACTATCAATATACATATATAAAGATCTAATACTAATCCTATTCTATAACACAAAAGAAATTCCCATACTATGATTTGAGCTGTAAATAGGCTTGTCATTACCAAACCAATGCCAACTTAACATTTAGTTAACATACTCGATATAAACGTACCTCATCCTCTTGTAACAACTGTCGTTTAATCGTCTCCAGCAGCTGTCGTGGTGTCACATGGGATTGATTCCAGGCATCCAGACCTTCAGGCCACTTCTTCATGAGTGGGAGAACGAGGTCTATGTATGCTGCCAGAATAAATCTCATGCACGTTAATTCTCTATTTACCATCTCAGTATAAATGAAAACAATCTAGTGCATCGGTATTAAATATTTTTGACTGAATTGATTAAAACTTAAAACTTCATAAATACATACATAATCGTTACTGTACTATATATATATATATATATATATATATATATATATATATATATATATATATATATATGTAGTCACAAAATGATACATGTCTAATGATTTTAATCAATGTAATTTAATATATTAGATCAATGCTTATTAAATATAATATTATTCCACCTCAACATATCCACCATAAACCTCTAAAAAAATGTATTAAAATGCTAAGACAGGATGCAAAATTTTCACAAGATCAAACAAAGAAAAACAATAAAAAATAATGGGTTATTATAGTTTTCACGGTCCCACATTTAACACCAGTCTACAATCCAAAGAGCAAGTTAATTAGAAGAAAGGATATTCTCATTACCAGGTACTTGTCATTTGCAGTAATATTATTTTCAGCCAAATTTTATAGTTATTTTATTTTCCATTGTGAAACGTAATGTAGTGAACCCAGAATATCTCAATGATTTCATATCTTGTTTTAGCTACGTACAACAAGACAGCTATTGTCAATTTGTAAGTAAATACTTACCGTGTTTGTTACCCCTCTGTGCATATATACACGCCAAGTGCAATGCAGTGTTGCCAGCATTATCACATCTTGTGATATCAGCACCTTTCTTCAAGAGGTATCTGAAACAGCACCACCAATAACTTTGTGGAAACCGAATGGTTGACAGTGTGTGGCGTGTGTTGGTGCATTTGTGTGTATTCTAATACATTATAATACATATTATATTTAGACACACAGAAATACACATTAATATATTTCATGTGTCACAGTATCAGTGGGTTTATAGAAGTTTCACCAAGGAAATGTCGCTGCAAGAGATAAGCATGGTGAGATTCCTTGAAGTGTCTGCACACTGAACACAAGCTGAAGGTTGTGTTTTGGCAAAAAGGCTGCAGGAAGGGCTGTATTTACAACTGTGGCTGGCTACAGTTGGCAACATTGCAAATAAGTTTTCACCTGTTTGGTCACTGGACAAGTGTATAAAAAAGCAGAAAAGCTGAAAACCAGGACTGCCTACTGGAACCACGAGACCTTGACGAACATGTTGTGTATTCTACTGGAGTCAACAATTGCAGTGAACAGATGTAATTCATGCTACGTATGCCAAACGGCCGATGACACTGTACTTGTACTTGTAATTGTGTATATAGCCTGCAGTGACAGTGGTGTCAGAAGTGGGATGAGCAAGAACAAGAACACTGGGTGGTCTACATATTTGTACACAGGCATTACGCAGGGGGTTTGTAGTCACTAATACACTTGTTAATGGGGAGGATAAACAATGAAATTTTTAAATCAGGATTGGGTTCAATTGTAATTGCGTAATTTTTAATTACCTAGTGCAATTGATTTTAATTTTACTTTGGACAATATAATAATTTATTGTAATTAAAAAACATATTGCAGTAACTGTACTAGTGTAATTGAAAACTGTAAGCATGAATTCACATAAAACATAGTCCAAAATAAGTTGCAATGATCCATGTAATACGCATTCATAACATTGTAGTTGTACTCGACCAATGAACTATTGCAACTGACCTTTTGTGTAGTACAGCACCGTAATTGTAACTGAATGTTTAGAACTGCTGTAACTGATTTGCTATAATGTTGCGTAACTGACAATTGTAACTGAACACAACCCTGTTTGCAATGTAATCAGCGGCTGGCATGATACATTATCCAGCCAATATATTGCAGTTGGATACAAATGACAAGAACAAACCTTGCAATGGCATCATGGCCCAGGTCACAGGCTCGGTGCAGTAAACCAGCCCCATCCGGCAGCTGGACAGAGGACACATCTATGTCATACTTCTTCACGTAACGCTTCAGTTTCACCAGGTCATCATCTCCAATACATTTCAGTATCTTCTTCAGCCTCCTAGCAGACATCACCTGGGAAAATAAATGTATTTACATGTATTTAATCCATCATGAATGTACAGAGATAGAAACTGGTTCAGTCATTCGTAGTGATAAGATAATCCGACATACAAGCAAAACAAGTTGAAGATCAGCAGTGGTCAGTACAGAGTCAGAGGTATAGTCTTGTGAGAAAATGTGTTCTGATACATAATTGCCACAAATTAACAGAGTAATATTAGCCAATGGTGAATAGAATACATTGCCCTTGGTCCTTGCAGAATCGCTCTAATGATCTAAAAAATATGTACATGGATCTTGGTAATGGACATAGGCAAAGTATTTTTTATTCAGTTTGACTAAAACATGAATTTTATTTTAATCCAATGTACTACATTTTAGTATCTTATCCAATAGTTTGCCACCTGCAGCACCAGATCTAGGGGGTATCAGGGGCCTGAGAGACCCCTAAGCCTCAGAGGAGGGTCTTAGATCCCCTCTGTCCATGGCATATATGGTAAGAGTCAACGTATATCCATTGAAACAAAGTAACTTGTCAATGTAAAGACTCAAGACGATATTAACTATCAAATATCACCACCGCTCATGACATTTCTGCCACTTATAGAATGAAAATCTGAAAATATTGCTTCTATCTAAGCAGAGAAAATGGTTTGATTTTTTACACGGGACCCCCCCACCAACAAAACTACATCACCCCTGACCTGCTACAGCATTAGTTAGTGAGTTTTTAATAATAATTTTTTTGACGATTTATTGGTTCAAAAATGGCTTCAGGTGACTTAAGTTTTTTACTACAGTGGCCCGCATGGCGACTTGAAATATTTACGGAGCTGCAATAATTTAGATGCAGCAAAAATAAACAGAATGTTCATAAACATAACAGGAAGAGAGAAGACTTCTGACTGGCTTTTCTGCCCTCTACTCCCAGTTATTGGCCACTGAAAGCCTTTGACTTTGTATTATTAACTTTGTTGGTAATGGTGTCAACAAAGTCGGGCGTGAAAAAGAAGGACTTAAGTCAATTTCCGGTTCGCAAGGTGGCAGGGAACAAACGAAATAAGGAATAAGAAAGACTTTGATGCAACATGAGTCTGTTTACAGCGCCACTGCGAGTGAACCATGCATGATGATGTACATACCTTCACATGGTGATACTGCAAATAAAACAAACTATTTTGTTGCTCTTTCACTGATATAAATATTATTACATTTTACAGAAATACAAATAGAAACAGTAATATCTAATAATTGATTAACCATGATCAATCATTGATTAGTTTGATAAATAAATTATTGATCAAGAAAATTGCATTAATTTTCAACACTAGTGTTAATGCCAAGTCTGTGTAAATGTAGGCATAGCAGCACTACTGCTACTTCGTACTTACTAGCATTATTTATGACCACGAGTTCCGGTTCCGGTTAAGAGATGTCTGTTTATATATGAGCTCTGTTGCTTGGTTAATTTTTTGGTTGTTTGTAGTGGTGATAAGACATTTTTCATCCTATTCATATTGCTGCAGTAGCATACTGATTACCACAACATGCTGATTAGAAGTAAATTCGGTGCTTATGCGATGTAAGTTCAATTTTAAATGGTATTCTGACCCACTCGGATTTCCCACCATAATTTCCACCCATCTTCCGGTTAGGTGCAAAATGTAAATAGCTGAGGTAAGGCTAGAAATAAATAAATAAATATATAAATAAATAAATATGTAGAACAGCACTCCCAACTTTACCCATCTGTATACTAACAGGCCAACTTCAATCAAGGCGTATTAGTACCCAGAGTAGCCATGGGACAGATTTAAGTTTTCCTCTTCGAGCACTGCACACAACGCCTTGGAAACCTCTGCATGTACTATCAGTACAACAGCGCACATAGGGAAAGTGTTTGTGAATTTGTGAAAGAACTTTCAGAAGCATGGACCACATGGTCCAATGCGAAAGATGTAGACGTTGGACATGCCAGCAATGTGCTGGGATGTCTGACGAGGTATACGACTATGTAGGGAAAGCCACAATATGGGTGTGTGTGTCAACAATGACAAGTATACAGTGGCTGCAATACCAACCATTGCAATGGATGTAGAAATAGAGCAGACATGCGGCGCATTTCTAGAAAAAAAAAATCGGCTGGAGCTAGTAGAAAATCAAATGGAAACTAAAGCTGACAAAGTGATGGTCGACAAATTAGCAGTAGAAGCAGGAAGCTTAGAGGACAAAGTAACCAACCTAGCAATAGACATGTGTAAAAAAAAATTACATGTTCAGGGATGAATCCCTAAAAAAAAGCAAAAGGGCAAAAAAAAAATAGTGGTAAGAGGCCTACCAGAAAACAACAAAAAGGAGGATCAAGATCTAGCCAGTGAGATTTTCAAAGACATAGTTCTTATATCGGAGGAAGATCCACACATTATTGCCATTACTGAAACATGGTTATCCTCAGACATTGCTGACTCAGAATTCACACCACCACATTATACATGCTTTAGAAAAGACTGAAAAATACATTTTTACACACTAGGCACATTCACAGTTGATGACAGGGGAGGAGTACTACACACAAGGCACATACACAGTGGAAGACGGGGAGGTGTAGTACACACCAGACACATACACAGTTGACGACAGGGGAGGAGTACTACACACCAGACACATACACAGTTGACGACAGGGGAGGAGTACTACACACCAGACACATACACAGTGGAAGACAGGGGAGGAGTACTACACACCAGACACATACACAGTTGACGACAGGGGAGGAGTACTACACACCAGACACATACACAGTGGAAGACAGGGGAGGAGTACTACACACCAGACACATACACAGTGGAAGACAGGGGAGGAGTACTACACACCAGACACATACACAGTGGAAGACAGGGGAGGAGTACTACACACCAGACACATACACAGTGGAAGACAGGGGAGGAGTACTACACACCAGGCACATACACAGTGGAAGACAGGGGAGGAGTACTAAACACCAGACACATACACAGTGGAAGACAGGGAGGAGTACTACACACCAGACACATACACAGTTGACGACAGGGGAGGAGTACTACACACCAGACACATACACTGTGGAAGACAGGGGAGGAGTACTACACACCAGACACATACATGGTGGAAGACAGGGGAGGAGTACTACACACCAGACACATACACAGTTGACGACAGGGGAGGAGTACTACACACCAGACACATACATGGTGGAAGACAGGGGAGGAGTACTACACACCAGACACATACACAGTTGATGACAGGGGAGGAGTACTACACACCAGACACATACATGGTGGAAGACAGGGGAGGAGTACTACACACCAGACACATACATAGTGGAAGACGGGAGGAGTACTACACACCAGACACATACACAGTGGACTACAGGGGAGGAGTACTACACACCAGACACATACATGGTGGAAGACAGGGGAGGAGTACTACACACCAGACACATACACAGTTGACGACAGGGGAGGAGTACTACACACCAGACACATACATGGTGGAAGACAGGGGAGGAGTACTACACACCAGACACATACACAGTTGACGACAGGGGAGGAGTACTACACACCAGACACATACATGGTGGAAGACAGGGGAGGAGTACTACACACCAGACACATACATAGTGGAAGACAGGGGAGGAGTACTACACACCAGACACATACACAGTGGACTACAGGGGAGGAGTACTACACACCAGACACATACATGGTGGAAGACAGGGGAGGAGTACTACACACCAGACACATACATAGTGGAAGACAGGGGAGGAGTACTACACACCAGACACATACACAGTGGACTACAGGGGAGGAGTACTACACACCAGACACATACATGGTGGAAGACAGGGGAGGAGTACTACACACCAGACACATACATAGTGGAAGACAGGGGAGGAGTACTACACACCAGACACATACACAGTGGACTACAGGGGAGGAGTACTACACACCAGACACATACATGGTGGAAGACAGGGGAGGAGTACTACACACCAGACACATACATAGTGGAAGACAGGGGAGGAGTACTACACACCAGACACATACACAGTGGAAGACAGGGGAGGAGTACTACACACCAGACACATACATAGTGGAAGACAGGGGAGGAGTACTACACACCAGACACATACACAGTGGACTACAGGGGAGGAGTACTACACACCAGACACATACACAGTGGAAGACAGGGGAGGAGTACTACACACCAGGCACATACACAGTTGATGACAGGGGAGGAGTACTACACACCAGACACATACACAGTAGAAGACAGGGGAGGAGTACTACACACCAGACACATACACAGTGGAAGAGAGGGGAGGAGTACTACACACCAGACACATACACAGTGGAAGACAGGGGAGGAGTACTACACACCAGACACATACACAGTGGAAGACAGGGGAGGAGTACTACACACCAGACACATACACAGTGGAAGACAGGGGAGGAGTACTACACACCAGACACATACACAGTGGAAGACAGGGGAGGAGTACTACACACCAGACACATACATAGTGGAAGAGAGGGGAGGAGTACTACACACCAGACACATACACAGTGGACTACAGGGGAGGAGTACTACACACCAGACACATACACAGTGGAAGACAGGGGAGGAGTACTACACACCAGACACATACACAGTGGAAGACAGGGGAGGAGTACTACACACCAGACACATACACAGTGGAAGACAGGGGAGGAGTACTACACACCAGACACATACACAGTGGAAGAGAGGGGAGGAGTACTACACACCAGACACATACACAGTGGAAGACAGGGGAGGAGTACTACACACCAGACACATACACAGTGGAAGACAGGGGAGGAGTACTACACACCAGACACATACACAGTGGAAGACAGGGGAGGAGTACTACACACCAGACACATACATAGTGGAAGAGAGGGGAGGAGTACTACACACCAGACACATACACAGTGGACTACAGGGGAGGAGTACTACACACCAGACACATACACAGTGGAAGACAGGGGAGGAGTACTACACACCAGACACATACACAGTTGATGACAGGGGAGGAGTACTACACACCAGACACATACACAGTAGAAGACAGGGGAGGAGTACTACACACCAGACACATACACAGTGGAAGAGAGGGGAGGAGTACTACACACCAGACACATACACAGTGGAAGACAGGGGAGGAGTACTACACACCAGACACATACACAGTTGACGACAGGGGAGGAGTACTACACACCAGACACATACACAGTAGAAGACAGGGGAGGAGTACTACACACCAGACACATACACAGTTGACGACAGGGGAGGAGTACTACACACCAGACACATACACAGTGGAAGACAGGGGAGGAGTACTACACACCAGACACATACACAGTTGACGACAGGGGAGGAGTACTACACACCAGACACATACACAGTAGAAGACAGGGGAGGAGTACTACACACCAGACACATACACAGTGGAAGACAGGGGAGGAGTACTACACACCAGACACATACACAGTGGAAGACAGGGGAGAAGTATTACACACCAGACACATACACAGTAGAAGACAGGGGAAGAGTACTAGACACCAGACACATACACAGTGGAAGACAGGGAGGAGTACTACACACCAGACACATACACAGTGGAAGACAGGGGAGGAGTATTACACACCAGACACATACACAGTGGAAGACAGGGGAAGAGTACTAGACACCAGACACATACACAGTGGAAGACAGGGAGGAGTACTACACACCAGACACAAACACAATGGAAGACAGAGGAGGAGTACTACACACCAGACACATACACAGTGGAAGACAGGGGAGAAGTACTACACACCAGACACATACACAGTGGAAGACAGGGAGGAGTACTACACACCAGACACATACACAGTGGAAGACAGGGGAGGAGTACTACACACCAGACACATACACAGTGGAAGACAGGGGAGGAGTACTACACACCAGACACATACACAGTGGAAGACAGGGAGGAGTACTACACACCAGACACATACATGGTGGAAGACAGGGGAGGAGTACTACACACCAGACACATACACAGTGGAAGACAGGGGAGAAGTACTACACACCAGACACATACACAGTGGAAGACAGGGAGGAGTACTACACACCAGACACATACACAGTGGAAGACAGGGGAGGAGTACTACACACCAGACACATACATGGTGGAAGACAGGGGAGGAGTACTACACACCAGACACATACACAGTGGAAGACGGGGAGGAGTACTACACACCAGACACAAACACAGTGGAAGACAGGGGAGGAGTACTACACACTAGACAGTAGTACTATTATCAATAAAATATAATTTAAACCCAACACTATTTGTACCTGGCAATACACATGCAGAAATATTATGGGTTACAATATCCCCACACCCTAATGTACAGTGGCAAGTTGGAGTATGCTACAGACCAGAAGCAGATCAGAAACACATGTTACAAAAGATAAACAATTCAATAAATACAATCGAAAATTTTAATTGTCTCCTTCTTGGCAATTTTAATCTTAGAAAGATAGATTGGTCCAAAGAAGAAGGAAATAGCCAATTAGAGAACTTTCATTGATACTCTTAATGAAAATTTTTGGCACAGATGGTTGATAAACCAAGTAGAGGTAACAACATCCTCAACATTGTGTGCATTTCAGACCCCAGTTGTACAGATAAATTCGAAATAGAGGAAAGTTTTGCTCTGAGCGATCACAAAAGTATAAAGATATTACTATTACTAAGATGTCCAGTTGTTCGAATAACATCACAATCGAGAAAAATTTACTTGTACTCAAAAGGTAATTATGAGGCAATAAACAAAGAAATAAAAAACACAGATTGGTCCAAAGAATACAATAATAAATATACAATTGAAATGTGGGAACATTTCAAGCAGTGTTATACCCAACTATTGGAGAAACATGTCCCTTTCAAACTGATAAAGCATGGTTCAAGACTAAAGCATCCATGTGTAAGATACAAATCTGTGCAAAAGGCAAAAAAGTAAACATGCTAAACAAGTAGTGGCAAATAAAAGTGGGCTTTCAGCTGATCTTATAATATATGAATTAGAAAAAGAAAAATTGGTCAACCAAATAATTGCTAACGATAAAAGATTCTGGAACTACACTAGACACTTTACCAAATCATCATCAACAACTGGTGATCTTAACTTTAAAGGGAAAAACTTCTCAAACAATCAAACTAAAGCAAACATATTAAACAATTATTTCATATTTGTTCTTACAGATGAGCCAGAATTACTGCACTCTCTACCAACTTTAGATACCGATGTAAAATATACATTGCATAATTTAGAAATTTTACCAACCGAAGTAAGGACGAAGTCCAGACCTACTAAATGTAAATGTTTTAAGAAATTGCTTAGATTTTGATATTCCTCTAGCCTATATAGTTAATAAATCCATACAAACAAGCCAAATACCACAGGATTGGTGGGATGCTAATGCAACACCAATCTACAAAAAAGGTCCACGAAACAAGTGCAATAATTACAGACCAGTGGCACTCATTAGCCAAGTGATTAAACTAACTGAAAGAATGGTACAAGACAATTTCCTTACACTAGCTGACACAAACAATACTTAAACTAGCTGACACAAACAATACTTAAACTAGCTGACACAAACAATACTTAAACTAGCTACGTGGTTTCCAAAAAAAAATGTCATGCACTACGCAAGTGTTAGAATGTCTACAAAACTGGACAATAAATACAGATAACAGTACTGAAACTGACATAATTTACTTAGATTTTTCAAAGACCTTTGATACTGTATCCCATAAACAATTGATTTATAAATTAAGACAATATGGTATTAAAGGCAAAGTGCTATTATGGATCCAATCTTTCCTAGAAGATAGAAGGTGGTCCTAAGAAGTGGTCATTCATCATGAAAAATGTCAGAAGTGGGGTTCCACAAGGTTCAATTCTAGGGCCATTACTATTTTTGTTATATGTAAATGATCTACCCGACTCGGTCAAGGCTACAGCCAAAATGTTTGTTGATGACATAAAACTCTACTCAAATATTTCTACATTAGCTGACTGTGAAGCTCTCCAAGATGATCTTAACAAACCTGCAGTTTGGTAAAAAAAATTGGCTATTAAACTTCAATGCCACTAAATGTGTTGTTCTCAAAATAAGACAAAGCCTCAACTATGCATACACATTAAATGGAGAAATCTTAGAAGTTGTTGGAGAACAAAAAGATATATGCGTTATCAAAGTCCACCAGTGGTTGTATTTTTTCCGAAGACAGAGCTTTTGGTGTTAATGAGAAAATACTTGTTCTTTTTTATCGCTCCATTATTGAAAGCATACTGCGCTATGGGATTACTGTCTGGTTTGGCAATCTGTCTGTTCAGTCGAAATCATAGCTTTCTTGCTTAATGAAAACTGCCATGAAAATAACAGGTTCCACATCTCCCATGATCTCCCTTCAGGAGATATTTGAACAGACATTAAGAAGACAGTCAGTCAAGATTATTTATGATACCAAACATGTTTTACACAATTAATTTCAGCTCCTGCCATCTGGCGGACGCTACAGAACTCCTCCGTGCAGGCTTAACAGATACAAATACTCATTTGTGCCACTGTCCATTAAACAACTTAACTCATGATGCTGCTGCAACAGTGTCACTTATCGTTCCTAGCATAACTAGTAATGTGTATGCAATGTATATATTGTCTAATCATTATTTATGTGTGTATTTATTTTATTATTATTACTATTATTTTTAGTCTGTTTCACTGTCTACTTATCTGCCACTTTTATATAATGGTTTTATGTATATATTGCAGTCATGTCTGTTCTTACCCGAGACAAATAATTTCTCAATTCATTGTTGAGACAATAAAGAATTATCTTATCTTATCTTACCATATGTGACAACCTAAAACGAAGCACCCACATAAAATATATTACAACAAAGGCAAATCAATACATAAGACTAATTAAACGATGCTTTGAAAGTAGATCAAAAAAGATAATAAAGACCTTATATGAAATAATGATACGACCAGTGCTGGAATATGCATCGCCAGCTTGGAAGCCCTTCTATAGAAAAGATATAGATGAATTAGAGAAAGGTCATAAGACCGCTGAAACTCAGCATAAGCCATAACACATGTCGAATCATTTCCCTTGGAACAGAGACGACTTGAGGCGGACCTCTGTGAGATATTACAAATATCTCACTTGCCTAAATAGGAATAACCCTGAGCAATTTTTTCTACCAATGTAGCAGCAATCTTAGGAGCCATAGCCTATAGGCTATGGCAAGCTAAGAAATACGTACTCCCGCAGAGTCAGAGATCCGTAAACACCTTTTACTTACTTACTTAGGTTTACTTAGGTTCTTCCTGACCGTAGGCGGTGGCCTCGGTGGTCAGATCTTCAATTATCCCTTGGAATTTTCTACGACTTCCTTGCAAGGCAGCTTTGTAGTTGTAGAGAAACTCCTCAGTACTCCAATGTCTATCTAGACGGTTTTTAAATGAGTTGACACTTGGGGCAGTTACAACTACTTCCGGTAGATCATTCCATAATCTGGTAACTCTAAGTGAGAAGCTTTCTTTTCTAACATTTGTACAAGCACGTTCTATAAACAATTTCAATCTATGACCCCTTGTTCCTTCCCTTGTATCACTGTCTTTGTGCAGCTTTACAATGTTAGATACATCACTGTCATATTTCCCATGGAGCAGTTTATATACCTCAATCATATCAACACGAGTTCGTCTATATGCAAATGTAGGAAGTTTCAATCTCTGAAGTCTTTCCTCATAAGAAATATTCTTCATACCAGGAAGCTGTTTTGTTGCATGTCTTTGCACATTTTCGATGGCATCTTTGTATTTCTGTTTATAAGGGGACCATATTGATATTGCATAATCTAGAAGACTCCTAACTAAAGCTTTATATAATGGCACAAAATTATGTTGATTTAGGGTTGTAAAGGACCTTCTAATAACTGCCATGATACTATTTGCTTTGTTTATTTTTTGGTTGATGTGTTTATCAAATTCTAGGTTTGAATCAATTATAACCCCAATGTCTTTTTGTTCTTCTATTCCTCCTAATTCATGGGAAATATTATCTATATTCAGGTTGTATGCATACTCTTGCTGTATTGTTTTCCCTACGTGCATTAAATTACATTTATCTGGGTGGAACCTTAATAACCATTTACTTGACCAAGATGTTAAATAATCTAAGTCGTTCTGTAGTGTACGCTGGTCATGTGGACTAGTAATCTTTTTGAAAATCTTTGTATCATCCGCAAACATATATACATTTGAAACTATATTCTCAGGAAGATCATTTATGTATAAAACAAATAGGATCGGTCCTAATACACTTCCTTGTGGAATACCACTTGTTATATTTGCCCACTCAGAATTTGTACCATTTACATTGACCTGCTGTACCCGGTCAGACAAGAACGCCTGGATCCATCTTAGTGTGTAATACTCTATACCATACGATTTAAGTTTGCCTATCAATCTTTTGTGAGGGACGGTGTCAAATGCTTTCATGAAGTCCAAATATACAATGTCTACAGATTCCCCTCTATCTAAAGCTTTGGTCCATGAGTCAATAACATTTAATAATTGGAGTACCGTAGATCGACCTTTAATAAAACCAAATTGTTGCATACTAAATAATTTATTCCTTATCATATGATTGACAATATGATCTTTGACACATTGTTCCATACATTTACACAGTATACTTGTTAAGCTGACTGGTCTATAATTTCCTGCGTTTTTTCGATTACCCTTCTTTTCACAAATCGTGTCGTCGATCACTGGAACAAACTTCCAAAAGAAGTCGTAACAGCTTCTTCCCTGAACAGTGAACACCATCAAGAAGAAATTGAGGTCTCTAGCCACTGGCTAACAGAGTATACCAGGTTAGTCTATCGGGTACCTCCGAGCGATAATACATGTTATTTAGGTTTGACGTCAAATAAACAACCTACCTAGCAATGCGATTTCATCTGTTATCCTAAAGTTGTACGATGTCACCAGGCATAAAACTCATACAAAAAATTACTTGTATTCATATTGTGCTTACATTTAATTTAGAGTGACGATGCATAACTACCAAGGAAACTAACCTCGATTAGGCCTATCTATATTCCGTGATGTGGCGCCACCGTTTTTCGTACACACGATAGCTTGGAACTAAAATGCACGTTCTATATGACCTCCAGTTTAATTAAACAACTATTTATTAATGACATATTTCGGCGTCGTGTCTCGTAACAATCCATATATTTTACATGGGCTTACCCATTAAATTTGTTCCATGTCACCCCATGCCAAAGACAATTTAGGTTAGTAATGAAACGGATGAAATTTAGTTGCGTTCGATAATATTGGGGCAGAAAAGGATGAACTTTCTTTTGCTCATGTCAATCGAGTGCGAGATTCTTGGTAAACTTGATCTTGGGTCCAAAATGAAGTTCCCAAAAGGTAGTATTCTGAATACGGTCTAACTAGACCTGTATCTGTTGAATTCCATGATTTAAAAACCGATTTCGCTCGAATTTTCGTTGTGTCTACTTGAGTGGGACACGTGCCCCAGTTACCCCTATGGCAATCCGTCACGGTAATCTACAACAATCGAAGATCTTTCCCATCAATTTAGCAGTTTTGAAGTGTTTCAAACAATACTTCATGTTTTATTTTGTCGAACAAACAAATGCACACAAATGACGTATTACTTTACAATAACTTAACTGTAGGCCTATATTGCATCACATGGCAATAATTTATATAAATGATTTTTCATTAACGGGTTGGACAATGGTGGTCAATGTTTATGTGTCACTGTGGATCTGCATGATACTAAGTAAGAGCATATTCAATAGCAATTATATATAAGTCACCCAGTTGGTTGTTCATTATACTAAATAAACAATAATAATATGACATAAATACACTTACGTAAAAAAGGAAAATCAGTATTTAATACAGCATGAATTATAATACCTTTTACACAATGTTCCTGCCTATGTACAGGGGCTAGACGGCCCACCCTTGTCACTAGTCTGGAATGCATCGGATCGGTGTCAGGTAACGGGACGCTAACGGTACACAGAACACATCTCCTTATTTGGTGTCACAGCGCTAAGCGGCGAGGCGACATCACATCACTGCTAGAGCGACCCAGCCAGCAGACTTCAATCACTGGCCGCTCACGGAAGCAGTGTCTACATCGTCGCTCTTTTGTTAAGTTTTTTCTTTCCACTCTGATTCGTCACGCATCGTCTGCCGATCACGAGCGACTACTCTGAAAGCCGTGAGCTATCTGGTGAGTCCACTGAAGTCTAACCTCGACGATGATGTTCGTTTTTTCTGTCAGTGTCAGTCTCGGTTCTGGCCGCGAATCTTGTTTACCGATTAGCCTAGACCTAGTATTAGGAGCTATAGGCTAGGCCACACCCCGTAACTTGCTATATAGGGTTGCGGGCCGTAGTGTCGTTAGAACCTCGCTGGCGGTTTGTGTGTACTTTGGTACAGTGTTAGCGCGTAAGTGCGGTTCTGTAATACTGTACCCGGTCACGCTTTGCTGGTATAATTATACCAAACGTCTATGAGATAACTATCTATTTGTTATTCCCACCAGTATCGCCATCTGGAGGATTGAGTGAGAGTACTATGACTCGTAGCGCCGTCTGGCTCTGCCCACGTTTATCACTTACGTCGGGAAGTTTCTGTCACCGTTCATGGTAACCAGTTTTACAAGATAAACTATTAGTAACGTAGGAGACTTACTGTTACCTTCTTGCGACCCAGTTCGATATTTTGTGGGTTATTTAATTTGTTTGGGTTTCGAGTATGGCCTTTAAACACGCGTTTCCTCTTTTTCAGCTAAAGGGCTCTTCGTATTTTTCACCCACTTACACACACTCGTTACTGTCTGTTCAGTGTCGGCATTTCAATCGACTGTGACCCCACGCCTGTACATGTTGTCTTGGGGGCACAATTTTTTGTACGCCGGTTCCAATCGTTTATGGACAGGATGGGACCCGTGGCCTTTCTGATGACGGTCACACTGTATCACCTTTACGCCAAGGCGTTACATCGACGGCACACCTGGATCGTCAGACTCATGATGTCGGCCGCATGTACCTTCGCCATTCACGCCGGATGCAGTTACACCATCACCAGGACGTCGTGGAACACTGGCACCAATATTTGAATGTACTCAGTTTTCCCAAATATTATAGGTCTTTGCGGAGAGTCGTTTTCAGGTACACGTTGCATAACATTCGCCGATCACCGATTTTGCAGATTGCCTTGTTAACAATGTCTCGTTGCAGCACCATATGTATTTATTAGACCTTTCTGTACAGGCGTACGACCGCGCATTTGACACGCCGATGCACACAGGTGTGCGACCGCGCATTGGACGCGATGTTCCGCACAGGTGTGCGACCGCGCATTGGACGCGATGTTCCGCACAGGTGTGCGACCGCGCATTGGACGCGATGTTCCGCACAGGTGTGCGACCGCGCGTTGGACGCGATGTTCCGCACAGGTGTGCGACCGCGCGTTGGACGCGATGTTCCGCACAGGTGTGCGACCGCGCATTGGACGCGATGTTCCGCACAGGTGTGCGACCGCGCATTGGACGCGATGTTCCGCACAGGTGTGCGACCGCGCATTGGACGCGATTTCCGCACAGGCGTGCGACCGCGCGTTGGACGCGATGAACCGCACGTGTGCGACTGCACTTTAGACGCGATGCACTGCACAGGTGTGCCTTTGCGCGTCGTCATCAACTATATATTATCTTTTATGTATGTGGCGATATGCTTATGTTACGTACCTTCTCCTGGGTGTCATGTGCTTACAGGTTGCATCGTACACTTTACATGGCTGTGCGAAGACTTTCACGTGCTGGGGACACGTAACTGTTGGCTGATATTTTCTTCTGAACTGCTGCCTGCGCCAGGCTGTGTGAGTAGGCTTGGGGTTTGCCTGTTCGCTATGTGTCGACACTCCGAATACAGTCTATCTGTTTGTATGCTTACTATCATATGCCTATACTCGAAATTGCAGGTCTCCAGAACAGCCCGGTGTTCACCTTGAGTAGTCTAGGCTATCGTTGATTGCAGACTACCCCGGCCGGAACACAATCACACTGGGCCGATGAGTGAGCGGGTGATAGTAGTATGTAGGTGGTTTTCAATAAGCAATTGTGGCGGCAATTTTGGTCGATTTTTGGTGGTAGCTAAAAATAGATGGTAGCTAAAAATAGACATTGGTTAATTTTAATTTTCTAAAAATAGACATATTTTAATTTTTATTTTAAATTTTAATTTCAATGTTCTTTTAATTTTAATTTTAATTTTAATTTTAATTTTAATTTTAATTTTATTTTAAATTTTAATTTTAATTTTAATTTTAATTTAAATTTAAATTTTTAATTTTAATTTTAATTTCAATTTTAATTTTGGAATGTTGGGATGTTGTCATTAATTTTCTTACTTATGGAAATTCCGACTCGACTAGAAAACAAGGAATACAGCGACACGATTTACGGTAAGCATTCCTGCTGTCAATTAACTCACAACACGACGCAACTCAGCGCGAGCCAGCTGTTGTGAACCGTCAGACGGTGACATAACGTAACATTCCTGTGACCATTGAACTCATAAAATAAGAGCGAGGGTCATAAGGGCGAGTCTGTTGTTGTCGAAAACCTGATGATGCAGTGGTATTTTCATTTGAGAAAACGCGTATGTGCAACTTCGAACAGGGAGTTAGAAAACGTTACACAGGCGGTTAGAAATGTTTTCACCCGTCATTCACATCACCAACGTGTTGCGATTGGATAATCTATCGACATGCGCGTTGTGAGTGGCTAATCTGTCGACGTGTGGGGTTGTCAGTCTGGTTTAGTCGGGGTCTTTAAATACCCGTGTATTGGAACTCGACTGCCTACGGACCATGGCTCAGAAAATGCTGCATATGAAGAGAGAGTTGGACCTGATGCAACTTCAACAGGTAAGATTATAATATTACCCATTAATATTTATATATTCAAGTCAGTAGAATACCCTTTTAAAATTCAAATTGGAAATTAGACAGTATGTTATGTTTTTAATATATTTAGTTAATTTATTATATGTGTAGAAAAACCAGTCGGAAATCACTACGCGAAATTTCACGTAAACGCATCATAATCGTGAATACGCGCTACTGTAACTGACATTGCCTGGCCCCTGGGTCCTGGATCTATTTGGTATTTTACTACGATGTTTTAGTTAGCATATTTACGTATAAGTGTACTTTTTGTGTTTTTGTAGAGTTCATTCTAAATTGCTGTATTTTAAAATGAAATGCGCATTATTTTGCGAACGCTTACAACCTTGGACTTGGTCAGTATTGACAGTAATTGTCAAGCTATTTATAAATCACGCGGTTCATAACTGCAGTGCCGGTGACAGTGCGCAAGAAAGTTGGATTGGAGTGTTTATGTAGATCAATTAGTGATTAGTTTAGTTTGATGCTGCTGTGGTTTATATCTGTATATATTACTCAACTGCACAACCTGTTGTCGAAGCGGATTTAATTGGAAATGTTAGACTACAGGACGAATTCCGTTCCGTGTTTACGATTTTCGAAAAATCCAAGATGGCTGCGTCCATGGTTGGGTTCGTGGTTGGGTCGAACAAAGTTGCTTGTTGTCTCTACGCTTTGACGTTGATGAACATGCAGAATATCGCAAGCGGAGACTCAGGCTCAATGAATTTGCGAGTGCTTACTTTGGGACATGCCCAATCGGCAGTAGTGACGATGACTCTGACTTATTTGAGTCGAACGTGGACGACCGTGTGTCCGACTCACCTGTCACCTGTCACTTGAAAACACAGAGCCACACAACAACGGTACTTTCAGAGTTAATCACAACAAGAGATTGCTACCTCTTGGGTGTTGCTTATTAATATCAATGTTTTTTGTTTTTGCTAAAAAAAAATAACTACATTCACTGGATTGGATATAGTAATAACAATAGATAATTTATTAAACTATGGTGAAGTTTTCTTTTTTACATGAAGTAGGCCTATCATGTCCATGATTCTAGACTGTCTACTTTACAACTAATTTTTTTATTGTAAATGTAACCATCAGAATTTAATAATAGTTGTAGTGTACCGAAGCTAACACGCCTATCTACATTTGCTTCACTGAATTGGTTATACTAATAACAATGGATAAGTTGTTATACTGTGGCAGTGTTTTGTTTTGACATGAATTGTGATGATTTTCGACTCAACTTTACAAGTAATTTTTTCTCCTTAAATAGTTTTTGACGGGTGCCCTCTTTAAATTCTTGTAACTGATTCTAGTGGGAGCATTTGAATACACTAAACTGTTTGGGAATGAGAAAGGGTGTTACTTTCTGTGTTAAATTAAAAATACTTAAAATTGTTTTGGACAATGACTGGTTTTCCTTCGCCGCCACACATATTAGTCTAGAAAAAATCTTTGTGCACAACATAAAAAAAAAAAAAAATAGGTCAATAACTTTTTATTAATGTAACATCACCATTCCTGAAAATGGGAACTATATTGACAATTTTAGCTGATCTGGAACATATCTATTGTCAAACAGTAAGGTAACACGCTCGATAAGTTTCTGTATTTCATCTATAGTTGTTGGTGTCAGAAACATGGAATTGTATAAAATCCATACAGATAGTCATCAGGAACCTTTGATACAATTGTTTTCTTTTTGCAATGCTTAAATTCGTAAAATACTCATTCAACTTATCAGCAATATTTTTTTGTGTGTGTAAATATATCTTCAATTAAGAACTCATCCTTCATGAAAGTGTTGGGGAAATGATCCGAAATGTCTGAATAAAATATTCTGTGCATTTGGTAATATTCACCAAATATATTGTCTATTGCTGTGAAAGTGGTTGGAGTGATTGTGACATTGTATCTATGTAGGCTATCATAGTTAAGCAAAATGATGTTAGAGTCACCATTAAACACTGTTTACAACTTTGAGTACTTGCAAAATGTTAGTATTTTGATTAGTGAAATCAGTAATATTTATGTTTAGTGACTGATAAATAACACCACTTATTAATTTATTTTTTACATTTCTTAGATCAAGTCTTCACTTCAATAAACATACATTCTAAATACGCAGTTATAATATTAAGTTTTGGTATTTCAAAATAGTAATAGATACTCATCATCCATTCTTTGAGGGCCTTGAAAGATGAATACTTCTGAAGTCGGTCAACTCATCAATATATTTTTCCATTGATAAGTAATTATTCAATTTACTAAGAGTTTTTGACAGACTTCAAGTATTTAAAGGAGGCAAACCCACAAGTATAATCATTATTAGATTTCATTAATATCAGCGCCAAGGTAGTATTGTGTAAATGAACAGTTTCCTGCTATAAAAATGTTATAATCTGTATCCAAATTCCTAGTAGCATGACTTTAAAATCAACAACTTTACCTGCAGGTGTTCAGGTTCAGTAAATGTATACTTAACTATAATAATAGCACACGTTGCTATTCTGTACCTTGTTTATTAAGCAATACAAATTGTGTGTACGCCTTATTGTGTTTGTTCATTATACATTTAAACAAATACAATGTATAATAATTAAACACAATGTATAATCTTTCATTCTGTTTGATCCTTTCGATTGAGACATAATATTATAGTGACCTTGTTAGTTACATTATTACTCACCAGGAAGATTATAGTATACGTAACTAAATACGATACCTTAACATTAAAAACAACATACAGTCTAATTTCCAATAGTGACTTCGTTACATATACCTCGTTAGTTATTAGTCACCAGGAAGATAACCTATTATAGTATACCTAATTAATACGATACCTTAACATATTAAAAACAACATACTGTCTAATTTCCAATAGTGATCTCATTACATATAGTGACCTCGTTAGTTTCATTATTGCAGTGGCACCTCTAGTGTGTAAACGCTACCGTCGACACTTACATTGTATTCCTTGCGAATTAACGCGTTTTTCCTACCAAATATTGCTCATAAACACACCACCACCACACCACCTCGCACAACATATAGGTGTATTTAGGATGGTGTATTTTCAGTTGTAGACGCTGACACCATGCGAGTACACGTCTGCCGCCACTGCGGTGAGACGTTCGAAGATTATGCGCTTCTACGACGTCACGTGGAGAGTCACGGAACGTCATCTGTTGATCAACCCTCAAACTCGACGGCATCGTCATCTAGTGATCGCACCAAGACACACGCTTGCGAGACATGCGGTCGATCGTTCGGGAGACGAGACAGTCTGCTGCGACACGCGAGAACTGCATGCAATAAAGAAAAGAAGACATACACATGCGAAAGATGCGGGCGTTCTTTCAGTTCACGCGCTCACCTGAACAGACACGCGTGCAATAAACAAAAGAAGACCTACACATGCGAGAGATGCGGGCGTTCTTATGGTGACCGTTATGATCTGAACAGACACGCTCGAACCGCGTGTGGTGACGACGTCGAACCACCTTTACCGAAGCGGTCGAGATGGGAAAGTACTATTACCCTCCCCCATTCGTCGAAGATCCCATCGAACCACCCGATCGACTTCCCTTCCCAGACGCTCTGTCGGCGGACTTGTTAGACGTCGTTCGGGAGCACTGGTCTACCATTAGAACACGCATAGCGAGAGGACCTGTTCAGACCAGGTTCAATTACAGATTGACCACTCTAGACACGACCGCTCTAGAGGAGCCTTTGAATAGAATGTTCCAGGAGCAGACCACTGCATTCAAAATTAATCTCAGTTACGGGTTCATTCTGAGGAACAAGGACACGGGACGATACAGGTATTATCACGCGTCTTGTAACTGTTGCGGACGATACCTGGACGAACCCAGTCTCATCACAAACCGCAGTGACTTTGACGAGTTTCTGGAACGAATTCGAGAAACCGACGTCTTGCAGTGGGCCATCGCTCAAAGACCGGATTCGGCATGGGTGTGCGAACTCGTGACAAATGCCACCTTCTTCGTCAATCGTATCATCGATCATCCCATTGGTTGTGTGGGCTTGACCCTTCCCGCTTATGTGAAGAACAACAAAGCTGTCATCGGTCTGGAAAGGGAACCCACCCATTCCAAAAGGTACACCGACAACCTGTGTCTCTTCCGCTGTCTGGCCCTGCATCGAGGAGGTGACAGATATCGGTTGGAACCGGCAGTGAAGACGTTGTACGAGATGTACGATCGCGATGAAGGGGTACCCATGCAAGACTTTACAGGGTCACACTCGATGACCTCTATCGCGTAGAAACCATGTTCAAATTGAACGTGTGCGTGTACAAGCTTGTCAAGTCGGACAAAGATGGAAAGACGACTGCCGAACTCGTCAGACGATCGTTGTGTCACTATGACAACACGTTGAACGTCAACTTGCACGAGACACACTTTTCCTATATCCAAGACGAGCGCATGTACTGTCACTCGTATCGGTGTCGAAAGTGTGGCGACTGTCTATGGAAAGATGCATATACACTGCACAAACACGAACGTACGTGTGCGGGTGGCGTACGACGAGTTTATCCGGGAGGTGTCTACCACTCCACCCCATCGATATTCGAACGTCTGGACGATGAGAACATTCGAGTCTCCGAATCGTTGCGCTATTATCCGTACCGCGCCACTTTTGACTTCGAGTGTTATTTCGATACCGCGCAACTTCCGTCGGACAGTGACAAGGTCCACTGGGTAGCACGTCACGTCCCGTTGAGCGTCAGCGTGGCGTCGAACGTGCCCGGACACGAAGAAGTGCAATGTCTCGTCACAGATGGAAATCCTGACAATTTGGTGGCCGACATGATGAACATCCTACGAGCAATGAGCGATGCAGCGTACAAAGATCTAAAAGATTCTTATGAGGATGTGTTGGAACAACTCACGGAAGCACAGACGGACTGGGACGAACGGGAGCAAGCCGCACGATCACCTGAGGCAGATGACGCCAACGATAAGGAGTCGCGACCACCCACCAATCCGTACAAAACGCTGATGGGACAACTATACGGGTGGCTTCATCAATTACCCGTGATCGGGTTCAATTCGGGGAAGTACGATCTCTCTACTTCTATGCAAAACGCGTGGTGCTCGAAGACGGGGTGAGCACGGGTCCGGTGAACGTGTAGAAAAGATGACGCGCTACGGAAGACATTCATAAGTGACCATGGACGCGCGATGGAAGCATCCATTCACGTGCGTCATCGCCGGACCGACGGGGTGTGGTAAGAGCACCTTCGTGACGCGTCTGCTACTTCACGCATCAGTGACGATGAACCCTCCTCCCGAGAAAATGACGTGGTGTTACGGAGAATGGCAATCGGCTTACGCGTCGATGAGCATGCCCAACTTGCAGTTCGAGGAAGGCTTACCGAATGCGTCATTGTTCGATCCCAAGACGAGGAACCTCGTCGTCATAGATGATCTGATGGCTGAAACAGACGGTCGGGTCACGACCTTGTTCACCAAAAAGAGTCATCACAGTAACACATCCGTCCTCTATCTCGTGCAGAACCTGTTTCCTAAAAACAAGGAAAGTCGCACCATCAGCCTGAACGCTCAATACATGGTGGTGTTCAAGAATCCCCGTGACACGTCGCAGATAACGCACTTGGCACGACAAATGTATCCGGGTCGTGTCAAATTCGTGCAAGAAGCTTTCAAAGATGCAACGGCGGTACCATATGGCTACCTGTTGATCGATCTGAAACAGGACACGCCCGAAGATCTACGCTTACGTACGACCATTTTCCGGACGACCCCGTCCAGTACGTCTACTTACCGAAGGTATAAAAACGCTGAGCGCTGGTTCGAGTCTTCATTCGCACGATGTCCGAACTGGTGAAAAGACACATCCTGTGTATACAGGCGCTGAATAGATACAAAAACAACAAATTGAGAAGAGCCATCCTCGCCAACGCTGACGCCGATCTCATTTGCGCTCTGGCCGAGTGTGCCTACAACATCTTGAAAGGGAACGTTCCGTTGACTCCGACACATAGAAGGCGGTTGAAAAAATACAGGACAGAACTGCGCGAGTTGGCTAAGAGACGGTTGCCCATCGCGAGGAGGAGACACATCCTACAAGAACAGACCGGTGGTTTCCTATCGGCTTTACTAGCTCCGTTGGCAGGTTCGGTGATTCTTCCCTTGCTCAGACAGGTGCTCGCGTAGATGGAGCACGCGCGAAAAATGGCCTTGGTGGATCCACGATTGTTGGAGACCCTTCGATCACCACCACCGCCTACAGACACGGTTGGTAAGGTCATGCAAGGACTCGACGCTGAGATGACCTCCATTCTCGATCAAAAAGACCTAAACGATGGGGACAAAGTGAAACTGTACAATCAGGTGTTACAGCGATACAACCACTTGTCCGATCGACGCGACAAACAGCCGACACGAGTGGTTGTAGTGAACGATGATGCAACGACAGAAACAGCGACACCGGAAAAGCCGGCAGTAGCACCAGCAACAGCAGCTCCCTCTGCCGTAGAGGCCGACATCGTGGACAGCGTTCCAAAGACCATGAAGGTTAAGGTCAAGAAGTTGATAGATCGTCTCAAAACCCAGCTCTCGTGGACCGATCGAGGCGAATTGTTACACGACGGTACGCCGGTGCCTGGAAGTAACATGGTGGATCTCGTGAACGATGTATTGCGAAAAAGAAGAAAGAGCGATCCTGTAGGATGGCAAGCTTTCGCGCAGCAGCTCAAACGTATCAACCTACCCATGGAATTGATCGGTAACGTCGAACGGAGACGCTACATACGACAGGCGGCAACGGCAACACCGGTGGCGGTGACACCCAGAAATCGTCCGTTACCGCGTTGGACCCCCTACAGTCGTTGGCAAGTGGAACAGTCCAAAAGTCCTCGAAAAAAACGTCATCGTCGGTTGTCGTCACTGGATGGTTGGGAGTCGTTTTAAGAGTTGTGCGCTACGACGATTCAACAGTTAACCATGGTATCGGTAGTGGACACATATCGCTTGGTAGTCCTAGGAGTACTGTACAAGACCGCCGACTACTACCCACTGACAGGGGTGTTTGTCTCGGTGCTGTACATGACCGCTGACTACTACCCGCTCGCGAAAAAAGTCTTGCCGCTACTTCGATGGTAGGATATCGACCTATCGTCGTGGGAGTACTGTTTTGTATCCTACTATACATTATCGCACTCGTCGCTAGATATTACCTCAGTTCGTCTCCTCTAGTCGTGTGGTGCAAACCATGGGACGTCGACTCGAAGAATCACTCAAACGCGTCTACTTCGATCCGAAACGCGTCGGAAGTTATGGTGGGGTCAACGCACTGAGACGTGTCACGCGCGCACCAGTGAAAGCCGTCAAGCAATGGTTGTCGGAACAAGACGCGTACACCTTACACAAGCCGGTGAGAATTCGATTCAAGAGACAACGTGTCATCGTGGGTGGACGCAACCACCATTGGCAGGCCGATCTCGTCGACTTGTCAAAACTGAAAAAAGACAACGACGGATACGTGTTTCTGTTGACGGTGGTCGACGTCTTTTCAAAACGGGCCTGGTGCGTTCCTCTGAAAAACAAGTCGGCGTCGTCTCTGGTGACGGCATTGAAAGGATTGTTGGTCAACATCGCGCCTACAACCTTGCAAACAGACAAAGGTTTGGAGTTCCTCAACAGATCCGTGAGGCGTTTGTTGAAGGAGCACGGTGTCCATCATTTCTCCACTCATAACGAGGAGACCAAGGCGAGTATCGTCGAAAGGTTCAACAGAACGCTGAAGACGCGTATGTGGCGATATTTTACGAAATATCAGACGGTGCGGTACATCGACGCGCTACAGGATTTTGTGCAGTCGTACAACGACACCTATCATCGAAGCATAGGCATGGCCCCTTCTCAAGTGAACGCGGCGAATCAAGAGGAGGTGTGGCAGCGCTTGTACGGTCACGATGGTAAGGGTGTACCAAAGTTCAAGGTGGATGATCGCGTGCGCATCAGCAAAGCGAAGCGGCGGTTCGAGAAAGGGTACATGGCAAATTGGAGCGATGAGCTCTTCACGATACGCGAAGTTCACGCCTCCGATCCACCCGTGTACCGTTTGGTCGACGATCTCGGTGAGGTGCTGGACGGAACCTTCTACGAACCGGAACTGCAGAAAGTATTGGTCTCGAAAGATAAACTGTACCGCGTGGAATCGGTGCCGCAGCGACGGAAGGTGGGAAAACGAATGGAGGCGTTAGTCAAATGGTACGGCTACCCCACTTCGAACAACAGCTGGATCGATGCCAAGGCGCTCGTTCGGTATAAAGAGTAGTTACGCGCCGGTCGACTCCTCATTCCAACGATGTCTATCGTCGAAGAAGACAACGAAGGGATAGACGTTACGGACGACAACGACAACGAGGTTGTTGCATCGCGTTGGCACCTCTTCGGCACCGATTGTCCCAAGACGGAAATCGTGTTCTTGTGTCAGGTCGTCGTCTTGTACACGATCATCGCGGTCAGCATCTACAATCTGACAACCGGTCACACCGACTCTAATCTTTGGACGGCCCTGTTGAGTAGTTCATTGGGCTACCTGCTACCCAATCCATCCGTGAAACGCGATGACGGCTGATTTCTACCTGACGTTGCCTAGCAACGCGTCGATGCACCTGCATCCCGACAACACGTTGACCCATTACGTCACGTCCTTACCGCAACGCATCAGTCTGTCCGGCGAATGGGAATGCGGGTTGGTGGAGATCCAGTACCCGCACGATTGGTACAATGTCAGAGAGAAGGATTCCTGGTTCTTCCTCTCGGAAAGCTCTAGCGATGGTCATTCTGTAGGAGGCATAGCAACGGGATATTACGACGGAACTCGTAAACTCATACGAGCCATCAACCGCTCGCTAGCGGGTATCGCGGTACGTCAAAGAGTGAAATTAAGCTACAGCGACATCACTCAAAAAGTATCCGTACGCATGTCACCGAGTACCGAATTCACAACCCAGGGTTCTATGGGAGTCATACTAGGTCTCGACGCAAGGACCATCCGTAGTCCTGAAAGTCACGTGCCGCTAGATGGTGATGGAGAGGTGTACACCTTCGTGAAAGAAGGGGATTCCGTGGTGGACATGAAGCAAGGGTTCGAGTCACTCTACGTGTACACGAACGTCGTGGAATCGCGCGTCGTCGGCGACAGTCTCGTACCGCTGTTGAGGATTGTTCCGATACAAGGCGAACACGGGCATACGATCTCGAGACATTTCGAGCACGTTCAGTACTTGCCCATGGTGCGCAAGGAGTTTGGAACAATCGAAATCGATATAAGAGACGATACCGGGCATGCCGTGCCATTCGAACGCGGCAAGGTGACGGTGACGCTTCATTTTCGACGTCGCAAGACTGGTCTGTTCTGAAGAATGAATTACAACGATTATTACACCCGACAAGCGGGAGGGGCTTTACCCTACTTTGTCGGTGCCAGAGTGCAACGAGGACACGGGTTGGGTAGTCTGTTCGGAGGTCTGATTCGGAGCGCCATGCCACTCATCAAGCGAGGAGCCGTGGCTTTGGGAAAGGGGGCGTTGAAGACCGGCTTGCGCATAGCCGACGACGTCATGTCCGGTCAGAACATAAAAACGGCGGCCAAACGACGCGCTACCGATGCCGGTAAAGATTTGATACGCGGTATGTTGACAACTCCTGGCGTGCGACCCCAGAAACGTATAAAACGCGCGACAGCACCGCGACGGGTCAGTGCAGTGAAAAGACGTCGTAAAGCGCAGACGATTCGTGAACGTGACGTGTTCGACGATGGCTTTCGTGCATAGACAATCTTGCGAGGGGGTCAAGAGCGAACTCGATCTCTTCGGCGTGCCGCCGACTCAGACCAGCATCGAAGACGCACAATGGGTGGAACACCAACCGATGGCCTCCCTCGAGTCGGGTGGTCCCATAGAATTCTTGCTACCCGGATCGGGAGATACTTACCTGGATCTCGCCAGCAGCTACCTGCACGTGCAAGCGAAGGTAACCAAAGGCAACGGGACGCCTCTCGACCCCGACAACGCTGTGGCTCCAGTGAATAATTGGTTGCATTCGTTATTCAGTCAAGTCGACGTCTACCTAAACGGCACGCTCGTGACTCCTTCGACAAACACGTACCCGTATCGCGCCTATATCGAAACGCTGTTGAGTTACGGCAGCGAAGCCAAAGAGACTCAACTGACGAGTCAACTGTGGTACAAAGACACCGCCGGTCGCATGGATGCCGTCAACATTGTCGACGAGGCCGTAATGAACCGAGGGTTGGTGTCTCGGCGAGCGCACGTCACGCAGAGTCGTGTCGTTGACATGATGGGACGACTACACGTGGACCTGTTCCTACAAGATCGTTACCTGCTCAACGGCGTCGACGTCAAGATACGACTGGTGCGAAGCAAGGATACGTTCGCGCTCATGGCCGGTGGTGGCAACCTCGATTATAAAGTACACATCGTCAACGCCACCATGTTCGCGAGGAAAGCCACACTGAATCCGACCGTTCAGATGGCGCACATCAAGGCACTGGACAAGGGCACGGCCAAGTACCCGCTGCGTTCCGTCGACTGCAAAGTATATTCCATTCCCACAGGGGCAATGTCGCACACGCACGAAAACCTGTTCCTCGGTACCCTACCGAAACGTCTGGTACTATGCTGCATCGACAACGACGCGTACAACGGTTCGTACGCGAAGAACCCGTTTCACGCCAAGCACAACAACGTCAACTTCCTCGCCGTTTACGTGGATGGTCGACAGGTACCCTCCAAACCTCTCCAGCCGAATTTCGATGAGAATCGATTCATCAGAAGTTACCTCAACCTGTTCACCTCGACTGGCAAGGTATCACAGGACGAAGGGAACGGTCTGACTCGTGACGACTTCCGTGATGGGTACACCTTCTTTGGTTTCGACCTGACCCCGGACGCGTGTGATGGATCGTGCTTCCATCTGGTACAAAAGGGCAACCTGCGCATCGAGATGCATTTCGCTGCAGCGCTCCAACAGACCATCAACGTCGTCGTGTACGCAGAATTCGAATCGGTGCTGGAAATCGACAAGAGCAGGAACGTCATCTACGATTTCTGATGGAGACAAGCCAGATTGCGCGTCTCATGGTGAGAGACGCACGAACTCGTTCGATCGTTCGCGACGTCGTACCCAAAGACGGAATGCCTACGATGATCGATGCTTTCCCGTTCGCTTTCGTATGCAACACTCACGACGGCGATAAACCCGGTCAACATTGGATCGCTCTCTACGTGGATGCCGACAGACGCGGTGAATACTTCTGCTCGTACGGACTACCGCCGCTACATGGCACATTTCGCGTGTTCCTGAACGAACATTGTTCCGAGTGGAGTCACAATGCCAAGAGACTTCAGAGTCCTCTATCTAACGTGTGCGGACAATACTGCATTGCTTATTTGGTGCTTCGTTGTAACGGCATACCGATGAAGGCTTTCGTCAATACATTTGGTAGTGATTTAGTAGCAAACGATTGTCGCGTGTTTGATTGGGTTAAGACCCTGAGATAGGGTAAACTGTAATACAGCATAGCTTGTTTATTGCTTCGATGTATTGGTAAAACTTACCAGCTGCTAGTATCTGTATTGTTATGCAATTAAAAGATGATTGTGTGTGTGCACACGACCGACTGCGTTTGTTCCGTTTTTAAGATGGCCGCGTTTCGGCGGCAAGCAGATGGACACACGAGTCATTCATCCTCCTCACCTCATTAATCATCCACGATTTTTATGAAACTCATACGCATAACTTTTATGAAACTATAACCGACGAATCGCAGCTCTACACCATTCACCGATAACGTACTGAACCCTGATTGATTAGCTCTCTCATTCATTTTAATCGTCGTCGCGATATGTGGAGTTTTCGCTAGGTTTTCATTGAAATTAAAATTTAAAATAAAAATTAAAATGTCTATTTTTAGAAAATTTAAATTAACCAATGTCTATTTTTAGCTACCATCTATTTTTAGCTACCACCAAAAATCGACCAAAATTGCCGCCACAATTGCTTATTGAAAACCACCTACATACTACTGGTGATGGCTTGCTGCTCGGTGGCCGATGCATAGGTTAATCCTCTTGCACAGAACACTGCCTTGCTATTTCCTCTTTGCAGCTATGCCGAAAGTTAAGAACGGCCGAAAGGGTGGCCCGCCTGCCGACCGCAGACGTTCTTCGAGGGCTACGCGGGTGCCTCGCAGACTAGTCGACACGGCTTCAGACAGCTTGTCTTCTGACACCGACGACTTGGGAACCGTCAACCAGGCACTCCGGCAACAACTGCAAGATGTGCAACGGCAGTTGTATGAAGCACAATCCAGCAGCACTCAACCGCGTCCTCCCGTCGCCCAGTCATCTACATCGGTGCCGACGGCCACGGGTTCATCACCGCTGCAACCCGCCGGACTAGCGACTGCGATGCCCATCCTGCACTTGCCACTCGCTGGGCCATCACCCGTTACGCCTGTCCCTACGACACAGCCAGGGACGTCAGCACTCGATTCCCAGGGCACTGATCTCCAAGCGTTGCTGGCCAGCGCCCTGCAGCAGATGGCGGGAACGACGCAGCTCGGGACCGCGCAAGGTGAGTCGCCCATGACTCCCTTCCTGATCTTGGGGGCTACACTGGACCCCAAAATCAAGGCCACCATCTGGGCCCACCAGTACATCGACCTGGGGTCGTTGGTCCCCCCCACTGAACCAACAGGATCCGGGTCCGTCTTTCCGCCCAGCCAGCACCCCCAGATGTCCATGACGCAACCACGGGCAACACCCATCACCACCGTTGGACTATGGCTGCGTGCATTCAGCACGTACGCTAGCGTGTATGTGGAACGCTATCCCGCCGAGGCACCGTCCATGTTCACCTATCTGTGCCGCATCATGGACATGCATAAGCGTCACGGAGGAATGGCTTGGCGGGTGTACGACGAACGTTTCCGCCGCATCCACGCCCTCATGCCGTCGCTGCCCTGGCATGCCACCAATTGGGACCTTGCCATGGACGCGGTTCATGGGGACATGAACCGGTCGGCGACACACAGACAGCCGCGACAGCCTTTTCGGGACTACCGCGGACAGTCAGGATCCGCAGACAGTCGCCCCACACCATGCCGCCGGTGGAATAGCACCGGACAATGCCATTTCAGAAATTGCCGCTTCCAGCACGCATGTAGCGCCTGCGGACAACGGGGACACCACCGTGCCACCTGCTGGATGCTCAAAGCCAAGACCACTAGTCCCAAACCTCCCAACACTAGTGCTTCCCCATCGGCTGGCAACGTATCTACGAGGGTACGCAAGGCGTGAGCGGAACCATTTGATCCGTGGTTTTTCAGTGGGTTTCCGCATCCCTTCAACAATGATATGCAACACTCACGTTCCCGGTCATGTCAACCATATTTCCGCCAATGATCATCATCACTTTGTTACCACCAAACTTGCCCAAGAAGTAGCCGCGGGTCGTATTGCCGGCCCGTTCACACATCCTTCGCCAGTAGGCGTAGTGCTTTCTCCTCTTGGTGTTGTTCCCAAGAAAGTCCCCGGCCAATTTAGATTAATCCACGATCTCAGCTTTCCTAAAGATAACAGTGTCAATTCCCACATAGCTAAGTTACACTCCGAAGTCCATTATGAACTGTTAGACGACTGTGTATCGATTATCCGTGAAATCGGGCAAGGGTGTCTTATGGCTAAGGCAGATATCTAAGACGCTTTCCGCATTATTCCTATACACCCCGCCGACCATAGACTGCTCGGCATTACTTGGCAGGATAGGTATTACTTTGATAAATGTCTTCCCATGGGGTGTAGCACTTCGTGCCAAACTTTTGAATCTTTTGCTCAGGCGTTGCAGTGGATTCTCATAACTAAATTCCATGTTCATCACATGTCACATATATTGGATGATTTTATCTTTTTCGGACCCTCTGCGTCTAATCAGTGCTTGGTTGGCCTCCAGTCCTTCATGGCTTTAGCTACATCTCTTCACATTCCCGTCAACTCCAACAAAACCGTGCTCCCTACGTCATTAGCTACATTACACGGCATTGAGGTAGACACGACTGCCATGCAGTTGCGTCTGCCGCTAGATAAGTTAGTTGATGCACAATTGAAGATCAACGTTCTCTTTCGCCGGAAGAAGGCAACATTGCTCGCCTTACAGTCACTTATTGGCACGCTCAATTTCGCGTGTCGAGTGGTGGTGCCTGGGAGGGCTTTTTTGCGGAGGCTTATCGATCTCACACGAGGGGTGCGGAGTAAATCACATTTTATACGCTTAAACCGGGAAGCTCGGAAGGATTTGGCCGCCTGGAAACTGTTTCTCGACTCTTTCAACGGAGTATCTCTCTGCCTTCCCAATACGTGGACATCGTCGAACTGTATTCGATTGTTTTCGGATGCCAGTGGGTCTGGGTTTGCTGCAATTTTAGGCAGTCGGTGGTTCCAAGGATCCTTCCCCAGTGCATGGTCTGCCAGCAATATCGCGATCAAGGAACTGTTACCTATAGTGTTAGCTGTCCGTTTATGGGCGACTCGTCTGGCTAACTCGCGTTTACTGTTTATGTGTGACAATATGAGTGTCGTATCTGTGATTAATTCTCACACGTCCAAGGACGTCACGATCATGAACCTGATTAGAGAACTTGTGGTAGTTTCTATGAGACACAACATACTTTTTGCTTCCAAACATGTTCCCGGTAAAACTAATGTTATCGCCGATGCCCTGTCTCGTTTCCAGAACGAGGCCGCGCACCAGAGGGCTCCTTGGCTCGATCGCGACCCAGACCATTTGCCGCCGGAATTCCTACCTTGGTGAACAGTGCAGGCGCCTTCATTGCAGCATCTTTGGCTCCTTCTACCCGGGCGATGTATTCGCGGTGAGCAACCCAGTTACATGACTTTGCTGTGATCTATTTCCCCGGGAAGCCATGGTTTCCTTCCTCCGTTCCCTTATTGTGTACGTTTATTGCGCATCTCCTCCGTAACGGCTCCTCGCCGGCCTCTGTTACTTCACGTATGTCGGCCATCGCCTTTTTTCACAAATTATTCCACCTCCCGGATCCGACAGGTGACTTTCTCGTCCGGCGCATCCTCCTTGGGGCTCACAAGGATTTTTCCCACGTTGACTCTAGGCTCCCCATTACTATACCCATATTACACGCGCTGTGCGACTCCACGGGTCATGTGACTCAGACATCCTATCATGCCTGTTTAGTCCGAGCTATCTACCTACTCATGTTTCATGCTTTCCTTCGCATCGGGGAAGTCACTTCTTCCCGCAATAACATCAAATTATCACAACTCTCGGTACTTTCGGACACCCTCACCATAGTTTTCCAACAAGCCAAACACCACTTTGGTTCGCACATCTCTATTTCCATTCCTAGATCACAGAACGCCTACTGCCCAGTGGCAGCACTCTCTCTGTTCACTGCCAGGAGGGGCCGCAGCGAAGGCCCTTTGTTCTGTGAACCGGATTTATCCCCCATCACCCCTTCACAGCTAAATTCCTGGCTGTCTGGCTCGTTATCTTGGGCCTCTCTCCATCAACTCAATATAAAGGCACACAGCTTCCGTATCGGGGCAGCTACTCACGCCTCAGCTCAGGGATATTCTGACGCACAGATCCAGCGGATGGGCCGTTGGAAATCTTCCGCTTTCAAAAAATATATTCGTATCACCTCTTTTAAAACACTGTGAGCTTTCATTGCCATATAATTTTCAGCCTGGTGTTGGGAGGCGTGCGGCTTTCCTTTTTGGGGGGGGGGGTTTCAAGTTATTTGCGGGCTCTGATGTTTGCCCAGCTCTTCAGCTTTTGGCCGGGGGTTGGGGTACAATTCCGGACAATCTCCATGTTGCACACCCACTGTTCGTAGGAATTTTTTCTAGATACTCTAGTATTCCCACTATCGCTGTATTAACTAATACTTTTAGTCACTTTTTGTAAGTTGCATATGTAGATAAGTATGTATGTATTATGTGATACGTGTATATATGCAGTGATTCTAGTTGCTGGCGGGTACGTCTTTACTTCTGTTTATGCTATTAGCGATGTGAGCATGCGGTTGCTCTGGGGCGTGCCCAGCTTTTCTTCATTTTGTTTGAGGCGGTAGAGAGAGCGTGTCCACGTGTCCTGCTTTTCGGCTTTGGGCCGGGAGCGGGATGCGGGGATCTCTCTCGCGGCACGCTGTCATACTTTCCTTTATCGTAGGCCGACTCGCCAGTCGTCGCTACTGCATGTTTACACGATGGTTTTTGATTATGTTTCTTCTTTCCTTGGCTTTCCCTGTGAGACAGTGACGGGGTTACGGCATCCGACCTGGTGTGCGGCGTCTTCCAAACTGGTTTCACGGTTTTTTCAAGGGAGTTCACAAAATTTTTTTTTTTCTCTATTGTGTCTTTTTCTTCCAAACTGGTTTCACGGTTTCGCATGGGAGTTCACGAATTGTGTTTCTCAACTGTGTTTCTCTTTTGTATCTAATTCTTCCGCCAACTTATATCTGGCTACTAGCTTGCACCAGCTAGAATTTTATTTGTGGTTTGTATTTTTCGCTTGGGCCGCAGATGTCCAATTTTATACTTTTCTTACGGCTTTGTGTGGATCTATCTTTGAATCTACGCACAACGGCGCACACCATTAGTCGTGCAACTTCCTCATCTTTTGTCCTCTCTTGTTCCATATATGACGTTTGAGGTTTTTAATGCGAGGTTGGCCCGCGCTCCTCACAGGAGGCAGTGAGCTGCTGCCATGCCCAGGAACCACTGTTATCGTTGGAGTCTGCTGCGCTTTGTGTGGGGTTTGTACGGGTGGTTTCTGGGCCCCACATTTATTACGCTTAGCTAGTAATTTTTTGGCAATCCCCATCGACTGATATGTTCAACTCTTTGTTACTAGGATAGGGGAATTGCTTTTTATATCTAGTTAGGTCGTCGGCAATGCCCATTGTCATGCATATCACTGTTTTACTTTATGTAATTAAAGGGCATTGCCATTTTACCAACCATATTTGTTTTGTTTTCTCTTGCTACATAAACTTAGCAATGCGCAGCAGGCCCCACCAATACACACCTAATCCAACAATGGCACTTTATGACATACGGTACAGTGAGTAAAATCAGTATTTAATACAGCATGAATTATAATACCTTTTACACAATGTTCCTGCCTATGTACAGGGGCTAGACGGCCCACCCTTGTCACTAGTCTGGAATGCATCGGATCGGTGTCAGGTAACGGGACGCTAACGGTACACAGAACACATCTCCTTATTTGGTGTCACAGCGCTAAGCGGCGAGGCGACATCACATCACTGCTAGAGCGACCCAGCCAGCAGACTTCAATCACTGGCCGCTCACGGAAGCAGTGTCTACATCGTCGCTCTTTTGTTAAGTTTTCCCACCCTCCTTCCCCAACTTCTCCTTCACAAGTGCCGATTTTGTTGGATCTACAGTGGTGGTGGTTTCTGGGCCCCACATTTATTATGCTTAGCTAGTAATTTTTTGGCAATCCCCATCGACTGATATGTTCAACTCTTTGTTACTAGGATAGGGGAATTGCTTTTTATATCTAGTTAGGTCGTCGGCAATGCCCATTGTCATGCATATCACTGTTTTACTTTATGTAATTAAAGGGCATTGCCATTTTACCAACCATATTTGTTTTGTTTTCTCTTGCTACATAAACTTAGCAATGCGCAGCAGGCCCCACCAATACACACCTAATCCAACAATGGCACTTTATGACATACGGTACAGTGAGTAAAAAAGTTATTATCGATAAAATATTTTAATCGTAATATCGTCTTTTTGTGCTTCACGAGTTTTTTGTAGTTGCATAACCAAGAACATTGCTATATCCGTCTTCTTCCCATGGTCATAACTTCAACAGTCGTCGGAGCGCAGCAAACAACAATAAGTGAAGCTAATTCTCCCTTTAAGGTTCTTTTCCTCAACTTGTAGTGAGGTCCAGTTAACACGTGGTGCCCACTGTTTGATGTCGTCCTTCCCGGCACTGTTTCTTTGGACGTCCACGGAGATGTTTTCCTTGGAATTCTCCGACAAGCAATTTACAAGAGAGGCGATCTGGGTATCTAACAGTATACACATACCGTAGTAGCTGTTGTCGCTATTTACATAAAATACCGAAGCACCGTTGTCATGGTTTACACGCGACTGTTACGTCATACCGACTGGTCATCGGCTAGTTCAGCGTATATTATCAGTCAATCGTAGACAATCATTGTTTTTATTGCCAGTGTGATGTATGCTTCACTAAGCATCACAGCAGTTTGCTGCTTTGCATTGCATAGTAAGTATACACTGCTTGATAAGCTAATAACTGGAAAGTGTATTTTTGACGCACTGATAACCACCTGATAATTTTTCTCATTTGTGTTATTTCATGGCAAGTCTTCTATTTTGACATAACCTAGGAAAAGGCAGGAATGAGTTTCTTGTGATTGTAGAAAAAGCATGAAACATCTTGACATCCACATGTGATTATAACGATATGTTTCGTTACAATCACACATTTCTTTTAATTGTTTTACATCGACATTGGCAGTTTTTTTTAACATATTAATTGACTGTTTCAAATCGTTTTCAAATCTTTCTCATATTGCACCATGCAACAAACCCCCAAGCATTGAAATTTTAATTAATGTTCTTAGCCTGCAAGCTAACACCGTTTTTCGTTCAGTCCCTTTCCGAGGTCAAGGAAACTAAGAAATGAACATTGATAATCGGAGTACGCGCTGAGTTGTAGCACATACAAACGCTTAACTCTGATATCCTGCTGGTTTAAAAGTTTAAGTCGCGTTTATGTCGAACTATTTCGTCTTGCATCGAGAGCAGTAATTTTGAATCTAGACCAATCAGAGCGCTCGCTTGCGTCACTTGACATACAAAATGGCAGCGCCCACGCCACAGTGAATGTTTGTCATGACCTTAAGAAAAATGTGTCGAAAGACTAGTATTGTGCTTAATGTACTTCGAACACGTCGCAGGTGACTTTACGCTGCCGTTTAATCCTCATATATGGAATAAATATCTTGAATTCTTACATACGTGGCTGGAATTGAATGTCGACTCACTAACAAAACGTAACATTCCTGCAGTGCCGGCAGTACCGAGCCAGAGCTTAGTAAAGTCAATCTACGCCCAAAAAGAGGGTCAACCTCAAACAAATTGCAATAGTAATTATGATGGCGTATTTAGTTAGTACTACATGTCTACATTACCAGAAAAAAAACACCGAAATCCACTTGGTGGAACATTGTCATTTTTGACGATAATGACAAGTCAAGTGGTCAAAAGTCGCTGCCGGTCACTTTTTGGCATAGTGAAATGTAGGGGTACGCGTTAATTAGGCTATGTTTTTTTTGCGCATTTCATACACTTGATGCATACCGTTGGAAAGGTAATGGATTAATCTATCCAGCAATGTATCATATGTTTAATGTCATTAAATACTATGGTGAAGGTCAGATTTTAAACACAGTGAACCCCGGATTTTGAGCCGTCATGGGGGCGTAGGGTTACGATCTGGAGTGGACTAGTTTATACGCACACACACTCGATACTAGTTTTGATATGTGTTATTAGTAAATGTAAGCGAAATAATTTATCAATAAATAAACAATCAATTGCACGTATGGCTGTTGTCATTATTAATTTTTTCGCACTGCATAAGGGATTAAGGGTCTTATACAGTGTCGACATTCCTAGCTTCGCATCTGGTCGTTTTGTGCAGTTTGTAGCAGATAATGTGGACCATAGCAGTCGAACCCTCGATAGAATGAATACCTTCCACGGGATGGACATTATTGCAGCCGTTTCGCCATGCATCAAGACCTGCACACCGATTCCTAGAGTTACTGTAAGTGCTGAAGACCTAGCTGTTGTTGGGCGCATCAACATCCACCGCTTCAGCGCGACTGATGCGTCAATCAATGACCTCGTCTATCAGAGACCACCCAAAGACCACCCAAGACCACCCTTCCAACGCTGACTTGCTTTAGAAAACGTCTCTACTTTTACGTTCACCCAGACTATGCTGGTCTGGTGTCATGCAACATTTCCAGCATGGACTGCACCCAGAACCGTAAAATTCCTGCCAATGATTGATATGGATCCCAGTGATCTGACATGCATTTTTCTACGCTCAAATTCGTATGTGCCCAAGCTAAACGATTGGGAGTAACGCCAATCTTAACGTTCGACCAACCTCTATGGTGGAAAGCCATTTTGATCGTGTCAAGGGAACCACAGTCAAGTGATTTACGTGAAATTGTCCTCAGACTCGGTGGTCTGCACATGGAAATGAGCTTTCTTGGCTGCATTGGCCACTTAATGGCTGGTTTTGGCCTGAAAGAACTACTGGAGGTATTCTACGCAAGCAATGCCATCGACGATATGCTAACTGGCAAGGCTATATCACATGCTGTCCGTGGCCGTATGCTCGTGGATGCAGCGCTAAACGCCATGCTCACAGCGAAGGCATACGACTCTCCACTGCCAGGCACAGACGCACTTGACAAACCACACGATGGCACGCAGGGAGCGACAAACGACCCACCTGCCAGTACAGCTGACAGCAATGGAGATTTAAAAGGAGCCGCTAGTTTGTTTGACAATTTGATGTCTTTGGACAAAACGATTGAGGAGGTATGCTCAGCTGATGTGCTGTGTAGAATCAGACACATGATCGAAAGGCAGAAAGAAACCTTGAAGCAATCACGCACCGCTTGTTTGTGGTTGCAATATATGGACATGATGGACATACTCAGGAGATTCATCAAATCAGAACGAACGGGGAATTGGGACCTGCATCTACACACTGTTCTTGAGATGCTTCCATACTTCCTAGCTGCTGGACGCACATTGTATGGCAAATTTGCATATGTGTACCTAAACAACATGCTGGAGTTGGAGAGTCAACACCCTGATGTTCACACGAGCTTCAAACTCGGGAAACATGTAATCCGCAGGAGTGATCGTAACTGGGCAGGCCTTTCATCGGATTTAATTATCGAGCAAGTGTTGATGCGAAGTGTGAAGACAACAGGCGGTTTAACGCGTGGACTGACTTGAGACTCGGAGGCTTGTCTGGCTTCTGTCAATGCCTGCATGTGCTGAAGTTAATTGTGCCCTGCAAGACCTCACTACGGTAACCTACAACACAAGTGACCAACACAAAGAGGCAACCAGAGCAACACAGGAATGTGACTCCAAAGACACAAAAGAGCTGTTGAAATTTCTGCATATCAGGAATCCATTCACTGACGATCGGTGTCTCCGTATCATTTCGACCCGTGTAACAGCAGACAATGAAGTGAATGTAGACAAGGCAAATGAAATAGGATCTCAGATCCTTGAATCGATGATCGGAGAAAGCATCCTGTGCTATACATTCAGAAGGAAACAGCAAGCCACCACACTGAATGATAAAACATGCGTGAAGTTCATTGAAGACGTGAAAGTTGATTCTCAACTTCTCTTCCAGCGCCGTCTGGTAGTAGGAGAAAGATGTGATGAACTGCCTTTGGTCCTGAAGCACGTAGTTATACACCTGCTTTGTTCGAAGAATCTGGGATGATGCGACTTGCCAATAAATCCCTCCTCGTTGACGCCATGTGGAATTGCTTGGAGACCATCCCCAAGATCCACTAAACTGTGAAGAAGTGCAGTATATTCTCGATGGAGGATCACTTATGCATCGGATTACATGGCATCGAGGTACTACCTACAGTGACATATGCACACAATACATCACGTATGTGCCAAGACGGTATTGCTGTATTCGATGGCTACGAAGCTGGAACATCAACAAAGGACATGACCCACAAAAGGCGAACACGCAGACGTGCTTCAACAGCAGTTCACTTCACAAGTGACATGCGATTGCAGATAAAGAAGGAGGAATTTCTGGCCAGCAGAGAAAACAAGCAACGATTCATAAACACTGAGCAAAGAGCTTGAGAAAGCTGGGTGTTGTTGTTTTCATGCAAACGAGGACGCTGATCTAATGATCGTTAAAACAGCACTAAACTCATCGAACAAAATCGACACTGTCCTAATTGGTAAAGACACCGAATTGCTAGTACTGCTGTGTTACCATTTTCGACAGGAACCCTTTGGTGTATTCTTAATGTCAGAGCCTAAACAGAGCACAACACACCAAGTCAAAATCTGGAGCATCAGAGCTCTCACAGAAACACTGGGCCCAGCTGTGTGCAGTCATATGCTCTTCTTACACGCTTTACTAGGATGTGATACCACATCAGGTATGTACAGGATTGGTAAGGCCACAGCTCTGAAGAAGGCTATGACTAACGAACACTTCAGGAAGCAAGCACAAGTTTTCGAATCAGCAACACCAACAGTCGAAGAATTGGTTACTGCCAGAGAACAGGCTATTGTATGTGTTCATGGTGACAACATTGGAGAAAACCTTGATTTACGGTACAAACACTTCATTGAAAAGGTAGCATCAAGTGCAGAATCTACCCAATACTTCAGCTGCTGCCCACTATCACAGCCTCAGGATCTACTATCAGATCCAACAGTTGAAAGGATCCGAGAAAACTTTCAAAGCCACGGACTGAGGCTGGATTGTCAAAGACAACTGCGGTCATCCGTTGTAACTGCAAGAAAAATTGCAATTAGCTGCGATGTAGTTGCAGAAAGAATGAACTTGAGTGCACTTCTGTGTGTGGTGTATGCAAAGGAAGCACCTGTCAAAATTCAGCTGACATCACTGTGGAAGCTCTCGATGACACCCGCGATTGAAGGTGACATTTACTGGTAAGTAACACTGCAATGTAAACGATATAACATTTGTGTGTGTGTGTGTGTGTGTGTGTGTGTGTGTGTGTGTGTGTGTGTGTGTGTGTGTGTGTGTGTATTTGTTTGTGTGTATATATATAATATATATATATATTTATATATATATATATATATATATATATATATATATATAAATATATATATATATATATATATATATATATATATATATATATATATATATATATATAATACATATAGAAACAGTAGGTAAGGAAGTAAATGCCACTGAAATATAAAAGTGTATGGCTATATATGTAAGCAGCATTCGGTCGATCGCAACGTTACTACCCCGTGACGGCTAAAAAACGGGGTTCACTGTGTTTAGATTTTCACCGTACTACTTAATGGAGTTAAACATTCTGTGTCGTTGGATTCATACGTATATTATATTTCCAGCGATCTACATTATGTGTATAAATTGCGCAAAGAAAGTAGATTACTCAGCATAAATAAGGCGTACCCCTACATTTCACTGCGCGAATACAATGACCGGCAGCGACTTTCAACCATTTGTCATTATCGTCAGAAATGACAAAGTTCCACGACGTGAATTTCAGTTAACTTTTGTTCTTGTAATGTAGACATATAGTACTAACTTCAAACGCCACCACCAGTCGAAACGAAAAGCTTTTGTATGTTGTTTGGCAGTGACTTGTTAAATGCCTTCTACATAATTCCATCAGTTTTTAGTTTACTGGCAATTTTAGAATGCGGAGATCATAAAATAGGCTAGATGTGTGGTCCAACCTCTGAGCACCACATAGTAATCTTACAACCTTTTTCTGTAATAAGACTAAGCATTTTAAGTTTGCAGTATATGTTTTCCCATATTTCAGCACAATACATAATAGAAGGCGAACAGATAGAATAATATAAAATGCGCATTCCACGTCTGTCAATTAAGAAACTAGTTTTGTACATAACCGCATAACACTGATAATTTAGATTTCAAGAGAGAAATGTGATGTTTCCACGTTAATTTGTCATCAATCAATACACCTAAAAATTTAGTTGCTTCTAAGAGAAAGAGAGAGAGACGCTTTAAATGCGCCATTTCCTAAAAAAATATTGTAATTTGTTTTGGTTATGTTTAATGATAATATATTCACTGAAAAGCACCCATTAAGCTTATCCAGCTCGGCATTTGTCTGCCGGATCAGTTCATTGATGTCATTATTACAATAGAACATGTTCGTGTCGTCTACACATAAAATAAACTTAAACAGTTTTGATGCACTGAAAATGTAAATGATAATACATTATAACTAGTTTCGATCCTAAGATGGAACCTTGTGGTATACCACAAAAAAAGTTTTTCAGAGCACCTTAATATGTTTTGTATTTTAGTTCCGCTTCAGAAGATTGAGATGTTTTAAATGCTTTGTACAGCCTCTTTTTGTTTGCACAAGCTCGTTTTAGTCCATTGGTGAACCACGGCTTCTTGTTAGTGCAACGTTTCTTCAGTATTGTTTACACTGGGCAATGTTTATTATACAAATATATAAGTATGTACAGGAAAGTAACATAAGCATGATTTACATCATTAGTGTTTAGAACATTAACCCAGGATTGAAAACGTTGTTCTTTTCTAATCTAAGCTAACCTATCTTCATTTATTATTCTAAAATACCTAACCTCTTTTTAAAATTTCTATTTGTTTTATATTCACATATTCCAAATAGTGGTAAGTGAACACTGATGTCATTAACTAGAATACCAGAAGCAAGGCGATGTCGGTGTCATGGGCATCCGCAAGGGGGCACTTGCCCCCCTCCCTGATCTGGAGATTTTTCAGACGTACTGTATATTCGTGAGCTCAAAGTGTGTTTACTTTGCATCTTATATATAGGCAGGGGGGTCTCCGTCAGTCGTAGTCATATGTCATTCTACTTACGAACCGCGAGGGGGGGGGGCGACACGTGTCGCTCTACTTACATAAGGGTTAATATTAGCCTGCTGCTAATACTTCAGTCTTTACATTGACAGTAGTTCCGATGTAGACCTAGGGGAGACTGGTACTAGTCCGCCCCCTTGGACACTCTAATAGATTTGGATACTGTATTTGTAGAGCTAGAGAAAGTGCAGTTTGCGAAGTTTGTAGACATTGTCGAACTCTCGGTGATTGAGGGTGGCTCGTCGTCTGTTGTTGGTGAGGTACACACGTTCTGCTTTGGCGTGGCAGTGATCGCTACGTGACTGTGGAAGTTCACTGCCGTAATGATGACGCTCTTTTTTAATGGTTTGTTAGAGTTCGTTCATTTGAGCTTCGAGTTTGTTAATGCGAACGTCTTTTGTTTTGATGATGTCAAGGAGCTCAGAGATGCGTTTGTCCGTGGTCTTGTTTCGTTTTTTTTTTCATCAAAGGAAGGATTCGCACAAGAAATCCAGAGATCGTCTGATTTCCGCTGGCTCTGATTCGTCAGTGGCATTGGGCAGTGCGTTTTCCGGCTTTCGTGCTATTGGCGTGATTGTGTTTGCGCGACTTTGTAGATTGCCTGTGGCTTTCAGTGCATGCTACTTAACTTTGTTTAGCACACAGCTGCAACCAATGTTATGGCTCACTTCAGTTGCTATTGTTCGTCGTTGGAGTGTTTATGTGAATCTAAGGATGTTGGGTCAGTGGGAGTGAATTTTCCCGCGCTGTTCAGATGGGCGATACTGTTCAGATGAGTGATATTCCCAGTAGAGTAGCACAGCATTCAATATAAAAAACGTTTTTGGCACGTGTTTGGTGGTATATATATATATATATATATATATATATATATATATATATATATATATATATATATATATATATATATATATATATATATATATATATATATATATATATATCGATTTTACGGTAGCCATGGAGCTACGCGTAGGATATTTTTGAGGAGAAGTTTGAGGGTCTATGTGGTTGTTATTGTTATGTCAGAAACAGTGGTGTATCGCGGATCTCGCAAAGTGGGATGATGGCGGGGGATCAACCTTTGTCTCCCATCCTACCATGTAGCGGCGCAACGGAAAAACACTGGAAAAAATAAAATTAAGCCAGGAGGATGCCCCCCCCAATACACCACTAGTCAGAAAATGGACAGTAAAAAAGCGCGCTTCTGGTATTTTGCCGAAAATGTTCTCGGATCATCAGCTCTACGTTATCAGTCTAAGTTCGGTTTCTTGTGATAAGCCTCTGCAAAAATAAATTAAAACTACCAAACCTGCACCAGGTGCTTATGACAATTTTCTAAGCGACTTCGGAATGCAAACTCTCCCAAGCAAACTTAATAAAAATCGCAAACCCAAGTGATAATATTGATATCTTATGTAATATATTTGAAAAACTTAAGAGTAAACATTTCCCTGTACATTGGAAAAAATCCAAAAATATAAACACAAGAAGTCTAAATGGATCACACATGGAATTATGCTATCCATTAAATACAGGGATAATTTATACAAACAAATGCGGCTATCTCTTCTCGGTTCGGAAGTGCACGTATCTCTAAAAAATAAATTGCATAACTATAAAGCCATATTAAAAAAGGTTATCAGACAAGCTAAACAAATTTATTTTGAACCATACTTCTGTACATGCAAAACACATCTATAAAAATATTTGGTCTATGTAAAACGGTATACTAAATAAATAAGAAAAAAATGAGAACGTATCCTTTCTGTAACTGATCGTCTTCATGCTAAACCCAGTTATGGCACTGACGGCATTTCTACAGTTCTTCTGAAACGCGTGAAACACGCGCTGATTGAACCGCTAACGATAATTGTAAACCAAACTCTTTTTACTAGAATATTTCCTGATAGATTAAAAATGGCTAAAATAACCCCCCTATTCAAAAAGGAGGAAAATACTCTTCTTATTAACTATACATCGATTTCACTTCTCTAAGCATTCTCTAAAATCATTGAAAGGATAATATTTTATCAACTTTATTAACATTTCCATAAGAATTAACTATTTTTATAAAGGTTTTAAGAAAGAACACTCAACCGAATTTCCGCACTTGAACTTGTGGATAAACTTATATAAAAAAATGATAAAGGAGAAATTCTAATTACCATACTCGTAGTCCTGTCTAAAGCGTTTGATACAAAATCCTACTCGAAAAACTGCTATCTCATGGCATTACCGGATCTGCAAATGATCTCTTTCAAAGTTACCTAACAAACAGAAAACAATACGTGGAAATAAATAACACCAACTCTAAGTTGCTATCTATAGCCACTAGTGTTCCGCAAGGATCCATATTGGGACCTCTCCTGTTTTTAATCTATATGAACGACATGGAAAACGCAAGTAACTTCTTTGAACTGATTCTCTATGCAGACGATTCAACCTTGCTTTGCACTTTTGATTCACAAAAAAACACAAGAAACAAATATGAATAAAAAATATTGAACTAGTAATGATAAGTGAATCGTTGAAAGCTCATAAACTTTCATGAAATGTTGAAAAATCTAAATATATGGTTTGCACCACCCATTGATAAAGATACCGACACTTCTTCTCAAGATAAACGACACACGTATTGAGTGTGTCAATAACTTTGACTTTCTAGGTTTAACAATAAATAAACATCTAAACTGGAAAAATCATACTGGCAGAATAGCAGGTAAAATATCAAGAGTAATTGGCGTAATAAGGAAACTTAAACATTTTGTACCGCAATATGTTTTACTAACCGTATACATCTCACTGATGCTCCCTCATATAAATTACTGTTTACTTTCTTTGGGAACGAAACATAAAAGGATTTAAAAATTACATAAGAAAGGTAGAGGACATTCTGCATTTGCATCTGCTAAAAGTCTACCATCGGTACTACAATAACAATCTCCCTGAGTTTTCCAGAATCTAAGTTTTAAAAAAATGCACAAGTGAATGCACACGTGACAAGACATTGTCATAACATCCATGTGGAAAGAGCACATTCGGAACTTGCTCGGAAGTCACTCAGTTTAGTATAGCTCATATATCCTTATCCTGGCCACTGACAGAGTTCAAACTCGTTTCATGGTTTCAGCACTTGTAGTAAACACTATATGCTGTCAAAATACAGACAGTCTGTAATACTACAAACTGTTAATTAACCTTAATCTCAATGTCTACCCGTACTCGTGGTATTTTTATCATTGTATTAACTTCCGTAGCTTACATTTTTTAGGAGCAATTAGTCGTAATTAATTTAAATAAAATAAAAAACATACGGACTGATTGCATCAACATAACTTCCACTACTGGGAATATTGTTGGCACATCATCCTGTTTCAAAGATATTTAAGTATTCTCGAAGTGAGCCGAACAACACCGGCTATGGATCGTTGGCTTGACGTTTGTTGCGTAGGGAACTTAAACGAACTACATGTGACTCTGTTTTTACTACTGTTTGCATTACAAATGCCAAATGCCGCACAATAAACCAGTTTGAAGCTCGCTTTGAAACAACCTCTATCGCTGTAAATATACAGGTAAATGAATAAAAAGTCGCAGTTTCATTCGCTTCCATGTCACTAGTGATGTCACATCGAAGTTTGCCGATAATTGCGGGTAAAAATAAGCACAATCGAGGCAGTCCGGTAGAACAGAGTACTTATTATTTGGAATTATTAATTCATTGATTTCTAATTAATGTTTCGGTGTCATGGACATCGAAATATACAGCAAGATGAATTGTAACATGATTTCGAGTAATCGTTGCTTTTATTCACTTTAAGTGTATACAACGAATGTAAACATGTACGTATTTGTAACATTTTGTTGCAGTGACGAGTGGGCAGCTTATACGGATGCCAGAAAATGTCGTTGGCGTGGCTGGAGGCGATGTTACGCTTGCGTGTGCTACAAGTGCTGCGGATTACTTAGGGTGGGATGAGTATATCACAAACCTGAATACGGCACAGAATATTTACATCGGAGACCTTTCCATAAAACCAAACTCACAGTCAAAGTATGAGCTGCTCACGACACCAGCAGGAAACTATCAGCTGACTATAAAATCACTTACGTTGAACGATGGTGGAAAATATGTGTGCAAGTACATGGTTGATATAACGAAACGCGGAGTTGCAGAAGTTATCGTGTTGGGTGAGATGCCTTTATTATTATTATTCTCTGTATTCCATGCTGCTCAACATGATTAACATAATCTTCCGCAATGTCTGTGTAGTATGCACAAACCTTCATTTAAGGACAAGTACAAGGAGCTTGACATCGTAAAGAAGCATAACTTGTCATCGTAAAGAAGCATCACCTGACATCGTAAAGAAGCATCGCTTGACATTGTAAAGAAGCATCACTTGACATCGTATAAAAGCATAACTTTCATCATAAAGAAGAATCACTTGACATCATAAAGAAGCATCACTTGACATCGTACAGAAGAATCATTTGACATCGTAAAGAAGCATCAATTGACACCATAAAACAGCATCACGTGACATCGTAGAGACCAGTAAGACTATTTTTATCTTCGAAAACCCAAAGACGATTAATTAGCCTCGTACTATGCTAAAGAAGGAGCATAGTGGCGGAGAATGAACCAGTTCTCTTTCGTGTGTTAAAATACGCTATACACTGACACTTTCCCCTGATTCGAAACGACTCAACTTGTCGGTGCTGGTTGAGTCGGGTTGGGTCGGATCGGTCGATCTGTATGCCCGACTCACCCCGACAAGGGTGGATACACTACACTGATTGACACTGACTGAGAATTGGCTTCGACTCCGTCAAGAGTAACCTGGTGTGGGAATTTCGTTTCTCGCCCTACTGCGCATGGATGTAATATATCTGTCGGAACATGTCTGTCCACTGATTGAGAAGCAAACCACGCATATACGCATCCGGTGAGCGAGGACAGTCAAAGTGTGCGCTCCTGTTTGGCTGCGGCTTTATCGACCAAGAGCAACTACCACCGTGTGCCCGACTGAGGTGGATACACTGGCAACTGGCAACTCCGATTAAACTCAACCAGACTGAAACAGACTGAGAGCGATAATCGGGTCCATTTTTTACACTGCTTGAAAACATTCGACTACCCCCGACTGACATCGACTCATACCGAGTTCAGTCGGGAGTGTCGATACTTTAGCATAATCTAAATTCGTCAATTAATTAGTTCCCATTACCAGTAGCGTTTCTTATTTTATCGAGAATTAGATTAGTGCTGCTGTGATTGAGTGGTTTTCTCTAATACCGAATTGATATTCGTACATCTATTAATTTTGTCGTATTCCTTCGGGGTATAGATTTAATTCGATGTTTATAATTTTCGGATTTACAATTTTAACAACGTTTCATTGATATATGCAGAACAGTTAACACAATTGTCTTACTAAAGTATCTTACATGCACGCACGCGCACGCACGCTGTAACGCACATTATGATATTTAGGTGATGTTAGGTATTTCACATACAAATCAAGTCATCACATTATCAACTTAATACAAACAAAAATAATTATGCATTTCACATTCTTTGATAGTTGTACTAGCTTGATCATGTGAACTTTCAGAATCAGAACCCATATGTATGTAGAGCTGTTAACACAATAGCTTATTAACGTATGCCACATGCACACACGCACGCACGCACGCACGCACACGCACATGCACACACGCACAAATAATCTTTGCGAGTCAGTGTACACACACATACACACATATATATATATATATATATATATATATATATATATATATATATATATATATATATATATACATATACATATATATATATATATATATATATATATATATATATGTATACATATATGTATATATATATATATATATATATATATATATATGTATATATATATATATATGTATATATATATATATATATATATATATATATATATATATATATATATATATATATATATATATATATAGTAATTACTATTCTGTGAACTTTCAGAAGAAGAACCCATATGTACAACCAACACGACGACCAATATAGCAGTAGAAGGCGACATCATTGAGTACAGCTGTGAGGTGCAGTACCAGGGGACATGGGCTCCTCTCATGCAGTGGAAGGGGGGACGCAATGGTTCGGTGATACAAGCCAAGGATGAAACAAGTGGGACCACTGTCAAGTTCAGCATTGTCCAAGAGGTTACATCATCTCACAATGGACGGAACTTCACATGTCGAACTTACTTCAACGAGCCCGGGCCAGGCTCATTACCTGAAGGAAGCGCCTACAACATACCTATAAATGTCCATCACTACAAAGAATTGTACACGTCACCACAACTTACTGTTTATTGTAAGTACTGTTGATTCACGACCGAAGTTTATATTCTGTTTTAGTTGCGATGAGCACTTATACGAAAGAGGAAACGCGGGCTCCGGAGAAACAAACGATGAATTAAGAGGGATCGCAGTGACACACACGTATATCAACTGACACCGTCATATAACGGTCATATGTCCTTTCAACGGGCTTACTTTGATCAGACAAATATCACAGAAACACTCTAAAGAAGCTGACACCACCCTTACAACAAACAGTGTCCATACAGAGGAGTATACGTCGTTCATTGAAAGTATTGACTATGTCACGCGTGTCACTGTATTATCTGTTTGCAGCCGGTGCTATGTGAATTATGGCTAGCTATTCATAGCTGCAAACATGTGCCACTATCACTGATGTGTGCATTTTAGCTGTAAGAAACAACATTATACATATAACAACCAAGGCACTGTACAAAGCTTTTTTAAGTGCGATTGAGAATGTGTTCGTGCGTGCGTGCGTGCGTGCTTGTGCGTGTGCGTGTGCCTATAATGTGTTTTCGCCTTTGCAGACGGTCCCCAATCTTTTGAGGTAGAAGCCGCGCGTGCGTTCTATCATCCTGGAGAGAAAATAAAATTAATAGCCGACAGCAATCCTCCGACGAAGACGTACACATGGCTGAATATAGCAACAAATGAAACATTAGGAACGGATGACACCATCACAATCAATGAGGACACCAGAGGAAACCTGTCGCTCAGGGTAGTGGTGTGCAATATCATACCGATTCCGTCTTCCCACAGCAAGTGCAACGGTTATACATTGGAACTCACAGTGGGAGTGGAAACGTGTAAGTGCTGCTACGTCTTCATATATGTATATATATATATATATATATATATATATATATATATATATATATATATATATAATTTAAAGGATATAACAAATAATTATGTTTATACATCAGCAGATTTCCAATTAATAACAATTCAATCATATATATGTATGTATATATATATATATATATATATAATTCAATCATATATATGTATGTATATATATATATATATATATATATACATATATATATATATATATATATAATATATATATATATATATATATATATCCATCACATCAGAGACAATGACAAGTTCAAAAACATAAAAATTTATCATGACAAAACTAAACAAGAAAGAAAGGAATCAAAAAAGCTCTATGAAGAAGCAAAGAGGCAGGAAGCTGCAGACAAGTTGGGGAAATACCTGTACAGAGTCAACGGTCCACCATGGGAAAGAAAAAGAAGAAAGATAAGGAAAAGTCAGTAAAGACTACCCATCCACCTAGAATGACGGATGATAAAACAAATGTTAATAAAAATAATCTTAATGACATAGGCAACATTCTGTGTTTTATACCAATGCTGACCAACTAAAGAAAAAGCAAAATGAATTTGAATAAAGAATTAAAGAATTGAAACCCCACATAATAGCAATTAATGGGGTAAAACCAAAAAACCCAAATGCACTGTAACCATACCAGAATTTTCCTTAGTAGGCTGTACATTGTTCTAAAAAATACGTCTTAAATTCCCTATACGCAGAAAATATGCTTATTTATAGAAATTAAACTTAAAAATAAAACCAAACTTCTCTTTGGATGTATATATAGGAGCGATGGGGGGGTCAGAAGAAAATAATGCACAACTTCTAAATATGATTAGATCCACATCAGGACTTAAATATTCACACAGTGTAATTACAGGAGATTTCAATCTCCCAGATATTAACTGGAAACATTGGACGACCAAATCAATTAACCCCAGCAACCTAAACTTAAAATTTGTAGAATGCCTTAGAGACACATTCATGTTTCAACATGTCTCAAATCCCACCAGAGAACGAGGCACAACCAACACAAACCAATTAGATCTGATTTTATCAAATGAAGAAGACAACAGGGGAAATAGAGTACCTCAGCCCTCTAGGTAAAAGTAACCACTGTGTCATTACATTCAATATTTTGTGCAAAGTTATTACAAATAAATACGCTAAAAAACGGAAGCTATTTAGTAAGGCAAATTATGAAGGAATGAAGAAAGAGTTTTCATATATAGATTGGGAAGAGAAATTTAGATACTGTAAAGACAACGTTAACGCCCAATGAGAAATCCTTAAAACAGTACTAAAATTATTAGAAGATAAATGCATACCTCAAAAAGAAGTTTCAAATTACAGAAAGGGAAATTTTCCCCTGAATGCAAACACCAGAAAACTAATTAGACGTAAAAATAGACTGGACAAGATACATTGAAACAAGGGATGGGACAAAATATGTAGAGTATTGTAAAAGCAGGAATAAAATCCGAGTTTTAATCAGAAAGCCCCTGAAAGGAGTTTGAACGAAATTTAGCCACTCAAACTAAGAAAAACCCTAAAGTCTTTTGGAACTATTATAAATAAAAAAAAAACTACAGTTAAACAAGGAATTGAGGAACTGAATATAGACCACACAAATCCGAAATCCCAAACAACAACTGAAGACGAAGAAAAAGCAAATATTCTTGCCAACTACTTCTCCAGTGTATTCACTACTGAACAGACAGGGTCTGTCCCAACTACACCCAAAGTAAACAATAAATTATCGATGGATGAGTTAAAGTAACTGAAAACATAATATTACTAACATTAAAAGAACTTTAATATAAGCAAATCGCCTGGCCCTGTGAAATAGGTGCCAGATTACTAATTGAGTTGTCAGAAAATATCTGTCTCCTATTACAAAAAAATTTTGAAACATTGATAATAACTTCAATTATTCCTGATGAATGGAATGATGCCAAAATATCAGCAATATATAAAAAAGGAAACAAGAAATTAGCTTGCAATTATCGTCCAATAAGTCAGAAATCACATGATCAGTTACATGAAAGACAATGGTCTGTTCAGTCAAAAACAATATGGTTTTATCTCTTGCAGATCAACAGTTCTCCAACTAATTAAAATACTAGACGAATGGACCTCAGAAATGGATAAGGGTAATTACACAGATGTTATGTTATTTATATGGATTTTCAAAAGGCTTTTGATACCGTGCCACATAAGAGACTAATAAGTAAATTAAAAAGTTTTAACATTAGGAATGATTTAATTAACTGGATAGAGGCATTCATCACAAATAGACGACAAAAGGTAGCAGTAAATGGAAAAGAATCAAACTGGCACAAAGTAACATCAGGGATACTGCAGGGATCTGTCCTAGGACCTTTATTGTTTGTTCTATACGTAAACGACCTGCCAGATTGAACTAAATCCAATACATTTCGGTTCGCTGATGACATTAAGATATTTAGAGCCATAACCAACAAAAATTACCAGGATATACTACAATGAGATTTAAGTATCCTAGAACAATGGAACGACAAATGATTATTAAAATAATTTCACCCAGACAAATGTAAACACATGGAAATTGGAAAAAATAATATAGGTGAAAATTAATATTTCATGACAAGTAATAATGTTAAACATTCACTAGCCACCACAGATAAGCAAACTGACTTAGGTGTAATTATCGATTCAAAATTGTCATTTGATGATCACATAAACCAAGTGGTAAATAAAGCAACCAAAATGACAAAAATAATCCGAAGAACCTTATATATATATATATATATATATATATATATATATATATATATATATATATGCACACATACATACATGCATACATACATATATGAAGACGTAGCAGATTTCCAATTAATAACATTTCAATCATATCAATCATATATATATATATATATATATATATATATATATATATATATATATATATATATATATATATATATATATATATATATATATATATATATATATATAGATATATATATATATATATACATATATTATATATATATATATATATATATATATATATATATATATATATATATATATATATATTATATATATATATATATATATATATTATATATATATATATATATATATATGATTGATTGATATAATTATGTTTATACATCAGCAGATTTAATTAATATATATCAATATATATATATATATATATATATATATATATATATATATATATATATATATATATATATATATATATATATATGATTGATATGGTATTAATTGGAAATCTGCTGATGTATAAACATAATTTTTCGTTCGTTAAAATACGTTAGATTCAACAGCGTGAAGCTAGTGGCATCTGACGTACACACTGCTTGAATATGTTTCTGCATATGTTATCTTTGTTTTTGTTTACTCCTATTTACTCCGTGTCCTGTTGCACTGTATATTTCAATGTCACCTTTATTTGCTTTCATGTAACTGCAGCGACCACAACAGAGAAACGTGAGCATTTTATTTTCTTCTCGAGATAACTAGGACGACGGTAACATATGAGGACAAAGTGCGAACTATTACCATGCATAAAGTTAGGTCCATTTAGCATATTGCAGAGATAGGGTTGAACTCATTTAAATAGCGCATTAATTGATCATAGACCTAAGACGGTTTACCTAAAAAACCCGCGTAGTCGAATGAAGTTTTGCAATTATACAGATAATGATGAGATTAAGGGAAGTTGACGTTTAACTTTTTTTAGGGCATTTAATGGTTTTGAGGATATTATATACTTGAAAGATATTTTCTGCAAACTATATGAAGGTAGAATAATTACAGGACGTGAAGTTTAATACTTTAATTTAAAGGACATAATACATTTGTACTCACACGGGACGATAATAGAATGGGACACATTAAATACTGCGTAAATGTTGGCCGTGTTAATGTCGTAGAACCCCACTGGGCTGAAACCTGACCAGGGCATGCCTCACACTAGTGGACAGTCGACAAGCCAATAACTTATCCTATCCACATGTCATCTAGAGTGTGTTGATTTCGGTGACCATGTATTAAACTAAACATACAACAAGTGTATTATTGCTATATAACGGGGATTATATATAGCCATAACAAGTGTAATAGTTCCTCGAGGCTTTTGCAAATGGTAAGTTATCTGTGAAATACTATAGCACGGTTAGACTACACACGTATTGTCCCTGAACTTATATGTGAAATACTATAGTACCGTTAGACTACACACGTATTATCCCTGAACTCGTATGTGAAATACTACAGTACCGTTAGACTACACATGTATTATACCTGAACTTATTGTTTTAATGGTTCCTGTTTGAGAACTCGTCGTTGATTTTTTTAGCTATAAGGATGTATAAGGATGTATGTAAACACAAACATGCATTTGTTTTATGTTCCGCATTTTTTATTCCCGAATCTCGCCAAATAACATGCATGACTTGACTCGTTCAAACTGGCAGTATAAATAAACCTACCGGTGAAAATGTGTTCAACATTCACAAAAATACTAATTTGTGTGGAATTGGTTGCTATTAGCAATGCAGTTATGAGCTACTGTTGGAATAATAATTTCTGCTTATTGGTGGTTGTTTTGTTATATGGTATTTTACCTAGGCATTAATATTATGATGTAACAAACATGTTAAGATGCAACAAAGTGACTGCCATCCAAAGCCACAGGGTACATATTACACATGGACAAGAAATTGTGCCCTGACATGTCGACAATTCATAATTGTATCTATATGTGACCGACACTTTCAGCGATCTGTCAACTGCGTTTTCACCATTTTGACATAAGACACAAATCACTCGTACCACTACACAGTGTAAGCCTTACACGATACGTTTTATTTACAGCGGCACTAACTATGACTGTTGTGTTCATCATCGCCCTGACAGCCGTGGTCTTGTTCATCCTCCCTCCCGTCCTGTATTACGTGCTCGTCCGGAGGCAGAAGAAGAATACGCATATTCCAGGAGGTAATAATATAATGTTCGTGATAACCACAATATGATGTCAGTGGACAGTTGGTAGATTCGTGCGATGGTAAAAGAAAACGACATTGGTGCTTAAGTATAATGTAATGTGTAATTAGTATTCAAATGTTAACATGCAAGTAACATAACTTACCAAACCGATCGCTACATCACCACCTCTGCCTTTCCACCGATGCTGTTGGCCAATGTACCCTTATTGCGCTTCCCAAACCTACGAGGCCACCTGATCCATCAGCAGGCCTACAACCTATCGTGCTCCTAAAAATTATCCGGAAGATACTGTCCAATTTTACCTTGTGCCGAATTCGAGACAAGATCGACCGCTTCACTGGAGCCTGCCTGACCAGCTTTAAAAGAAGACGCATATGTGAAGACAGTGTATAGATCCAACTTATGGTATGGGTAATGACTCGTCGCGTGTCATCGACAGCATCAAGCGACCACAAAGTCTAGACCTACTACACCGGGCTGGTTGCAGTGACGACGAACTACGACTAGTGACACTAAATGCAGATATCAGGCTGAGGACACGCGTCAATACGTTGCAGTCTGCAGAGTTTGCAACCTCGATTGGCTCCTCACATGGTTACGGACCTTGCTGTTTACATGTTACCTCGATGCAGCTTTGTCACATGTGCAGGAACAAGCCCAAATATGCAAGTATATATACTGATTATGCCACTGGATGCGGAAAATACAGTTACGTGTACCTAGATAACGGGAAGAACCATTCGGTATATAGGGCGCTCACTGGCAGATGACGTGGACTTCTTAGGCGAGTAAGAGAAACCCGTGTACGAATTACACCGATATGTGCAGAACACCTCAAGAAATAATCTCATCACGAATGAAGCCAAAATATAATTCACCCAAGTACATCTCCCGGGCACACGCGAAGTGTGTGAGAATGGCGCTCAGCTTCTTGGTGAATAGAACTGAACAATGCAAAACACAGTTCCTCTGACATTGCTGCACACTGTACCGAGGGAAACATAGCCTTCCGGTCCTTCTGGAAGCTGCGGATTCGTGGGTCAAAGACTATCTGTAGCAAAAACCAAGTATGTCCAACGATGCCGTACAATTGTAACAGCTGGGCAGCTCCAGGGCTGTTATTAACAAGCTCAGTGTCTGCCACTGCAAACATCTTCGTAACATCACCAGGCATTGACGTGCTACACAAAGTGTGCAATACAATTCCGCTGTCCGTGAAAGTGAGTCAGCCAAGATGTTCCAAACGGATGCCAGAAGATACTCTTGCACAGAAAGCCGTGGAATTCACTGTACTAAGTACCAATCAATATATAGAGTCCGGAAAGGCCACCACTTCACAATCACATTAAGTGCGCTGCTGGGTGATTGCTGGGTGACTGCTGGGTGACTACTGGGTGACTGCTGGGTGACTGCTGGCTGACCTCAAAGAAATATAACCATGTACATTTGGAGTAAAACCTGAGGGTGATAAAGACTTTAGCTGAGGACACGACACAATTGTCAAAGATGAAGAAGACTGATAACAAATGTAAGATGAATTTATTCTACAACGGCCACAGAATACAGTAGAAGAGAATGTGTAATGCTGTTGAAAAAGCATCACAGAGAAGGCGCGTCGCCGTTACCCACACAAAAACATGTTGTTCTTGTAACGTAATCATGCTTAAATAACGCACAGAAGGGTTTACAAAACATAATGTACTTTTGTTATTGTGTTGTGTCATTTGAAGCGATGTGTCAGCTGTATACTGGACGTGCAATATACCTAATCAAAGCATTTGTGACGACGCCCATTTCTTTACAAGGACTAGGATACAAAGATTATCAAGATAATTACTTTGTGCCTAATATAGCTTCTTTATAGTTAGACCTATCAGAATAATATATGTGTTTAGTGTCACATGCTCTCAAATGTTAGGGTAGGTAGGTTGGTAAGAAATATATCGCCCACGTGCGGTGTCGAAAAAACTCGAATTATCTCTGTCAAATAGCCAATTTTTACTTAAGAATATAAAGTATAATCGTATGCGATTCTTACTCAGAATAGCATGCCCAAACAGATGTTGAATTATGATATTATATATTTTTCGCTCCAGTTCGTTGATGTCCAAATATATAGTGCGTGAAGTAATACCCACGGTCAATTTAATTTAAAAAAATTTAATTTTTGCTCCAATCGTCGAAATAATTTACTTTAGTTGTTAGATCTGGTACTATAAAGCTCAAAATAGTGAACATCCATAACGGTAAACATTTTGTGGGGTCAAGGTCGATAATGGGCGTGACTTCCATCCTCTCGCCGAGATTTCACCAAGGGTTCAACTCGTTAATTTTCAGCATTTTAATTTTCACTTTAATAAATGTTCGACCAACCATCTAATGATTATATAGTTTGTTGGATGATTTCACCAAAAAAATACATACAAAAGTTGGACAAGCGAGTTGGATACTTGGTAGGTGTGATTTTTCACAAAATGAATTTCAAATGAGAGGAGCGAAAAATCCAATTGAGGAGGGAACTTCAACAGGGTCGTTCGGGTAATCGTAAACACAAATATTATTCTGATAGGCCTTAGTAGTTTAATACTAGTGCAACCACCGAAGTCACGAGATCATCTGACAATAACGTTTTCTTGTCAGTCACTGTTCTCATTGCTTTCAGAAAACGAAACCGAAAACAATCAGAGTTCAGTTAACTAGGAAACGGACAACGTTGGTCAGGAACCGGAATCAACCAATCGTAGAATGCGGCGCATAAATCGTGAAGTAGCCGATGATGGTCAAATACATACAATACATATACAATACAATAACCCTCTGACATTCGACCGGTGGGTCAGCCCTACGTAGACCTAGCGGTGGAAACTGGAACTGGCCGACAGCACATCTGGTGAAGCATTGGCCGCAAACTTTATAGTTACTCGGTAAAAATGGGGTTGTGATGATAACGATGCGCAGTCAAGGATAAGGTAGTGCTGCCAGCATCCATCTTGGGGTGCATGGAAGAATCAGACATCTGGTACCCCGCGCTATCTATACTATATCTATTGGCTATTGTGTATGCCAGCAAAACCCACTGGTGAGAAGTATGATGGGCACAACCCAACAACTACTTGTCCATCAAAACATTTGACTTAATCATTACATTAGTGATCAATGATGTCCTCCAAAGTCTGCTTCCTTCTGATCACATTCCTACGGGCCAACCAGTGTGACAATAAACTGAATGCACCATCACCAGTTGAGAACAGGCGTTTATCCCTAATATTCCGCCCCAATGCAGGAGAGAGATATATAACCGAACCTTTGGTGTAGATATTATGATAGTCTCAAAAACACAAATTACCCAAGCATTATTACTGCCTACCTATCACGTCATTGGCTAACGATATTAATTCACTAGATGTTATAATCAATTGTGCTATTACATAGAAAATGGGTCATTGAAGCATGTGAACGATCTTAATTAACTGCAAAATCCTAGCGCATTAAAACCGAGTCCTTATTATATTTATGGGATATACTGAAGGTTCACACCCCCCTTTTACCAGGGATGCGGTCAAGTAGTGGTCATGTCTCCATGGCCAGAGGAACATTCTTTTTATGTTTTATTTCGACTTTAAAATGCACCAGACTGCAAATTATTACAGTTTTTAAATATACCACAGACCCCACGTTAGATTTGTTTATCTACACCTAGCTATGCCTATGGCCTATGATAAATGACAGTAGTGCTGACCTTGACCGTGTAACTGTTGCGTCGCGATACCAGCAACTGACAAACATCAACCATAGCGACGTCCAACGGATTTATTTGAAGAAACACGTAAATAAAATCACTATTGGGGTTTCCTTTCCAAATTTACCGTAAATATACTGTGAGAGAATTATTGACGAGTGAAAGTGGCTAATGTCATAGATAGATTTCGTCGACAAACGAAACCTCAGCGTTCTCCGCACAAATTTGGGGTCGATGTTAATCTGTCTTCTTTGCTACACTAGGGTTTCTTCCTCGTGTAAAATATATGTTTCCATGCTACAACTCTCTATTGCGTTCACGTCTTTTTCTAACCATCTTTCGACCTTTGATTTTGCTATATTTTCTTTTGGCATTGTCTGTTTTGTTTGTATGTCCTCCTTTGGCTTTTCCGGTGTTCCCCGCTTATGCCTTTTCGGCACTTCCCAATATTGCATCTGCTTCGAATCAACTGATTCCATTTTGCCACCGTTGTCAGCAGCGGGCGTATCTTTTTCCTTCGTGGTCGCTTCCCCATTTTGCCTGTGTAAGGGTGCAAGTGTGCCGTCGTATCCAACAACGCCTGTTTCACAATATGTGGGCGTATCTTTTTCTTTCGTTTTCGCTTCCCCTTTTCGCTTGTGTAAGGGTGCTGTTGTTCCTTCCTTTCCAGCAGCGCCTGCTTTGCAATATGTCGGCGTATCTCTTTCTTTCGTTTTCGTTTTCCCTTTTCGCTTATGTAAGGGTACCGTTGTCCCTTCGTTTCCAGCAGTGCCTGTTTCACAATCTGTGGGCGTATATTTTTCTTTCGTTTTTGCATTCTCTTTTCGCTTGTGTGAGGGTTCCATTGTCCTGTCGTTTCCAGCAACGCCTGTTTCACAATATGTGGGCGTATCTTTTTCTTTCGTTTTCGCTTCCCCTTTTCGCTTATGTAAGGGTGCCGTTGTCCCTTCGTTTCCAGCAGTGGCTGTTTCACAATCTGTGGGCGTATCTTTTTCTTTCGTTTTCGCATTCTCTTTTCGCTTGTGTGAGGGTTCCATTGTCCTGTCGTTTCCAGCAGCGCCTGTTTCATAATATGTGGGCGTATCTTTTTCTTTCGTTTTCGCTTCCCCTTTTCGCTTGTGTAAGGGTGCTGTTGTTCCTTCCTTTCCAGCAGCGCCTGCTTTGCAATATGTCGGCGTATCTCTTTCCTTCGTTTTCCCTTTTCGCTTATGTAAGGGTGCCGTTGTCCCGTCGTTTCCAGCAGCGCTTGTTTCACAATCTGTGGGCGTATCTTTTTCTTTCGTTTTCGCATTCTCTTTTCGCTTGTGTGAGGGTTCCGTTGTCCTGTCGTTTCCAGCAGCGCCTATTTCACAATCTGTGGGCATTTCTTTTTCTCTCGTTTCCGCTTTCTCGCTTCGGCTATTTAGGGATTCCAACATCTCGTTGTGTCCAGATATTTCACAACTGTGTATTTCTTCTGTTGTCGCCTCCTCCTTTTCTGTGTCTGATTGGTCAGGTTTCCCATCATCTTCACCACTAGCTGTTTCCTCCGTGTGTTGTTCCTTTCGCCGTGGCAAATCTAGCAACGGACACACACATCTAAGTTGGTTAGATGACATTCTAGCCGATAATGAATATTTTAGTAACCAATATCAAAAACGCTTACCAAATGTTTATGAAAAGCAGCGCTGGGCAGCAGTACTATGTACATAAGTGCTTTTGTACTTCAGTAGTACATAATACATTTGCGAAAAATACAAAATACTTATACTGGTACGTAAGTAGTTTAAGAAAATACTTCAATCTTAAAGTATTTTAAGCACTTTTTAAGTATTTTCAAATTGTGATCAAATATCAAGTCAACGAGTCGGTCACCTCCCACACATGAATACATCCACATAGGCAACGAGTGGAGCACGGACAGGCAGTAAGTCTATTCAAACTTGTTTGAACAGCTGCTAACTTATTGAACAAACTTAAATACTTTTGAAATGTACTTGTATTGGTTAGAAAATCGGACTGTCAATCGAGATAATCCGATTTCGAAACATCTCTCCCAAGCCGTTTCGAAGCTTGGACAATTTTGTTTAACCGACGTTGCTCCAGTTCACTCACTATAAATGACAATAAATGGTGGTGCACATGGGAGCCAATAATCTTCGCGCATTAATTACACAGAGGCTGAATGCTTCCCAGAGAAGTCCAATTGGTGTTGTAGTGAACAGGTGTGCCAGGAATGATGCGTAAAGCGCTTTGAACGATCCTTCAAATTAGATACCGCGCTATATAAGAAGATATATTTTTACTTAAATACTTTTTCCTAAAAAAATATGATGCACTGATACTTAAGTGCTTTGTCAATTAAAAGTATTTGTGCTGGTGCTTAAGTACATTTCAAAATACTGCTACCCAGCACACCAAACCACGTGTAACATAACGTTTTGACCAGTATTTTGAAACCCTTACTAAATGGTTAACGTTGTGGTACACATATTAATATAATGATGTGTGTGTGTGTGTGTGTGTGTGTGTGTGTGTGTGTGTGTGTGTGTGTGTGTGTGTGTGTGTGTGTGTGTGTGTGTGTGTGTGTGTGTGTGTGTGTGTGTGTGTGTGTGTGTGTGTATATATATATATATATATATATATATATATATATATATATATATATATATATCTCACTTAATAATTGTAGAAATACGCATAGCGTTGGTTACAATTGTACGTTCCCCCGGGAAATTTCGAATAATGTTTAATACAGGAACCACCACCATGATGTCCGGGGACAGGCCTACAACATTTCAGCCACATACATGCGTGGGAACAGACAGACAGTCACAAAATACTTAGATATATATAGATACTATAGGTACGATTTCCTTCAACCACAATTATTTTGATCACTTATTCAACGTTTCGACTGCCATCGACGGCCTTCATCAGGAATTCCGATGAAACCAACAGACTGTTGTCTTTACGCAGCATTGAGAATTGCATTATCGTGTGGATGGCTGCACATCTATTAAAAGTGAAGGATGATACAACTGTCGCACTTGTGTTAGCACCACGAAGCAATCAAGCGAAACATAACATCGCCGTGATCAAAATCAGCGAATGTGACATAACGCCAAGTCCTACTGCCAGAAACATTGGTGCTGTATTCGACTCGGAAATGTCGATGGTCAGTCGCGTAAAGTATATCAGCCGTGTAGCCTACTATCATCTGAGGAATATTACGTCGATCCGATCGTGCCTAACACAGAAAACTGAGGTCCGTCTGATGTACTCACTCGTCATATCGAGAATTGATTTTGCGAACTGTTTCCTACACGGCATCCCTGATTGCCTAATCAACAAGCTGTAAAGAGTGCAAAATGCTGCTGCTTGTGGCTGGCGGTCCGCTGCCTCAGATGGGACCACATCACACCGGTACTCAAGAAACCGCACTGGCTTCCTGTGAAGCAACGCATTCGTTAAGCAATTCTGCTACTGACGTTTCATGCTCAACACAGACTGGCACCAGCTTACATAACTGACCTACCATGACCGCCATCTCGTAGTCGATACGGCGACAGAACTTTCTCGGTTTCTGCTCCACGAATATGGAATGCATTTCCAAGAGAGATGAAGACAATCTCTTGCCTTGTGACTTTCAGAATACTCATAAAGACGCATCTCTTCCGGCTTGCATACTCATCATAAGCACCACTGATTTATTATTATTATTATTGTGTTTGTTCAGTACTTAATTATATTGAATATTATTTTCTGTTATGATAATATTTTTATCTTTACATGTTTTTATATAAATTTTACACCATGTTTTTACTTATTTATTATCATATATCTTTAATAATTATCTTCTATATAACTTATTCTCTTCTATCTGAATTAATTTATCATCATTTACATAACTTATTAATGTTGTACATATAAATGTATTTTAAGCGCCTCCGAATAGATGTATTAAGATTTATGGCTCTATACAAATGTTCTTTCTTGGTAAAACAATCACGCATAGGACGGCATGCTTAAGACAACTGGCGAATTCCTCATGAAGGCTGTCGATGGCAGTCGAAACGTTGAATAAATAATCAAAATAGTTGTGGTTGAAAAAAATCGTTATATATGTGTGTGTGTGTGTGTGTGTGTGTGTGTGTGTGCGTGCGTGCGTGCGTGCGTGCGTGCGTGCGTGCGTGCGTGCGTGCGTGCGTGCGTGTGTGAATATATATATATATACCAACTTGATGAACATTTTTACAAAGATATTAGCCAGGTTACCCGGCGTTGCACGGGACAAAAATGGCAACCATTGCAAAATCTTAAGGCTCCTTGAAATACCCACGGACGTTTGACGTAGACCATGTAACTCGCAACAATCATGGAAGCGCGCACAGCAATGGTAACAGTGGTAATAATGGTACGTACTAATTGTTATGAGTTACGTTATCTATGTGTCAAACGTCCACTTGGTTCCTTCGTAATATGTCCACCCCTGGATTTAGATTTTTTTGCACGCCTATATTGTGCGAAACTGATGGAGATATGAGGGCACACTCATACAAAGCCACAGACTACTTAATACTATAGATATATATTTCTGGAGTGCTATACGATGGCGCACCTGATGAGAAACACGAAGAAACAACGGCGACAACGAGGCCTATTGTCATGAAAGGAATGCCGAACCGTACAAGCATGTCCGTCATGGACTTTCCCACAGACATTGAGCTTATCGCTGTCAGTTCCTTGGAAGTAGAGCTCTCCGTTGTTTCAATCAGCAAATCGAAGGATTTCGTAAGGTTAGTGTAACTTGTTGGTGATCTGATATGTCTTCGAGGGTTGTTGCCTGACGACGACACGTTGCCGCTGGATGCTGCAGCAACATGTTCGGGTCTGGCTTCCGTGGACACTGCCGAAGAAAGTACACGTTACTGACGACGTCGGGTGAAAATCACATTCACTGCATTTGATAACGTTTGTAATACTAGATACAGGAATATATGTGTTAATATTGCAACCATTATGTTTGTGTGTGTGTGTGTGTGTGTGTGTGTGTGCGTGCGTGCGTGCGTGCGTGCGTGCGTGCGTGCGTGCGTGCGTGCGCGCGTGTGCGTAAACATGCATATATGTGTGTATGCATGTATCTTCGCCTCTTCAAGTGTGTACTGCTAAAAAGTAATAATTTACTATCTTGCCGTTTGTAACGTCATTTCCCAAGGTGAGGTGAACTAAAAATGTGTGTATGTACTATAAATATGTGCAGTTTATGGTTAAATGGACTTCTACAATGATTTAATAACATGGAGGGCGGTTTTCTGAAATGTTCTATCGTTGGTGTCTGCTTCCTGGGTGAGGGAATTCCACATTGGAATAGAGCGAACATAGAATGAGTGTTAGTAGATGATGCAAGAGGTTGGTAGTGTTCGGAGTTTATATCCGCTGTGGCGTCTAGTGGGAGCATCTGCTGTGACAATGGTGGTAGGCAGACTGATGCGAACTCCATGGTGAATCTTAAAAAAACAGAGTGGCATCTCTGATGCAACATCTAGTTTGTAATGTATCCCACATGAGGTTAGCACACATGGCAGTGACACTTGGAGTTCTCCGATAGTCACCAGTGACAAAACTAGCTGCGGTGACCAGGTGCAAGTAGCAGACTGAAGCGTAGGTCGGACGAGTACCTCGTATGCCGTTTTCCCCACTTGGGGCGGTGCCGCATGCAGTGTTCTCTTGATTAGGCCGAGCGTCTTTCTGTCTTTGTTTTGCATCTTGTTGATGTGTGGCTGCCACGATAACTTCGTGTTGATGGTAATTCCCAGGTAGTCCTGGTTGTCAGTTCGAGGGATATGTTGGTCACCCATATAGTAATCATAATGTTGATGGCTTCCCGTTGATCGTAACTAATATGACAGCGCACTTTGACGTCTCCTTCAGAATTCTTGCCGGGAGTTCATCGGGCCTGCAGCTTTAGTTTGGTTGATGTTCTTCAACAGTTTCTCAATCCCTGGTTGCGTGAAGCGGATGTTGTCCATCTCGCCGTATGGAGACGGTCCTTTGTCAATCATGTATGTACCGTTGTCGCGAGTGAATACTGACGCAAACTGTTAAGTTGTTAAGACACTCTGCTTTGGCATGCAGATGATCTGTATCATAAGAGTATCGGTATACCCATGTTTTCAGTTCTGTTGAGTCTCACGAAGGGTTTCTTCTTCTGACGTCCTCCATCAAGCATGCTAGCTCCGATGACATCCCGGATGTAGTCGTCATGAGCAGATCTCATCAGCTTCTCTATGTTTTGTCTCTTCACACAATAGGCAGACCAACCTTCTCGTTTCTTGGTACATGTCCTTCTTACGGATTTCACATCGGATATCGCCGGTGATCCAGGGAAGGTCACGTTTGGTTTTGGAGCTCTTCGTCGGGACATGTGTAGTGATGGCTCTGTGAATTGCCAGTTCTCAACAGGTGATCTGGATGAAGAATTTCTGGTCAGGAATTGAGTGGCGTGTTCAGCTATGTCTACCCTAAGACCAACATAATTTGCTGATTTATACTTGTTTACCTTGAGTGGGTGGTGGGTGTTTTAAGCACGGTTTTGGTCGAACATCAAGCTTAGTGAGAACCGCAAGATGATCACTCATTCCCGGAACCACTTCCACTTTGCTAACAAGGTTTGGGTTAGTGCAAAACAAATCTAACACAGCATCTGATGACGGTCTGGTGATTTTTCGTTGGTGCTGGGTAAGATTAAACTGTTCTGTGATGGCTAATAGCTTTCTAGCATTTACCGTGTCACTAATCCCAATCACCTTGTTGGTGTCCCATGTTATATCAGCAGCATCGTATTCGGATATATATGCATACACCTGGTATACAGTTCGATCAGTGATTTTTCTAGGTGCTCTATGTGTTCAAGTGGAGCCCTAGGTGGTTATGCGTTTTGATAGTTTACACACCAGCAGACATTAATCACAGTTACTAAAAGTTTCGAGAAACATCAAACAATATACTTTTAGCTCACATGTTCTGATTGTTGTGACAAACGTAACGTACGTCAATCGTGTTCCAATAACATGTTCAATCACTGGGTGGTAAAATGTAACTGTCGCTGTCGGAAAACATGGGTGGCTCAACTAACCCAGTGGCCAACTAACCCAGTGTCCAACTAACACTGCCTTCCCCAACGTTCTGTGATTTGGGAAATTGAATGGAGCTCCAAACACATTCGTTGTGCTAGAGATGGTTAGAGAAGAGGCCGTATGTCGTTAACGTGCCATCAATGTTAGACTCACAACCTGTGTATATGCGTATTATTATTACCATATTTATTCAGACTCATGATCCACAAACATATGCATAATAAACGTACTATAAAGTTTCTTATAAGAAAGAGCAGTTAGAAAACTAATTATATTGTGTTTAGATAGGAAATCACAACATTACATTCTTCCTTATTTAAGATAGCGTCATTGTTACAATCTCTCGTTACCAACAATTAACAAACATATTTGTATTGTCATAGTATGTAGCATTTACACTGATATTCCACATTTGGTGGGTCACATTATATTTGGACATAATGTATTTGCTATATAATTAACCACAATATTGTCTGACGAACTGGTTACTGTTCTGTAAAACTTTATAAACCAAAAGACCAAAGAAACTTCTAAACGTACACACTTAACAGTCAGTATTAAATATCTGTGCGAACCATGCGGTAGCTTCCCATACCTTACGCAAAGCATTACGCAACTGTGTGCACATCTTGTTAACACTGTCATGCCATAGTGGCCATAGTTGAGATCCGTACAATGCACAACAATACTGATGAAACAATTTATTTTTGACGACAGTTTGCAGTGAATCAAACTCAGACATCAATCTATTTACACTACAATTACATTTTTTTTATACCATCAAACACCTTTTCATACTGATTGGTTATGCTAAGTACATTTCGCAGATGTGTAGTTTTCTCACATGTAGAAACATCAGAACCATTTATTTCATAATGTGGATTAGCGTCCTTCTTGTTGTACACCAAGATTTAGCTTATTGACCCATTAAGCAGCACACTGTGTAGTTTGGCATATTGTTCACAGTTTCACATTTTTCACAATATATAACTAGTAGGACATGGTAGTATAACGTTATATGAATATCCTGCAGCTCCGCAGAAATATTGCCCAAAAAAACAACTAATACCAAGGACTTTTGATTGTCTATATGACCATCAATAACATTTGGCAGAAAATGACAAGACTTATTCAAACTATGCACCTCTTTCCACAAGTTACGATCTTTACTGTCACTGATAGCTTCAACCATTCTATAGCTTTTTATCGTTGCTTCTTCCTTTATTACATATCTCACTGAATAGTGATACCTGGCTCAAGTCCGCCTCATGATATCGGCAACTTCACCATTATGTGGCCTGCAACATTGCACTCAAATATCATGCCAGAACAAGGAACTATCTCTTTATTTAGACATGTCTTTGACACACACATATCTGAGACAACAGTGCAACTGTTTACAACAGCATTATTCAAATCACATAAAAACTTGTCTGCATTTTACAATGGTAATCAACACAACTAACAACATCAAGATTAAAGTCAATATATGAAATAAACTAATCAAACTCACGTTTGTAATTTTCAATGTACATTTTCTCTGTACATTTATGCTAAGCTACATTCGTTTTACATAAATTAAGTTCAAATGTTTCATGATATGACACGTCTATTTGCATTTCAAGACGTAATGGAACATGACCAGAAAAATCATTGTTCATAAAACTGGTTCATATTTTATAATTTATTTACGCAAATTCAGTGTTTCCATAAAATGGTCTATTTTTGACTTACAACCATTGCTCTTTGAGCAGTATGTATAAGGTATATTAGAACATTCGGCATCAATACCTTAAAAAATTTGTTCATTATTAACAAATGAACGGAAAGCTCTCATCTGGGCAGTATCTCCTGATAAGTCTGTGTTAAGGTCACCCCCCCAATACAAAATATTGAGATGTACTTTTGTTACAAATATCACTCACTTCATTAAGAACGTTTATATATGGAGATGTACTTTTGTTACAAATATCACTCACTTCATTAAGAACGTTTAAATATTCAAATAAATCGTGATTTGTATAACCCTTGTCACATGGCATATACATGTTAAACAACAAACTCGATACTATCTAATGTCACTGTGTGTAAGTCCTGAGTGTGTGTGCGTGCGTGTGTGCGTGAGTGCGTGCGTGCGTGCGTGCGTGTATATATATATATATATGCATTTATAAAATTGTTTATACGCTGATAAGACACTTCCATAGAAACAGGTTTCTGAACTGTGCAACGTAGATACCAAATGCAGAACAATTGGTTGTGAACTCATCGATGTAACTTGACCAACATCAACTTGCAATTTACTTGGTTTTGCTAGATAATCTGTTGGTCACTTACATGTTACTTGGAGGGCGGCCGTCGTGAAAGTGAACGTGTATTCGGGCGCTTCGTCCGAGTAGCCGGGGGGAATGGTGGACGGTGCCAGGAACAGCAGGCGACATTGGTAGCGGGCGCCGAGCACGGATGGACTCACTCGGACGAACAGGTTGGCAGAGACACACAGGTAGTGTCCGTCGGCGGTACTTGAGCTCGACACGGCGTAGACGTCCGACGGAACGGACCACCTCAGGTCTGGGTGACTTCTTCCAACAGAGCACACTCGACACGAGTATTTCACTGTCGCGTTGTGCGTGATTGTGTTTCTCGGTGGTTCGCTGCACACCGGACGTTCTGATTAACACCAACGATAGCATAAAGTGACACATTCAACCCACTCTAAATAAATATAGCAAGTGCTATGGAAAAGTTTGCAACTAAATGAAAGTTCCCTTCAAAAGAGATGACTATGTGAAAAGCTTAATTGCAATTTCGAACATTCTGTGTTACACGCGAAAGTGAATTCTAAACCAACATATTAAACACAAACGTATGCAGATCTACCGAATATGACGCTTGTTTCCTCTAGAAATTCACTACCACGGAATTACTTCACGAGTCCACTGACTTCGGCCTATATATGAATATTGCGTAATCACCGGCAAACAAGCGATGTAGTCTACGTAACTTTCTGTAATACTGTATACAACCACTGACACGCTATTTGAAGAAGTACACATAGAGCGTGAATAGAATACAAACTTACTAATGAAAGAACGGATTGAGATTGACCAAGATAACGCATGCAATGTGGGACAGAATCGTAGACCAGTTTTAATTTTGTAATATTGACTGGCTGTGAAGGTACTGGTGAAATATATTTCAAACTTATTGGTATAGAAGTATAGGTATAGATAGGTATAGAAGAGTAATGGGCACGACATAACTTTAGTAACAGTGTAGTCTAGAACGGATATATGTAACCACACACTCTAACGTAGAAAGAACATTGTGTTGGCTGTGCAAACCCTAGCCGTATTAGCGATTTAAAACACCATTTACATGTATTTGACTGGAGAAGGTCACGCATAGATGACAAGTGTAGACATCCTTGTTCGCATTTGGAGATTATTGCTCTTAAATAACAGTCTTGTTTAATATCTTAAGCTGAATAACTGGTAAACGGTGTCCAGACCAGCGAACACAGAAACAGTGAAGACTTTGAAACAGCAAAGACTTTGAGACAAGTAAACCAACTACGCACTGAGAACGGTCACGTGCGCGTACGAGACATCGCCGCCGCCGCCGCCGCCGCCGCCGCCGCCGCCGCTCACTTCGCAGCTGTATGCGCCGGCGTCGCGTGCTTGCGCGTGCGTCACGTACAACGTGTCCGTCCGACGTGGCATCAGCAACCTACATTTCCGACACGCAGACACGTTGCCCTGACGACTGCTGCTCCCAATGACGGCGCCGTGGTCCATCTGGTTCACGGCGCTGTCGAGAGACGTCGAATGGACACGCCATACGACGGAGCGAGATCCCCCAGGCTCGGCGTCTCGACACCGCAAAGCGATGCTTTGTCCGACTTCCACCGCCGTGTTTCTGAGTTTCGTTGTCAACACCGGTGCTGGGTGGAAGTCTACGAAACAAGACAAATTAGATGCGCTTGGTGCGGTATCTGTGTTCCAACAGAGTCTAGACATATCCTGACCCAATTTGTTAATATATATATATATATATATATATATATATATATATTTGTTTGTGTGTGTGCATATATACATGCGCACACGCACACACGCACACACGCACACACACACACACACACACACACACACACATACACACACACACACGCACACACACACAATAAGACAGATTATATGCGCTTGACGTGGCATCTGTGTTCCAGTCTAGACATAACCTGACCCAATTTGTTTATATATATATATATATATATATATATATATATATATATATATATATATATATATATATATATATATATATATATATATATATAATATGTTATTGTGTATAAAGAAAGTGACTGGAACACAGATACCACGCCAAGCGCGTCTAATCTGTCTTGTGCGCGCACGCAGGAATACGCAACAATCGAAATTAATGCAACGTAGTTACTAAATTAATATCATACTAAGAAGATTATAATTAAATATAAGATTGAACATTGATGTGTTGTATGCTGGTAAGCAATACGTACACACTGATGCTATGATGCACATCCAACAACCAGCACCCATTCTGTTGATCATTGTGTTGTCGATTTTGTTTGACGTCTATCTTTTTTGTCATTATGATCCCATAATGCATGGCGCATGAAAAGGAAGTTACATTGCAAAGTGTTTCTTTTAAAGCCTGTTCGCATAGCTACTCAACTAACCATAATCATGTGTCCCGTCTGATAGCACGGCTGGTTGTGGTCTAGTTAGGTGTATTCTTGGTGCGTGTCGCTTGCTGGTCGTACGTAGGCCTGCTTCAGTCTTTGCTTGCCTCTCGTTTCGTCGTCTTCAAGTTTCTTCCACTGATTGATGTTACAATGATAGATTTGTGTAATCACGCGATAGTTTTTGCAATAAATCACGCGGTTGTTTTGGCAATAAATCACGCGATGGTTTGTGCAATAAATCACGCGGTAGTTTTTGCAATAAATCACGCGATGGTTTTTGCAATACATGCGCGAAAACAATTCACGAGGATATTTGTATCAGTTTCTTGCAATTAACACTGACTATTTATTCTTAGTCCGTACCGAAGTGATAAAATATGCATTCGATGGCGACATTATAGGTGTTTACATTACAAGGCAGCACAGTGTATGCCATTAGCAACAGAGACATCCTAATATGAGGAATTGTAAAATCGAAATAACACATTATGAAGTACACCCATTTGAAATGAAAAATTGACGTAATTAGCGATCGTAGTATCCCATCAAGCGTTGGGGAAACATACAAATAAGATTGTAATTTGCTACTCTGCGAATGCAATGGATGAACATATACACGAGACCTCCTGGCGCGAATCGTGATGTGCGTGAATATAAGTAAGTACAAGAAACAATATTAAAAGTGCGGTCAAATTACTGCGAAATGATTCGTTCTACATGTATTTAGCAATACGCGTTAAACAGGTTACACTTTTTTATAATAGTATTTAGAACATTTTATTTATTAAAGCAACACGGTCTTCTAAATAAGTATCAGCAAGAAAATCATTCCCTGGCGGCAAATCCACGAAATTGCTTCATCATGTCGGAAAACTGCCAGCATGATGCCTTGCACGCCTGATCTCCTGGTTAGTTCCGCATACTTTGATGTCAATAGCAGTCAAACCAGCAGTAAGGTTGGCTCACCAGGTAGATCGGTCTTCGGTAATTGTTTCTCAGCGCAGAGGGATGATGCCTTATCTTTCATATCTGTTTTCATCACTGGCGTAACGGGGGAGGGGGGAAGGGGGCAAATGCCCCAAGCGGCACTTCTTTGGGGGCAGCACTTTGGGGAGATTGTTTTACTCAAGCAACATTCATATATATTTATACGTTGTGGTATACACGAATGTTGAACACATCGCTGTTATATTACATAAATATTGAAGTAACCATGCTTGAATACGTCAAATGTAATTCAATTGACATTAGCCAATACTGGTGTACGTAACAACATCACTAGCGATACCAATTTCATTACTACACTTTTTTTGAGGGGGCGGCATTTTATACTCTTGCCCCCAGCGGCACTTGGCCTCGTTACGCCACTGGTTTTCATTACATCTTTGCATCTCAACTTAGGTCTGCTAACTGGGCGTTTGCCTTCAGTTAACTCCCCAGCGAAAACGATCTTCGGGAGGCGGTCACTAGACATACGCTGTGCGTGCACAAGCCATCGTCACTAGACATACGCTGTGCGTGCACAAGCCATCGTCACTAGACATACGCTGTGCGTGCACAAGCCATCGTCACTAGACATTGCTGTGTGTTGCTCAATTGGAGCGTCTTAGAATCTCAAGGTGGGTGACTTTGTATTGCCATTTCACGCAAAGGATCGTGCATAAACAGCGTTGCTGCACACCATATGCCGCACAATACAATGTTTGACGAAGATTGTCTTTGATGTCGGCCGTTGTTAACGCTTCAGCACCCTTAGAGCACGCAGACACGCAGATCACCCCACTCTTGCTACACACTAAGCAATCACTATCGAAAGCGCACCAATTTCTTGTACGCCTTTCTGAAATCGTCGTTCCGCCAAGCGTATATGCACGGGTTGAGTCCCGAGTTAACGGCAATTAAAATAGCAGCAACATCGCGGAAGACTCGTAGGAGCCGTGGAACATGTTTGCCGTAAGAGGCCGTCAGTCCAGCGAGCACGACGTACGGACACCAGCACACGTAGAACGCCCCGAGCACGATACACATGGTCTTTGCCGATCGCATGTGACCTTTCATTGCGCTGTAGCCCGACACCGGGTCCGCCACCTAGGAACATCACCATCAGATCAGTCATTTTAAGCAAGATTGCTCATCCAAAGCCGCTTCCTAAGGAAAGTGGACAATGAAGCCATTGGCTCATCGATAGTCCAACGGTTGCTCATCTATGTGTGACCCTCCCCAGAGATATTTGTCAATTTTGTTTTTAAACGTACTCAGCATGCTTGATGCTTAATGAAATTAAGCATCAACCATGATCCCCAAACAGCTGATTACACCTAAGCTGGGAGGTAGCACAGTGAATTTAGAGATTGAGATCAACAGCTCTGTGAGGCGCACTGAGTTCACGACAGTTTTTACCCATTTCCCGTGTGGGATATTGTACTTCCCTTGCAAATACACCAGGTAGAAGGTACCAGCGGCTTTTAGCGTCTTTTCCGAAAGACGCGGACAAAGTGGGTGAGTTTCGAAAATGCAACAGTTGGTTTCAAACCCGGTCCCCTTGTCCTAAAGCCCGACGGCCACCCACACAACCACCCCCCACTCCCACCCCCACCCCGCATCAAAGCAATCATGAGATGATTTGTTCCGTTCATTTATCGTGTTATTAGCAATGACTACTACAGAAAGAACGATGTATGGACACGTGCATAGTTAAACATTAATCAATATCGACATATAAGATAATTGCTTATTTGTCCAAGTGCTATTCGCAGTTCACTGTTCTATGTGGCAATCTTAGTAAATCTTGATTAACGTGTTTGCTTAATCTTTGATCCTTGTACGGTTACCGTCGGGATATCGCAAGGCTTGCCTGTATCTGACGTTGGTGTTTCCACGCGACGGCGAAGACGACGCAGTACAAGACTGTGAGCACGACGAGGCAGGTGACAACAGGGACGGCGAACAGTCCGATGGTGTACTCGGCATGCAGCACCTCGGTGAAGGTGCACCTGGATTTGCGGGACCACGTGTTCCAACCACAGAAGGGCGGCAGACTAAGGCAGAAGATGACGGCCCAGACGACAGCGATCCACGCCTTGGCCGTGGTCGGAGAGACGATGGAGGCGTAGCGCAGCGGGAACATGATGGCGATGAAGCGGTCAATGGCGATAGCGAGCAAGTTGAAGGCGGAGCCGACGGTGGACAGGATTATGCCCCAGAGGGAGAAGAGGCATGCGATGTCGGAGTTGCGGGACAGACGCACTCCCATCGGCACGGAATTGAGGAAGATGAAATAGGGTCCGGTCACCCCGACGGCGAGATCAGCCCCAGCCAAGCTGGCCACGAACAGGTTGGCCGGTGTGCGCAACTGTTCGAACCTGTTCAAACATAGCATTCATTTACCCGTGTGTGGTGAGCATGACAACACAACATAGTACAAGATAACATAGTACTGCTAATACGAATTGTGTTACAGCTACATAGTTTACTGTGTATTCTAGTACCAATGCATGTTAACCACATATGAATGCATTTAAATGAATGCACATAAATGTATTGTAAAACTCTCGTGACGTTATTAACTCAATATTAGTTCTGTTCTGGAAGTAATTTTAACATTTCATCATGTACTCTCGTATATGCCACAAGTTGTGTCCCGCGGAGACCAGGACTACAATGGCGTCTCTGTGCAGAGCTGAACATTTCGCTCGATCAGAAACAATTCAAGCTACGGATCAATAAGAGCAGAGAGCATGCGTGGAAGATTGGACTGAACGTGGCGTGGAATCCCGGGGGGGGGATACTGCCAAACCAAAACGGTGCGGGGTGCCACCAGATCCCCATGGAGCACATGGAGAGAGAGAGAAATCAAGAAATTTAGGGTCACCAAGAGAGAATTATTGAACAATTTATATAATATCTATAAGCGTAAGGTAAGCCCTGGCGGAACGTTTTCATTGGGAAATTTTCTCTTGGGAGAAAGAGAGAATTATCAAATTTAAATGGGGCACAAAGAGAGAACATTTTAATTTCTTCTTCGGACAGAGAGAGAAAAACAGGGGTATTTGCGCGGCACATACATGTATACCTCAGTATAGGGAGTACCCCCCCTCCCGGGCGTGGAATAAACCACTGCATAGAATGTGAACGAAGACGCATGCGGATGCATCCAGACAAATTGGTCAGCACGCAGCAGACATAGACCGTGTCACCAAGGACGCCATTGCTGTGATCTGTCGAATGCCCTAACAGCAGGAGTGCACCAACACATCGAACTATCGGTGTATTGGAATAGTCGATGCGACGATGCAATGCTATCGATAGTAAATTGAACTGTTGATAGTTATCGTCAATAGTCCACTGAACTATCGATAGCAACGACAGTCGGCGAAACAATTCAGCAGCACTACTTGTGTTACTGTAAAATATGAATAAAATTGTGTTTAAACTATATTGGATACTGTTATTTATTTATCGACCTAACAACAACAATCGTCGATTGGAGCAGCGTCATTAACATATTCAGCATATTTAATTAATTACCACAAATACTGTTTTCCGGGCTATACGCTATTCCGTGATACTATCACAATACTATCGCGATAGTCTTGAAACTATCGTAATTGCATTGCAATAGTCATACAGCTGTCTTAGTCATTATATCGTGATAGCAAAACTGTACCCAATAGTCACACTTAGATAACAGTCACCGTTCGTACCTGACGTCCAAAGTAGTTTGAAGATTAAAGGTACATTACGTAATGTTAAACCTAAGGTAGGACTGGCAGCTTAACCATTGAGTGGGACTGATAGCTTAACCTTAACAAGACATGGACGTCATATCCACATTTAAGATGTATGTGTGCTTTGATAAATATTATTATTGCAGTAATTAGTACGCGCTTCTAAATCCAGCTGCCATGTGGCAGTATGCTTATGCCAGTATCAGCGGCTGCTCCGCACCCAGCCGACTGTATCCCACGCTACACGTCGTCCACTATGCATTGATACTGGACATGCAACGACCCCAAATTAACATGGTATCATAGTGTATCAGGATAAACCTGCTTTGATACCTTTAATGTGGGTTTAATAACAAGATGGGTTGTGATAGAAATTATGACATACAGAAATGTCGCCTGTGGGGGAAATGAACAATGGCCAGGGAAACGAAATGTAGGGAAAACGTTTTAGTGAGGGTAACGAAGTAGAAGGGAACAGTGTTTGTGAAGGTGAGGAAGTATACTGGGAAAGTGTTTTGAGGGTGACGAAATGTAAGGAAAAGTGTTTGTGACGGTGACGAAATGTAAGGGAACAGTGGTTGTGAGGGTGACGAAGTGTAAGGGAACTGTGTTTGTGAGGGTGACGAAGTAGAAGGCAACAATGGTTGTGAAGGTTACGAAATGTAACGAAACAATGTTTGTGAGGGTGACGAAGTGTAAGGGAACTGTGCTTGTGAGGGTGACGAAATGCATGGGATCAGTGTTTGTGAGGGTGACGAAATGCAAGGGAACAGTGTTTGTGAGGGAGACGAAATGCATGGGATCAGTGTTTGTTAGGGTGACGAAGTGTAAGGAAACATTGTTTGTGAAGGTGCCGACATGTAAGGGAACAGTGTTTGTGAGAGTGGCCAAGTACAATGGAACAGTGTTTGTGAGGGTGATGAAGTACAAGGGAACTGTGCTTGTGAGGGTGACGAAGAGTAAGGAAACATTGTTTGTGAAGGTGCCGACATGTAAGGGAACAGCGTTTGTGAGAATGGCCAAGTAGAATGGAACAGTGTTTGTGATGGTGATGAAGTACAAGGGAACTGTGCTTGTGAGGGTGACGAAGAGTAAGGAAACATTGTTTGTGAAGGTGCCGACATGTAAGGGAACAGCGTTTGTGAGAATGGCCAAGTAGAATGGAACAGTGTTTGTGATGGTGATGAAGTACAAGGGAACTGTGCTTGTGAGGGTGACGAAGAGTAAGGAAACATTGTTTGTGAAGGTGCCGACATGTAAGGGAACAGTGTTTGTGAGAGTGGCCAAGTACAATGGAACAGTGTTTGTGAGGGTGACGAAGTACAAGGGAACTGTGCTTGTGAGGGTGACGAAGTGTAAGGAAACATTGTTTGTGAAGGTGCCGACATGTAAGGGAACAGTGTTTGTGAGAGTGGCCAAGTACAATGGAACAGTGTTTGTGAGGGTGATGAAGTACAAGGGAACTGTGCTTGTGAGGGTGACGAAGAGTAAGGAAACATTGTTTGTGAAGGTGCCGACATGTAAGGGAACAGTGTTTGTGAGAGTGGCCAAGTAGAATGGAACAGTGTTTGTGAGGGTGATGAAGTACAAGGGAACTGTGCTTGTGAGGGTGACGAAGAGTAAGGAAACATTGTTTGTGAAGGTGCCGACATATAAGGGAACAGGGTTTGTGAGAGTGGCCAAGTACAATGGAACAGTGTTTGTGAGGGTGATGAAGTAGAAGGGAACAGTGTTTGCCAGGGCGACGAAATGCATGGGATCAGTGTTTGTGAGGGTGACGAAATGTAAGGGAATAGTGTTTGTGAAGGTGACGAAATGTAAAGGAACAGTGTTTGTGAGGGTGACGAAATGCAAGGAACAGTGTTTGTGAGGGTGACGAAATGCAAGGAACAGTGTTTGTGAGGGTGACGAAATGTAAAGGAACAGTGTTTGTGAGGGTGACGAAATACAAGGGAACAGTGTTTGTGAGGGTGACGAAATGTAAAGGAACAGTGTTTGTGAGGGTGACGAAATGCAAGGGAACAGCGTTTGTGAGGGTGACGAAATGTAAAGGAACAGTGTTTGTGAGGGTGACGAAATGCAAGGAACAGTGTTTGTGAGGGTGAAAATATGTAAGGGAATAGTGTTTGTGAGGGTGACGAAATGTAAGGGAACAGTGTTTGTGAAGGTGACGAAATGTAAAGAAGCAGTGTTTGTGAGGGTGACGAAATGCAAAGAACAGTGTTTGTGAGGGTGACGAAATATAAAGGAACAGTGTTTATGAGGGTGACGAAATGCAAGGGAACAGTGTTTGTGAGGGTGACGAAATGTAAAGGAACAGTGTTTGTGAAGGTGACGAAATGCAAGGGAACAGTTTTTGTGAGGAAGAAGAAATGTAGAGGAACGGTATTTGTGAGGGTGACGAAATGCAAGGGAACAGCGTTTGTGACGGTGACGAAATGTAAGGGAACAGCGTTTTTGAGGGTGACGAAATGTAACGGAACAGTGTTTGTGAGTGTGACGAAATGCAAGGAAAATGTTTGTGAGGAAGACGAAATGTAAAGGAACAGTGGTTGTGAGTGTTACGAAATGCAAGGGAAGTGTTTGTGAGGAAGACGAAATGTAAAGGAACAGTGTTTGTGAGTGTGACGAAATGCAAGGAACAGTGTTTGTGAGGAAGAAGAAATGTAAAGGACGAGTGTTTCTGAGGGTGACGAAATGTAAAGGAACAGTGTTTGTGAAGGTGACGAAATGCAAGGGAACAGTGTTTGTGAGGAAGACGAAATGTAAAGGAACAGTGTTTGTGAAGGTGACGAAATGCAAGGGAACAGCGTTTGTGAGGGTGACGAAATGTAAAGGAATAGTGTTTGTGAGTGTGACGAAATGCAAGGGAACAGTGTTTGTGAGGGTGACGAAATGTAAAGGAACAGTGTTTGTGAGGATGACGAAATGCAAGGAACAGTGTTTGTGAGGGTGACGAATTGTAAAGGACAGTGTTTGTGAGGATGACGAAATGCAAGGTAACAGCGTTTGTGAGTGTGACGAAATGTAAAGGAACAGTGTTTGTGAGTGTGACGAAATGTAAGGGCACAGTGTTTGTGAGGAAGACGAAATGCAAGGGAACAGTGTTTGTGAGGGTGACGAAATGCAAGGGAACAGTGTTTGTGAGTGTGACGAAATGCAAGGGAACAGTGTTTGTGAGGGTGACGAAATGCAAGGGAAGAGTGTTTATGAGGGTGACGAAATGTAAGGGAACAGTGTTTGTGAGGAAGACGAAATGTAAAGGAACAGTGTTTGTGAAGGTGACGAAATGCAAGGGAACAGCGTTTGTGAGGGTGACGAAATGTAAAGGAATAGTGTTTGTGAAGGTGACGAAATGCAAGGGAACAGTGTTTATGAGGAAGACGAAATGTAAAGGAACAGTGTTTGTGAGTGTGACGAAATGCAAGGGAACAGTGTTTGTGAGGGTGACGAAATGTAAAGGAACAGTGTTTGTGAAGGTGACGAAATGCAAGGGAACAGTGTTTGTGAGGAAGACGAAATGTAAAGGAACAGTGTTTGTGAGGGTGACGAAATGCAAGGGAACAGCGTTTGTGAGGGTGACGAAATGTAAAGGAATAGTGTTTGTGAGTGTGACGAAATGCAAGGGAACAGTGTTTGTGAGGGTGACGAAATGTAAAGGAACAGTGTTTGTGAGGGTGACGAAATGCAAGGAACAGTGTTTGTGAGGGTGACGAATTGTAAAGGACAGTGTTTGTGAGGGTGACGAAATGCAAGGTAACAGCGTTTGTGATGGTGACGAAATGTAAAGGAACAGTGTTTGTGAGTGTGACGAAATGTAAGGGCACAGTGTTTGTGAGTAAGACGAAATGCAAGGGAACAGTGTTTGTGAGGGTGACGAAATGTAAAGGAACAGTGTTTGTGAGGGTGACGAAATGCAAGGGAACAGCGTTTGTGAGGGTGACGAAATGTAAAGGAATAGTGTTTGTGAGGGCGACGAAATGCAAGGGAACAGCGTTTGTGAGGGTGACGAAATGTAAAGGAACAGTGTTTGTGAGGGTGACGAAATGCAAGGAACAGTGGTTGTGAGGGTGACGAATTGTAAAGGACAGTGTTTGTGAGGGTGACGAAATGCAAGGTAACAGCGTTTGTGAGGGTGACGAAATGTAAAGGAACAGTGTTTGTGAGTGTGACGAAATGTAAGGGCACAGTGTTTGTGAGGAAGACGAAATGCAAGGGAACAGTGTTTGTGAGGGTGACGAAATGCAAGGGAACAGTGTTTGTGAGGGTGACGAAATGCAAGGGAACAGTGTTTGTGAGTGTGACGAAATGCAAGGGAACAGTGTTTGTGAGGGTGACGAAATGTAAAGGAACAGTGTTTGTGAAGGTGACGAAATGCAAGGGAGCAATGTTTGTGAGGGTGACGAAATGTAACGGAACAGTGTTTGTGAGGGTGACGAAATGCAAGGGAACAGTGTTTGTGAGGAAGACGAAATGTAAAGGAACAGTGTTTGTGAGGGTGACGAAATGCAAGGGAACAGCGTTTGTGAGGGTGACGAAATGTAAGTGAACAGTGTTTGTGAGTGTGACGAAATGCAAGGGAAGAGTGTTTATGAGGGTGACGAAATGTAAAGGAACAGTGTTTGTGAAGGTGACGAAATGCAAGGGAACAGTGTTTGTGAGGAAGACGAAATGTAAAGGAACAGTGTTTGTGAGTGTGACGAAATGCAAGGGAACAGCGTTGGTGAGGGTGACGAAATGTAAAGGAACAGTGTTTGTGAGGGTGACGAAATGCAAGGAACAGTGTTTGTGAGGGTGACGAATTGTAAAGGAACAGTGTTTGTGAGGGTGACGAAATGCAAGGGAACAGCGTTTGTGAGGGTGACGAAATGTAAAGGAACAGTGTTTGTGAGTGCGACGAAATGCAAGGGAAGAGTGTTTATGAGGGTGACGAAATGTAAAGGAACAGTGTTTGTGAAGGTGACGAAATGCAAGGGAACAGTGTTTGTGAGGAAGACGAAATGTAAAGGAACAGTGTTTGTGAGTGTGACGAAATGCAAGGGAACAGCGTTTGTGAGGGTGACGAAATGTAAAGGAACAGTGTTTGTGAGGGTGACGAAATGCAAGGAACAGTGTTTGTGAGGGTGACGAATTGTAAAGGAACAGTGTTTGTGAGGGTGACGAAATGCAAGGGAACAGTGTTTGTGAGGGTGACGAAATATAAAGGAACAGTGTTTGTGAGGGTGACGAAATGTAAAGGAACAGTGTTTGTGAGGGTGACGAAATGCAAGGTAACTGCGTTTGTGAGGGTGACGAAATGTAAAGGAACAGTGTTTGTGAGTGTGACGAAATGTAAGGGCACAGTGTTTGTGAGGAAGACGAAATGCAAGGGAACAGTGTTAGTGAGGGTGACGAAATGCAAGGGAACAGTGTTTGTAAGGGTGACGAAATGCAATGTAACAGCGTTTGTGAGGGTGACGAAATGTAAAGGAACAGTGTTTGTGAGTGTGACGAAATGTAAGGGCACAGTGTTTGTGAGGGTGACGAAATGCAAGGGAACAGTGTTGTTTGTGAGGGTGACGAAATGCAATGGAACAGTGTTTGTGGGGAAACGAAATGTAAGTGAACAGTGTTTGTGAGGAAGACGAAATGTAAGTGAACAGTGTTTGTGAGGGTGACGAAATGTAAGTGAACAGTGTTTGTGAGGAAGACGAAATGTAAGTGAACAGTGTTTGTGAGGGTGACAAAGAGGAGATGGTGGATGGGATTAAGCGATAGAGAAACGTGGCGTTGTGAAGTTACTGGCGTACAACTACCTGTTCTCACCTCAGCACGCTCGTGATAGTCAGCCCGTTGCCGACTATGACAAAGACACCGTATGCAAACGCGAACGGAACCATCTCCGGGCGAAAGGCCGACACTTCGGTCAACTCATTCGTACCATTTCCTGCAGAAGTGTTCATGTCGAACTTTCTGCAATTCAAACAAACATGGTTAAATTCTTGTCTCAGCTCCGTCTTAAATGTGTAATGATAATGTTACAAATAGACGCGGATTCACAATTAATGTTCATTCGCTAGTACTTACCGTATTAAAAGTACATTTGATTTGAAAATTGCCCGTTGTGGTGATAAAAAAGAAAAGATTGTTAACTGAAAACCGAATTATGTGTAATGACACGACATTTCTTTTTCGTCGAAACCATGGTGACAATTCTTTCGTTTATGTACGCTTTTAGTTAGTATTGCGTATGCAGATAACACAGGTTAATCCTCTTTTATATATGGCGCAATATCCGATATTTAGGACCAACGTTTTGTTACCTGGCCTACTTGCTCAAACACCAACTACATCTATACGAAATTGATATACACCACTGCTCCACTGTGCTCCATCCTGCTCTACTTGGCTCCGTTTTGGGATAACGTAAGTTAACACAATACATGCAACTCCGTGTATGACTGGGTAAAGACGACTGTCACCTTAGCACCTTGTCACTTATCACGGTTCTCACGTCCTGGCGGCGATGACGCTGTTACTACTGATGTTGAAATCCGCCGAGAAGCATTCTTCGTCTACATACTTTGTCCCTGATACCTCCAGCACTGCGCATAACTGGAGGGTGGAATTGGCTAAGACGTGCTGCTGCACCAAATAAACTTCCAAGACGTCACCTGCTATTGACAAGGCACCAACAACGGTCAGTCAGCAGGGACAGCATTACCGCAGTAAAAGTCCAACTGTGTGACTGACACTCAAGCACACGCAAACAATACATCACACAAATCAAAACGATGCGGCATCACAAAAAAACCTTTCAGTTTTCGACACAAACAAAGAAATAAATACATACGCACACACGCACACACGCACACACGCACACACACACACACAAACGCACGCACGCATGCGCGCGCACACACATACAGACATACAACACACCACACGCACACACGCACGCACACGCACACGCACACGCACACGCACACGCACACGCACACGCACACGCACACACACACACACACACACTAATCAACAAAATCACATTTTATGGTGATTACAACGTTGTTAACATCTGCTCACGCAGGAAAGACAAAGCGGACAAACGGAATGTTGACAACAATGGTCGCATTTTACTGATATATAATCAATACTGCCTCTCTGCAGTGCGTGTCTGACGTGATTAATAGCGGTTTTTTTGTCCACGTCGGCGATATGTCGCTTAATTACCCTAATTCCGTTCACCAGAGCTGTTAGCGCAATTGGTATATTTGGAAGATTAATGACTGCTATATGCCGTTATATTTGAAATGATAACGAAAATATTTTTTTCATGACGCTTTTTAAGTTTTATATATATATATATATTATATATATATATATATATATATATATATATATATATATATATATATATATATATATATATATATATATATATATAACATCTGAATCCCAATCTGAAACAATATTTTCACGCTGCTATATATATATATATATATATATATATATATATATATATATATATATATATATATATATATATATATATATATATATATATATATACATATATATATATACAGGATATGATATATATATATATTATTTGTATCATATTCTATATATATATATATATATATATATATATGTATATATATATATATATATATATATATATATATATATATATACATATATATATATATATATATATATATATATATATATATATATATATATATATATATATATATATATATATATAACAGCAGTGAAAATATTGTTTCAGATTGAGATTCAGATGTTATGTCTTGTGAACACGGGACACAGTCTTTTTTAATAAAAATTGCGTGTGGCAGTTAGTGGTGGGCGTTCTGTTTGGAATTTGAATATATATATATATATATATATATATATATATATATATATATATATATATATATATATATATATATATATGCATTCCAATTCTATTGTTTCAGATTGAGATTAAGAAATTATGTCTTGTGAACACGGGACACAGTCTTTTTAATAATACTTATTGAAAATTGCGTGTGGCAGTTAGTGGTGGGCGATTTGCTTGGAATTGGAACTGTGAATGCATGGCGATATATATATATATATATATATATATATATATATATATATATATCGCCATGCATTCCAATTCTCTCTCTCTCTCTCTCTATATATATATATATATATATATATATATATATATATATATATATATCGCCATGCATTCACAGTTCCAATTCCAAACAAATCGCCCACCACTAACTGCCACACGCAATTTTCAATAAGTATTATTAAAAAAGACTGTGTCCCGTGTTCACAAGACATAATTTCTTAATCTCAATCTGAAACAATATTTTCACCGCTGTTTAAGAGCCAAACGAGAAACAATTGGGCGCGTAGGTCTGACGTAGGTTTGACGCAGTTAATAGCAATTCAGTCGGTCTTTCTGCATGCGTAGATGTTTGAACGCCTCTTGTTTGAAGTTGTTGATATTTTATATATTTGCAATGGTTAATGGTAGTTTATTCCAGTCGCTTTTTGCTAAATTGCGTAGATGTTTGGAGTGGCGCTTAACTGGGTGTAAGAACGGCAGCCTGATCGTGGTGGATTCTATTTAGCATAAAGTCTGGCCACCTTCCTCCTCCTTTCTAAAGTATCACATTGGAGGGACTTCAGCAGTTACACTGCTGGTTCGCTTATAGTATCTGCATTCAAAGCTGATCTTCTTTGGACTCTTTCGATTTAATCTTTAAGTTCTGGTGTTCACATTAAACTATTTAGGTTTTAACCAAGTTTGCCAATCTATGCTTGGTATATATGTCCTGTGATGACACACTATTACGAGAGTAAACCATGAGTTCATCAAGAAGCCCTATTACGGTTTTCCGTTGATTGTAGTTACACTACACTAAAATAGTGCCTCTGGCTAAACCTTTAACAAGAGATTATAAATATATATATATATATATATATATATATATATATATATATATATATATATATATATATATATATATATGCTTGTATATATCGGCCTGTGTGTGTGTGTGTATATATATATATATATATATATATATATATATATATATATATATATATATGATATTTAGAACACACACATACAAACGCACAAAACACGCTCACAAGCACGCACGCACACGCATGCACGCACGCACACACACTTAGATTACAAATAGACGTACCCGCTGTTCACATCTCTGGCGCGTTCACCGTCACATACATGAATGGTTGGTTGCGCAAGTAGTATATTCCGACCTCGTGTTCGTGCGCGCGATCTTACAACGATATTGCAGCCACTTTGTCGACAAATTACGCATTGCGAACTTGTGCACAGGCGATAATGATGCCACTTTCTAAAATCGACCTACAAATTGCCGGATCTCCAACATTGCTCAAGCGCACACATGCTGACTGAATATCGTAGTTACATACACCTGTGAGGAGTCCTGCAGGTAGACTGTGATTACGTGAACCATCCAACAACTTGAACGCACTGTTATGTTTTTCTCTCATGTTATCAAGATATAGACCACCCACCGCCCTCGAAATACAATACATATTATTGCTGTCGTCGGATGACCGCAGTAGTGATGCATTTGGATAACTAATGATAATATATCATACTATGAATTGCAGAGGGGCGCTGAGCAATTATGTAATTGATCCAAGTTACCGGACTCACGCAGCAACTCCTACTCCACGCATAGTGCGTGAACACGCAGAATTGGTCGGTGTCGGCTCTAGACAACAGTCGGCTTCGAAAATATGCTCTCATGACAGGTCAATATTGGATGTAGTATACTCTTTATTAGTGAGTGAGTGAGTGAGTGAGTGGGTGGGTGGGTGAGTGAGTGAGTGAGTGAGATATGGTAATATTACGAATGGTGTATCTTGTCTGTGTATCCAATAAGTATCCAAATTAACTTTCTGTAACACCATTATCCAAACATTTTCTGCGAAGACTCTACCACAGCGGCATCGACAGCATTTCATTTATTATATGTTTTAGCATCTTAGCTTGATGATATATGGGTTCTCAATCTGCCTGAAGGCAACTACATTCTACTTGGAAGCTAAGCTGTAACAAAACCAGTCGTATTATATCCGCTTAGATAGTACGCACGCACACAGTTTTTAAAACATTCTACATATTTCAAATGTCAAACATGTACTGGGATAGTGTCTCACAATTTCCCTCCTCTATATGCAAATGTAAGCTGCCCTACGGAGAAGTTTTGTTTTCTAACATGGATATTTGTGCATCCGCCGGTGTAATGGTCATGCACACTACTGTTTAGGATGAATATATCTGTAAGGTAAGCTGTGTGATGTTATACATTACTATCGCAGTAAAATAGCGAATGAGAACATCGATTGGTAACCATCCTAGATTACAAAATAGTGTTACTGTTGAAACATGTCGTTTGTCTTTTACATTTAGAATTATACGTGCATATTCATAATTTTATGAACATCCATAAGCAAATATTAACCGCAGCTGCCCCATATCACGCACCCGTAGTCATTTATCGGTGCACCATCTCTGTAAAATACAACTTCCGTGCAGTAGTGGCATTAATCGTTTCATCTGATTGAACAGGTACATTCGTCTAAGCAGCTTAGAACATAACTTTGTCACGTGTACATTCCAACTAAGGTTGCTGTCAATATGTAATCCAAGCAGCTTGTGCGTCTTAACTGGTGTCACGACATACTTGTTGCCGCCTACATAGAAATTCGCATTTGCACATCGCAAGTTTTTATCTGGTGCATAGTAGTTTGCATTCGGTCTTATCTGCGTTCAAAGCCATGCAATTAGCATCTATCCAATCGTATGATGGTTTGAGTTTTTTGCAAGTGACCGGTTTATATCTGCAACACATCTGCTGGTTGTGTACAGTGTCGAATCATCGGCAAGCATATCAAAGCGTATATCTGATATTTCGAGAATTGAATCGTTCATGAATATGATGGGAAATAAAGGTCCAAGTACTGAACCTTGTGGCACACCTATCTTTACCGGAAGCGGGTCTGACAGCACACTGTCGTATTTCACGCACTGAACCTTATGGCACACCTATCTTTACCGGAAGTGGGTCTGACAGCACACTGTCGCATTTCACGCACTGATAACGTTCGCCAAGGTAAGACTGGAACCAGGCCGGCTCATTTTCACGGCAACCATATAGGTTCAGTTTGAGTAAAATTAACTCATGGTCAACCAAATCAAAAACCTTTCTTAGGTCGACTAACACCATGCCGCATAAGTTGCATTTGTCAATAGTGTAAATTATATATATACCCTTGCCAAACAATGTTGCACACGTTGAAGTTATATACCGGCGAATACGACGAAGGTCACGAATATGATAACAATCACGTTTATTACGCTGCTTTTGAGTACCAATAATAAGAAACTCTGTTTTATTTGCACATAACTTTAATTTGTTGTCAGTCATCCACTGGAATATATCATGGATACAATTTATATCCGGGGTAGCCAAGGAAATGTAAATCTGCGTATCATCTGCATATAGGTGGTGGTCCAAATTGTGAATTTAAAAAACTGAGCTGCGCTGAGTAAAGAGTAAAACGTAAAGGTCCAAAAACAGAACTCCGAGGAACACCATATGAAGTGTGTAGTGCCGCTGAAAAGCAATCAGCTATCAATTAATAGTTACCAATAGCGATGTTGAAGGAGTGATAATGCATTTCACCTCGGTTACTTTGTTGGACTTCCTCGTCCATTTACCATCTGTATATTTTGCCCTGGATTACAATCTTGTCTATGCACTGAACAACTCTCTCCAGACAATGACGCAAAGTAAGTCTGTGAAAAGAGTAAAAACTGCTGCCGCTACTCGCCCTCCAGCAGAGAACACAATCACTGAATAGTATAATATATGCGTCCTCTAATTCTAATTCCATTATTTTTGTTTTTGAGATGTTCATCCTCAAGCCGCTTAGGTTACTTTCTTCGCATAGTTCTTGTAGCATTATTTCTAGTTCTTGTGGTGTTTCGGTGCACAGGAAGATATCGTCTTCGAAACGGAGATGGTTAAGATATTCTCCGTCTATTTTCAGGCCTTTGTTCTCCCAGTTCAGTCTTCTGAAGATACTTTCGAGTGTTGATGTAAATAGTTTGGGTGAGATGGTATCCCCCTGTCGCACTCCTCTTTTGATGTTTATTTTCTCGCTCTCTTTGTGAAGATGTACTGTCACAGAGCTGTTTGTGTATATATCTTTCATGAGTTGTATGTATGCATCTTCTATCCCTTGGTTTTGGAGTGAAGACAGTATTGCCTAGGTTTGTACCGAGTCGAAGGCCTTCTCATAGTCAACGAATGCTATACAGAGTGGTATGTTGAATTCGCGGCACTCCTCCTTCAGTTGATTTATGACATGGACGTGATCTGTCGTTGAGTACCCGCCTCTGAATCCTGCCTGTTCTCTGTGTTGATTTTCGTCTAGCATTTTTTCCAGTCTGGCTGGTAGAATCTTTGTGAATAGCTTGTAGATGTTCGATAGCAAGCATATTGGCCTATAGTTCTTTATATCTTTTTTGTTGCCTTTTTTGAAGATTATCACCATCTTTGAATGTTTCCAGGTAGTGGGGATTCGTCTTTCTGATATGCATTTTGTATACAGTTTGGCAAAAGCTTTGGCGATGGTATCCTCTCCTGCCTTCATCGTTTCGATGTTGACTTGGTCATTTTCTGTTGCCTTCCCGTTTTTCATCTTCTTTAGCGCGGCTTCTACTTCCCATGTTGTTACTGATGGTACTTCTCTTGAGTCTGTGCGTATTGTTACGGTTTGGTCGCTGTCATAAAGTTCGATGTAAAACTCTTCTATTCGTTCTAAGATCTTATCCTGGTCTTAGATTTCTCTGCCCTGATTGTCTAAGAGTGTTATCAGTATATTGGCCTAGGATGTGTGTTCTTCTGGCCTTGTTCAAGCTCTTTGATGTCTCTATTGTTTTTCGTATGGTGTCTAGGTTGTTTTCTGATGTCTTCTTTCACTTTCTTTTTGAGGGTCTTGCATATCTCTGTGTACTCTATGCAGTCCCTAGCGGTGTTCTTTACCATTTCTCTACGTTTTTTCATTAGTGCTCTTGTTTTAGTTGATAATCTAGACTTGTCCCGTTTGGTGTTTTATTTGGCTATGCTTGTCGCCGTCTGTTGGATCATTTCTGTAATGTTTTCATTTAGAGTGTCAATATCATCCAGTTCTTGTAGAGCAGTGAACCTGTTTTTCAGTTCGAGTTGGAATTCGTTCTTTTTAATTCCAATTTCTCTAGTGTCGACTTTTGGTGGTTTCTTTTTTCTTAGCAGCTTCTTCCTTTCTGCTTTCGTGTCTAATCTGATGTTGCTCATCAACATTCTATGGTCGCTTCCAATGTTTATGCGGTTTATGACTCTTACATCTGTGATCATGTTCGGCTTGTCAGTCATGATGTAGTCAATTTCATTCTTCGTTTTTCCGTCCGGGCTTCTCCATGTCCATCTCCTCTCAATTTTCTTCTGGAATAGTGTATTCATGATCTTGTAATCCTTTGATGTTGTCCACTCTATTAAGGTATCACCTCGTTCATTCCTCTGTCCTAGGCCGAAACTTCCTGTCGCTGTTTCGGATGGGTTTGTTCTTACACCCACTTTGGCGTTGAAGTCTCCCATCACTATTGTATAGTGGCTTGGATTCTCCAAGATTTTATCGATGTCATTGTAGAAGATGTTTATTTCATCTTCTGAGTGTGATGTCGTTGGAGCATATACTTGAACTATTTTCAGTTGGTATCGTGTTGTTATGCGTAGAACAAGTTCTGCTACTCTTGGGCTAATGTTATTAACCCTTGTTATGTTGTCTTTCCATTTCTTGTTTATGAGGAAGCCCACTCCCGCTTGTCCGTTGTTCGCCTAAGAATGGTATAGCAGGTGGCCACTCTGCAGGGTGGTAAAGCCTTCTTCTTTTCTTCTTATTTCTCCAAGCCCTATCACATCCCATTTGATGTTCGTTTCTATGAGTTCTTCCTCCAGTTCTTGGACGTGTTCATCTTTTGATAGGGTTCTTATACTGTACGTTGCAATTTTCAGTATTTCTTTCTGCTGGTGTTTTTTCTTCTTTTCCTCTTTCTTCTGGTGATTCTTCTTGACCCAGGGATTCTTAGCACCCCCTGCATGTAGTCTAGGACCCGAATCACCTCCAAGGTCGGAGACATCGATGCTGCTGGGGACTGGGGGCCTTGGCTTTTTTGTACTTTTCATGCCGGTATTAATTGGCCTACCTCTCCACGCTGGCCAGTGCGGGTTGGAAAGGTCACGGTTTAGTCGCCGACGGCCCAACCATGATACAGGTAGAAACGGTCTACATGATACCAGTAGCAAGCTAGAGGGCCTGACCTGACTGTGCCAGACGGCCGTTGGCTCGAGAGCTCATCCGCCCTTTGATGGGTTTTGTTTTTAGTACCACTTGGTTTCTAGCAACCCTCCTCACCGGGCAAGCCCGGTGGGGGTGCCGGTTTAGTAGCCGACGGCCCGACCATGATACAGGTAGTACCGGTGTACATGGTACCAGTAGCAAGCCAGGGGGCATGACGGTGGAAGACAACACCCCAATATACGTTAATAACACTCAGATACAGAATGTGGAGAGTTACGTATACCTAGGCCAACTCTTCAGCCTTAGGGACAAGAACCCAGATAAGGAAATCCTACGACGAATCACAGCCGGCTGGATAGCATATGCAAAACATCGCGACATCTTCAAAAGTAACTTTGCTATCTGAAAGGTTAAAGAAAGGTTTACAATTCGTGTGTACTGCCAGCAATGACATACGGTGCTGAGACATGGTCACTCACAAAACAAGCTCAGAAAAAACTAGCAGCCGCGCAGACAAAAATGGAGAGGAGTATGCTTAATATAACATACCATGACAGAAAGACAAACACCTGGGTGAGAACAAAGACAGGAGTCACAGACGTGATAAAAACAACCAGAAAAATGAAGTGGTCCTGGGCAGGACACATCAGCCGACTCAAAGATGACAGATGGACAAAGCGCATTACCACCTGGAAACCATACAGAAGGAAGAGATTACGAGGAAGACCAGCAAAACGATGGAGAGACGATTTGGATGAGTATTGGAATGAAACCACGTGGCAGAGAACAACACAAGATAGGCAAACTTGGAAACAACATGCTGAGGCCTTCGCCCAACCTCGGGACAATACGGCTGATATAAAGATAGATAGAATTCTAATTCCACTATCTTTCTTAATTGAGATTTCAGTATCTTTAAAGAGAAACTTTAATTTGATCTCCTCTTCATATACTTGTCGCTAGGGTTGTTTCTAGCAACGTCGAGCAAAGAGAGCCGCCAAATATGCGATTGCAGATAATATGTTGCAGCAGCTGTGCAAGGCAATGCATCCTTTTAATGACGAAATGAGAAGTATTCCGCAAGCTGAATTCTCATCTGAAAGCTTGCATCCAATTAATTCAAACAAAAAGCTCGGAAAGGCAGGATGTGTCAGCCAGAATAATTAGTGTGGACGCTGAATGCAAAAACACCTGAAAATATGTAGTGGGGAGCATACTGCGTTGGGCAGGACACAAACAGAGAATGAGTGACGAGATATTGAAAAAGAGAAAAAAAGAGAAAACGGAATAGGGTGTTAGAAGGAGAAGCGAAATTAAGATGGAGGGACAGCGTTAAGAGAGCTCTCGAAGGGGCAGGGGTGAACAGCCAACAGTGGGAGAGAGTGGCAGGAGATCGTGACAGGTGCAGACGGCTAGTTCAGAGGGCGGAACAAACTAAGTAATGTGCCTCCCGCCCGCTATGGACAAGGGGGGAGTAGAAGATGAAGGCACGTGGTGACTCCTTGTTGTGTCGGAAGAAGAATAAGAAGAAGAGTCAACGTTATCTTACATATAGCCAGCGCAGGAATTCGTGTTTGTGTGTTAAATGCGAACCTTGGTATCATCAAGTCTGTGCACAGATTGAATTTGATGTATATATTTGATACATTATAATGGCCCAGAATGTGTATTACTACCATATTTGGGGTTAGCACTTGCCCCGTCCATAAAATGCATAAAAAAAAACTAATTAATTGAGTCAAACAAGAAACAATACATTTCTTAGTGGCCCATGTACGCTCAAAACGTTGAAATCTTGTTTCCAAGAACTATCTGGTGAGTAAATCACGAAAGATGTGTAATGTGTAGTCAACGTAGCATTTACAACCGACCAGTAAAGGATGTTGACTACACAATTTTTACATGCTCTGTCATGACACAAATTAAGTTATCGTCACAATATTGCCAACACATACAATTAGGAATATGGTATCAATAAAATAATATTTACATACTGTATTTACATACTGTGTCACAAACAAATATTCTTCACAAAAAAACAAAAGAAGCCTATATTCCATTAGACTAATATCATAAATTACCATCTTACCAATAAAGGCGCAAGCGAAGTGTAACCCGAACATTAGGACCACGTGAACCAAACCTTGCGACCATATGAACCAAACCTTTGTTAACGGTTGAACCAAACATTTGGACCATGTGAACCAAACGTTGGGACCATGCGAACCAAATCTTGGGACCATGTGAACCAAACCTTGGGACCATGTGAACCAACATTGTGACCACGTGAACTAAACCTTGGGACCATGTTAACCAAACCTGTGTTAACGGTTCAACCAAACCTTTGGACCATGTGAACCAAACCTTGGGACCATGTGAACCAAACCTTTATTAATGGTTGAACCATACCTTAAATAATGTACCATCCTCTACCATTGTCCCTTCTAGATTCCATGTTGGCGGCATGTCAGTTATTTAGTCAGTAGCGCTTGTACAACTGTAATTTGTAGGCCTACGCTTCCAATAAGCGACGACGATTAACGTATGTCCACAGACCCCACGCTGTGCTCATAATGACGTCAACGGCAATGATAAATGGTCATATGACTCTACTAGTAATGAACCAGAAAGAATATTTCCTTTGACTCGTTACTGGCACTCTCGACGAATTATTACGCGATACATCACACGATATTGCTAACGGGCGAACCCACGCAAGTACATGTTCGCTGTCTACAACTGGAAATTTATTTATCAACTGCGAGCCTGGCTATTGGTGAAGCTTCTTTCAATTAATACTAAGTGGTCCGTGGTCAACAACATAGGCAAATGTTTCTAAACTGTTATTCAGGATGTTTTAATTTGGATTAACATACGGCCATCTAATTTTTAGGATCCTTACTAGACATAATTGGAATATGTCCAGCCTCCGGTTGTCACTTTGGTTTAAATATGGGAGGGAGGGAGGGAGGGAGGGGCCCCTGAAAGTTCCAGCCAGAGATGCGAAGCGTGTAGAAAGATTTTCAAAGATACATACATACATACATACGTACTGAAAACATACTTGGTATATAGAGTAACATTGTTTAATATTACATTATAAGGAGGGAGAGAGGAGAGAGAGGCAGAGGGAGAGAGAGAGAGAGAGAGAGAGAGAGAGAGAGAGAGAGAGAGAGAGAGAGAGAGAGAGAGAGAGAGAGAGAGAGAGAGAGAGAGAGAGAGGAGGGGAAAGGCCCCTGAAAGGTCGAGCCCGAGATGTGAAGAAATATGTTCATACGTTTCATACATACAAGCTAAATATATGCATGGATTATATAGTAAGATTTTTAATATTACATTATAAGTTGATCAACAGCTTGCAGATAGCATAGTTGCTTACCTGAAACTTTAACTTCAACCGAATCGTACATATAATAATTATCAGCAATATATTCGCCAGAGCTTTCCTTGGTATCCCGTGGGTTCCTCTGTTTCTTATGAGGCAATATATTCCCCAGTGCTTTCCTTGGTATCCCGTGGGTTCCTCTGTTTCTTATGAGGCAATATATTCACCAGAGCTTTCCTTGGTATCCCGTGGGTTCCTCTGTTTCTTATGAGGCAATATATTCTCCAGTGCTTACCTTTGTATCCCGTGGGTTCCTATGTTTCTTATGAGGCAATATATTCTGCAGAGCTTTCCTTGGTATCCCGTGGGTTCCTATGTTTCTTATGAGGCAATATATTCACCAGAGCTTTCCTTGGTATCCCGTGGGTTCCTCTGTTTCTTATGAGGCAATATATTCTCCAGTGCTTTCCTTGGTATCCCGTGGGTTCCTCTGTTTCTTATGAGGCAATATATTCCCCAGTGCTTTCCTTGGTATCCCGTGGGTTCCTCTGTTTCTTATGAGGCAATATATTCACCAGAGCTTTCCTTGGTATCCCGTGGGTTCCTCTGTTTCTTGTGAGGCAATATATTCTCCAGTGCTTTCCTATGTTTCTTATGAGGCAATATATTCTCCAGTGCTTTCCTTGGTATCCCGTGGGTTCCTGTGTTTCTTATGAGACAATATATTCCCCAGTGCTTTCCTTGGTATCCCGTGGGTTCCTCTGTTTCTTATGAGGCAATATATTCACCAGAGCTTTCCTTGGTATCCCGTGGGTTCCTCTGTTTCTTATGAGGCAATATATTCTCCAGTGCTTTCCTTGGTATCCCGTGGGTTCCTCTGTTTCTTATGAGGCAATATATTCCCCAGTGCTTTCCTTGGTATCCCGTGGGTTCCTCTGTTTCTTATGAGGCAATATATTCACCAGAGCTTTCCTTGGTATCCCGTGGGTTCCTCTGTTTCTTGTGAGGCAATATATTCTCCAGTGCTTTCCTATGTTTCTTATGAGGCAATATATTCTCCAGTGCTTTCCTTGGTATCCCGTGGGTTCCTGTGTTTCTTATGAGACAATATATTCCCCAGTGCTTTCCTTGGTATCCCGTGGGTTCCTCTGTTTCTTATGAGGCAATATATTCTCCAGAGCTTACCTTGGTATCCCGTGGGTTCCTCTGTTTCTTATGAGGCAATATATTCTCCAGTGCTTTCCTTTGTATCCCGTGGGTTCCTCTGTTTCTTATGAGGCAATATATTCTCCAGTGCTTACCTTGGTATCCCGTGGGTTCCTATGTTTCTTATGAGGCAATATATTCTGCAGAGCTTTCCTTGGTATCCCGTGAGTTCCTGTGTTTCTTATGAGGCAATATATTCACCAGTGTTTTCCTTGGTATCCTGTGGGTTCCTCTGTTTCTTATGAGGCAATATATTCACCAGAGCTTTCCTTGGTATCCCGTGGGTTCCTCTGTTTCTTATGAGGCAATATATTCTCCAGTGCTTACCTTGGTATCCCGTGGGTTCCTCTGTTTCTTATGAGGCAATATATTCTCCAGTGCTTTCCTTTGTATCCCGTGGGTTCCTCTGTTTCTTATGAGGCAATATATTCTCCAGAGCTTTCCTTGGTATCCCGTGGGTTCCTCTGTTTCTTGTGAGGCAATATATTCTCCAGTGCTTTCCTTGGTATCCCGTGGGTTCCTCTGTTTCTTGTGAGGCAATATATTCTCCAGTGCTTTCCTTGGTATCCCGTGGGTTCCTCTGTTTCTTGTGAGGCAATATATTATCCAGTGCTTTCCTTGGTATCCCGTGGGTTCCTATGTTTCTTATGAGGCAATATATTCTCCAGTGCTTACCTTGGTATCCCGTGGGTTCCTATGTTTCTTATGAGGCAATATATTCTGCAGAGCTTTCATTGGTATCCTGTGGGTTCCTCTGTTTCTTATGAGGCAATATATTCACCAGAGCTTTCCTTGGTATCCCGTGGGTTCCTCTGTTTCTTATGAGGCAATATATTCTCCAGTGCTTTCCTTGGTATCCCGTGGGTTCCTCTGTTTCTTATGAGGCAATATATTCTCCAGTGCTTACCTTGGTATCCCGTGGGTTCCTATGTTTCTTATGAGGCAATATATTCTGCAGAGCTTTCCTTGGTATCCCGTGAGTTCCTGTGTTTCTTATGAGGCAATATATTCACCAGTGTTTTCCTTGGTATCCTGTGGGTTCCTCTGTTTCTTATGAGGCAATATATTCACCAGAGCTTTCCTTGGTATCCCGTGGGTTCCTATGTTTCTTATGAGGCAATATATTCACCAGACCTTTCCTTGGTATCCCGTGGGTTCCTGTGTTTCTTATGAGACAATATATTCACCAGTGCTTTCCTTGGTATCCCGTGGGTTCCTCTGTTTCTTATGAGGCAATATATTCACCAGAGTTTTCCTTGGTATCCCGTGGGTTCCTATGTTTCTTATGAGGCAATATATTCACCAGTGTTCTACTAGTTACGTTCACACTTGAATGTCAGCAATTTCGTGTGACAATTTCCTGTGTCTGTGTAGTGAGATAATGGATTCCCGTAACGGATGAATGAGTGTTCAGTAGAGCTTTGTTTTTGCACTGGGAGAAAAGGCACTTCACTATTTGACAACAGAGATGAAAGTGAGTCTATGTGAAGCGAGTAGTTACTTTTTGTATTTTACGGCGAGTACTGTCAGGTGTGTTAATTACAAAGGTTCTTGCTCAGCAAGTACACACGCATCGACTGAACAGATGGAATCACAAGTCTCACATCGATCATCATGAAAGCTCACGTGCAATACAGCGTGCAATACGCACACACGCACGCACGTACGCACGCATGTGCACACGCACACACACTCATGCGCACAGTACAGCGATACGTAGAACAAAACAAATTATATATCTGAAATTAACTAGTATTTTCTGCAGTTACGTTAACACAAAAAATTCACACAATTCCATATGACAACTGGCTGTGCCTGTGCTGCGAGACAATGTATTCCCGTCACGAGTGAATGATTGTTCGACACGGCTTTGTTTGCACCGCGATAAAAGGCAATTAACTAATTGACAGCAGGGATAAAAGTGAGTTAATCAGAGTAGCGAGTAGCTACTCTTTGTCTTTGACGGCGAGCAATGTCTGGTGAGTTAATAACCAAAGTACTTGGTCAACAGGTATATAAGCACCGAGTGATCAGATGGGACCATAATTATCGCATCGATCATCATGAAAGCTCAGGTCCAGCGCAGGTCAGCGAAGTCTTGGTCAGTTATCGAGAGGCAGCTTGACCGCACTTGTGGTCAGCTCCAGGTTCTGCACCGCCGCATCGAGGAACTGCGAGTGCGTCGTGGACGTGTTACTAAGCAACGTCATGTTAGTTACACTAACTGCGTGCAGATGGAGCTTCAGGTGGTTGAGGGGATCTACTGTGCATATTACGAGTACGGCGCGATGAAAGCCGACCAGCTAATTCAGCTCCATCAGCGGGATGACCCACGAGTGACCGTAGAAGACGAAAGTTTCTACGGCCGCGAGTGAAACTCAAAACAAATGGCTCTTTTCAGAGCCAACACGTTTTCCCAAAAGAGGTTGTCACCACACAATTGTCGATCAACATAACGTACAGGCGTTGCATTTCTTAAGAACGTGAAAAACAATATTTATGGTATCTCAGTATATAACCAAACCCATGTTGCAATTCAATGGCGGCTTGATAAAGTAAATATTAACGTATTTGTGCACTTGCTTCAAGGATTGTGTGCAGCGTTTCACTTAATATTTGTCATAGGAATATTTATAGTTATTTCAATGAAACAGATGTGTGTATTTTGGCGTATATGCGTAATAATGATTATATCTATCATTTATAATGTGCTAGGTAATTCAAATTATTTCACAAAAACAATCATACTTTAAAGGTATATCCGTTTGGGACGGTATAAATGCAAGGGTTAAACATTGTTTTCTAAACCTTTAGTTTTGTATGCCATTGCTCGTTCTCGTGTGCCGGACTACTAAGGTCAGTCAGTTTGCTTCAGCAAACTTGGCCAAGCCCAGTGACGTAGAAATATGTCAGTGTTACGGGACAATGCCTTTGCGTCACGCGCGAGCGAATTCATCTTCTGGCTGAGCGCAGATGAAAGAACATTTAATTGTGTTCTCGTCAATGAGAAGACAAATGAGTTAATCTGGAGTGACTATATACGCTTTCATTTAACTAGCTAATACTAATTGGTATGTTCGTGAAATTTCCGTATGGCTGAGCGCAGAGAAAAAGAACAACGCCTAGGACCTGAGCATGAGGAGGAAATGGATTGTTATGAGTGAGAAGAGGCTATTTTGTATACGTTGACCAGATCGTGAACATAGATTTCCCCTGTGGATCCCAACAATCGTTGGGTACCGAACCGGTGGAGAATGACTGCTGTGTAACGAATGCCAGCACCATTGACAGCATCAATGACAGCACCATTGACGGCTCACGGGCGCAGTTCTTTGGGGAGATTGCAAGAACGTCATCCGGTCCTGCGACTTTGAAAGGAATGGTGTTGTCAAGTAGTGGAACGCACGATGAAAAGCGTGCAGGGCTATTTATGTGTTGTACTGCTACGGAGAGATAGTGTTGATTGGACGTTGATAATACGATTGTCACATTTCGAACAGTGTCCTGTAATATACTGCAATTAATAGTGTGAAACTGTCATTAGATCGCAATGGCAAATCCAACATCACACACTAGTCTCACTACGCCTTTGCAGTTTAGCTGTGGAAATCCCACAAAGCAACGTAACTTTACAACTAATATTAAGCAGATTTTTTTAAATAGCGTTCCCGCGGTACGGAGTCGAACCGCTGATCTAAGGATGACACCCACGTAACACAATCTTCCGCTCTACCAACTGAGCTATAGCGAGTGGACGTCATATCTAACTATAATTGAGCTAACGTGTGTTTGTTTGTATGCTTATGGCTATGTTCACGTTTTCTTCCTAGACGGCTTGCACCTCAGGCGCCAAACTTTCAGGGATTAATCTACGACCCCACGAATGAAACGTAACGCCTTTATTTTTTTCGAAATACCCCGTATATCAAGGGTTCTTAGTGGTTGTTATGGTAAAACAAGATATTCTACTATTCTACAACCAACACAAGTATCCATGGGTCTAAATTCACGCGACCTTCAACATTTCGATCGAGTATTGCATCACGTGCGTGACGCGGTTGTTTCTGGTAATACGTTTGACGTTCCTTTAAAACTGTTTTCTCAATTGATTTAGCCTGTTGCAAATCCGGTTAATTGTGTCCAAAAATGTCGTTGATTTAATAAAAAAATTGCTATTTTTTTTCAAATCATCGAAAGAATTAACTTTATTTAGGTCTGGTAATGATCAAAATAGTGGATATTCAAAATAATAAGCACTGTGTGAGTCAATGCTGATCATGGGTGTGACTTCCATCACCTAGACGATCACATGACAAAGTTATAACATTTCAGTGCTTTCCTTGGTATCCCGTGGGTTCCTATGTTTCTTATGAGGCAATATATTCACGTGGGTTCCCCTGTTTCTATAAATGATAAATATAATCATTATTACGCATATACGCCAAAATACACACATCTGTTTCATTGAAATAACTATAAATATTCCTATGACAAATATTAAGTGAAATCCTTGAAACAAGTGCACAAATACGTTAATATTTACTTTATCAAGCCGCCGTTGAACTGCAACATGGGTTTGATCATATTTTGAGATCTATTGGCAGTTTCACACTATTAATTGCAGTATATTCCTGGACACTGTTCGAAAGGTGACAATCGTATTATCAACGTCCAGTCAACGCTATCTCTCCGTAGCAGTACAACACATAAATAGCCCTGCACGCTTTTCATCGTGCGTTCCACTACTTGACAACACCATTCCTTTCAACACATAAATAGCCCTGCACGCTTTTCATCGTGCGTTCCACTACTTGACAACATCATTCCTTTCAAAGTCGCAGGACCGGATGACGTTCTTGCAATCTCCCCAAAGAACTGCGCCCGTGAGCCGTCAATGGTGCTGTCATTGATGCTGTCAATGGTGCTGGTATTCGTTACACGGCAGTCATTCTCCACCGGTTCGGTACCCAACGATTGTCGGGATCCACAGGGGAAGTCTACGTTGACGATCTGGTCGACGTATACAAAATAGCCTCTTCTCACTCATAAAACTCCAATTCCTCCTCATGCTCAGGTCCTAGGCGTTGTTCTTTTTCTCTGCGCTCAGTCATACGGAAATTTCACGAACATACCAATTAGTATTAGCTAGTTAAATGAAAGCGTATATAGTCACTCCAGATTAACTCACTTGTCTCCTCATTGATAAGAACACAATTACATGTTCTTTCATCTGCGCTCAGTCAGAAGATGAATTCGCTCGCGCGTGACGCAAAGGCATTGTCCCGTAACGCTGATATATTTCTACGTCACTGGGCTTGGCCAAGTTTGCTGAAGCAAACTGACTGACCTTAATAGTCCGGCACACGAGAACGAGCAATGGCATACAAAACTAAAGGTTTAGAAAACAATGTTTAACCCTTGCATTTATACCGTCCCAAACGGATATACCTTTAAAGTATGATTGATCTTGTGAAATAATTTGAATAGCCTAGTATATTATAAATGATAAATATAATCATTATTACGCATATACGCCAAAATACACACATCTGTTTCATTGAAATAACTATAAATATTCCTATGACAAATATTAAATGAAACGCTGCACACAATCCTTGAAACAAGTGCACAAATACGTTAATATTTACTTTATCAAGCGGCCGTTGAACTGCAACATGGGTTGATCATATTTTAAGATACCATAAATATTGTTTTTCACGTTCTTAAGAAATGCAACGCCTGTACGTTATGTTGATCGACAATTGTGTGGTGACAACCTCTTTTGGGAAAACGTGTTGGCTCTGAAAAGAGCCATTTGTTTTGAATTTCACTCGCGGCCGTAGAAACTTTCGTCTTCTACGGTCACTCGTGGGTCATCCCGCTGATGGAGCTGAATTAGCTGGTCGGCTTTCATCGCGCCGTACTCGTAATATGCACAGTAGATCCCCTCAACCACCTGAAGCTCCATCTGCACGCAGTTAGTGTAACTAACATGACGTTGCTTAGTAACACGTCCACGACGCACTCGCAGTTCCTCGATGCGACGGTGCAGAACCTGGAGCTGACCACAAGTGCGGTCAAGCTGCCTCTCGATAACTGACCAAGACTTCGCTGACCTGCGCTGGACCTGAGCTTTCATGATGATCGATGCGATAATTATGGTCCCATCTGTTCACTCGGTGCTTATATACCTGGTGACCAAATACTTTGGTTATTAACTCACCAGACATTGCTCGTCGTCAAAGACAAAGAGTAGCTACTCGCTGCTCTGATTAACTCACTTTTATCCGTGGTGTCAATTAGTTAATTGCCTTTTTTCGCGGTGCAAACAAAGCCGTGTCGAACAATCATTCACTCGTGACGGGAATACATTGTCTCGCTGCACAGGCACAGCCAGTTGTGATATGGAATTGTGTGAATTGGAAAAATACTAGTCAATTTAAGATATATAATTTTTTTTGTTCTACGTATCGCTGTACTGTGCGTGAGCGTGTGCGCACGTGCGTGCGTGCGTACGTGCGGGTACTCGCTCGCAGTTCCTCGAAGGCACAAGTTTGATCAAGCCGCCTCTCAATAACTGACCAAGACTCCGCTGACTGCATTTGAGCTTTCATGATTATCGATGTGAGAATAGTGATTCCATGTGTTCACTCGATGCGTCTGTACTTGCTGAGCAAGAACCCTGGTAATTAACTCACCTGACATAACTCGCCGTCAAAGACAAAAAGTAACTACTCGCTTCACATCGGCTCACTTTCATCCCTGTTGTCAAATAGTTAAGTGTCTTTTCTCACAGTGCAAAAACAAAGCTCTACTGATCACTAATTCATCCGTGACGGGAATCCATTGTCTCACTACAAAGACACAGTGGTTAAAGTTTCTTTCTCAAGAAAGAAACTTTAACCACATGTCTACGAAGCCTACTCCCTGCTCTATACATACCTTCTATTCTTGTGTGTTGATTGCCATCCTCCTACAGTTCCTATACTCCTGACACCTGCCTCGCGTTACTGGTTGCTTGAGCACGGCTAACCATGTACGTCACAAGCGAGAAGTTGAGGACACGTTATGATAATTAATTGTACTAGCAAAAACGCCAGTCCCCAGGAAGGGATAACTTGGTAGTTCATACGTGACAGTCATGATAGCAGTGTTTACCAAATGCCTCAGGCCAATATGTCATCAATACGCTCGAGATTGTTTAAGGGAACGTCAAACGTATTACCAGAAACAACCGAGTCACGCACGTGATGCAATAGCGCGGTTTATATTAATTATAGTAGAAAACACACGCCCACCAACACACAATAAAAATATATTCTACTGCAACAGAAAAATGGACTTAAATGTGCATGCTTAAATGCCAGGAGCATAGTAAATAAAAAAGTGATATGAAATAACACTGAAACGTGGAGCAGATTTTGAGGAAGCAGTTTGGTGTAACATAGTTACCAAGAACTCAACATTAACAATAAGAGTAGTTTATCGTAGTCCAAGCATAGGACAAGAGAAATATGTAAAGCTACAAAAGGCTATAAGGGAGGTGAGCAGGGGGAATATGTTATAATGGGCGGTTTTAACCATGGCCATAATAAGGCATATACAATGGAAATCATCAGAGAGTGCTGGGGGTGACGACCATCAGTTTCTACTTCTAACACAGGATTGTTTCCTTACATAACATGTCTTGGAACCAACACAAAGCAGCATTAGTTAAGGAACAGTGTAGGTTGGACATGAGAAAGTACTCATTCTCATAGAGGGTGATAAATGAATGGAACAAACTGTCAAATGATTGTGTTAATGCTAGTAGTGTGAATATTTTTAAAAATAGAATTGACACATATCTGATAAGGGCGGGCTATACATAGATGACAAAATTGTTGAACTCTCGATAAGCCACTGGCGTGTTTGTCCACATGTAATCTGGGATTTATTGTTTGGGATGGCAATCTTGTTAAATCTTATTAAATCAAGCGTGGTCGTGGTACCCGAGACTTGGCATCGCCGACTGAAGGTCAACATTGTCACAAATTTGGTTTTAGGATTGACGGGAATCAAAGTGACTGTTTCGTGACAAAAGCTCATGTGCATCAATGTAGGGTGGAACATAAACATAACATAGAACCGTGGATAGTAATCGAGAATCCAACTGGAATCCCGTTTAATAATACGAACAGTCAATAAAGTAAATACATAACGGTGTATAGTAATACATCACACCTCGTGTGTTTACCAGAATTGTCAGCTCACCCACTTGCCAGTGCAGATCCTGTATCAGGGCATAGTTTGTATCACGATTTGACAGATCAACGAAGATTCACAGGAGAACACACTGAGAGAACACACTGATATATTATCACGCTGAGGATATACCGGGATGTGTTCCACTATGTTATCTCGATATTTCACATGGAGTGACGGCGAACGTGGTGGCGTCACGCGGATCAGTTGAACGAGATGACAGCGTATGGGTCACACGTATGCAGTCAGGCGTGACGGCAGCGATCGAGAATATGTCACGCGGAACATTGTTGAACAATAATACAATAAATTTGAATTCACCCACGCGTGGTTCAGGCCCTGACAACATGTAAATGGTGACGAGTACCAGTGGCGCTTGCAGGATTAGAAGCTTCGTCAAATGAAGTCAGGTTGACATTAAGACATCTCGTCGGAGAAGAATGTTGACTTGTATACGTTAGTCAAAGACATTCGAAGATGTGACGAAGAGTGTTTAACTCTTGTAGTAGCAATCACATCCCATGTACACAAGGTTGAATCGAGTTACTTTACGATGAAGTAACAGCCACAAGACATGGGCGAAAATAAATTAATTATTCGTCTTGAGCCCATATATCGGAGACGAGAAGACTACGCAACGTTGTAGCACCGCACAAAGTAATGGTCTGCTCCTAAATATGTGCAAATTCGTTAAAATTATACGGCAGCCAAATTGTGCCGGAAGTCTAACTAACCAATAGCAGAGCTTAGTGCAACCTAAGCTATCCCTAGGATTGCGACATCACGTTCCAAGGCTTCAGGGTTAGGCCGCATGCAGAACTTCAGTTCTAGAATAGCCGCATTACACGATCGACCAACAATCTTCAGCTACCCAAAAAAACCTCAAGTTAAACCTAATTCTTATCAATTTAATATCACTTGAATCTCTGCGCTGAGCCGGTAACAACGCGATTAATTGTTCCACTCAACTCCTACAACTTAATGCGTGATATTAATAAAACGAATATTTCGAGTTGACTAGCACCTTTCAAAGGTGTGAAATCATTTATGGCACATTTCTTGCCTGCCGAACAACTGGCTAGTTCATGTTTTACAATTATTATACCTTCACTAAATGTGATACACAATGATACCATCGTATCAATCACGTCAAACCGGTTCTAAATTTGACAAATTCACTCAAGTAGTCATACCTTAATCACCAGGTGGCACCCTTGCATTGTGCAAACATCACTCCCTGTCGTACGTTAGATGGCTATTAGGTAGACTACCATGTGTACACTACTAGCGTAAATTCTTTTAATTTAAATAAATGACCAGGGGGGCAGAAGATAAACCCAGAATCATTCTCCCAAATCACTTTGTGACAAACATCACGGCAAACATCTCGAGAGTGTTGTGATGACATATAGGCCTATATATATATATTTCACGAATTCGCAGTGATGTTTTAGTGTAAAACGTTTGATTGCGAAACAAATGGATGGACAATACTTTGCCATGGTGAATTTATATGTGACGCTCACATAATCTACTTGATCTTCCTTTAATGTCACTTTTACACTGCAGTCTGTATGGGGAGACCGGAGCTAGATGTATACATGGGCAAGTTGTCACAGAGTCGTTTTACGAAAACAGCAAACATATGGAGATGATAACAATACATTTATTTGCAACACTACATACATTGTATACACATACATTGCTAATGCAGAACATTTCTAGACAATGCTAATTTAAATCACGTATATTTAAAAATTGAATAGTAACAATCATAGTGTGCTATAATCTTATGCTGGAAACGGAGATAATTGAAGTGTAAACGCATGGCGTGTACTCGCCCCTATACCATCGACAATAGTTGGTTGGAAGTTGATTTAACGACACGCTCTAGTTTTTTCGATGCAATATGGAACATGTCAGTGCTGCACATTACTGTAAAGACTGCCATTTCATTTGCAAACTGAATACTTTTTTAGCGGGAATGGCAGATGAATAGAAATATTAGCGTCAATGGAGTAAGATCCGTACGTGTGACACCGGAAAACTACTTAAATTTACAAGAAACAAACAAGAAGCAAACACATTGTTGAATGTATTTCTGAATGTCTTGTGTAGGTTTGGCCATGGGTTCATTAGTTTGTGTGATTGAGACTGGAACTACGTAAATGAGCGAAAACACTATTTAAAGCAAGCAAGCATCGTCCTTATTTTAGACTCTGTAGACGGCACGTACATCCCTACACCCTGTATGATGCGCAGAGTAAACTGAAAGAACCTATCAGAGCTTCGTACAGCAAGTTTTGGACAGAGATTTCTTGACAGAACCGAAACATAATCTTATATCTTCAATAATAAATAATAAAAAAGAGGCGGCGGCCAAAAAGGAAGCGGGTGGGGACGAGAAAGTTTCATTTTTACTAGGCCTTAACATGGCTTCCATGTGTCGAAGAGGAAATTATACGAACTTCTCCCTCGCTCTAACCTAAATCATGACTGAATAAGATGATCAGCGTTTTCTGGAAATACAAAGAGAATAACAAAGTAGAATTATTGTAATACGTCGAAATAGATGGAGATAGAAATATCACACGTTTCACCGCAACATCGGTCGTCACGCGTGAATCGCTTCTAATAACTTCAAAGCCAAGGCAAAGATCATACTTTGGCATTTTCAGCGCAAAAAAAATTAGTTTTAAAAGTTCCAATTAAAATAAGGCTCAGTATTTAACGCGGCAGAATTTACGTATTCGTATTGTCTACAGCGACACTGGAGTGACATAAACACTCTATATTTGTGTATCGACACACTATATTTGTGTATCGACACACTATATTTCTGTATCGACACACTATATTTCTGTATCGAAACACGAGGTCGAGAAGCCGGTTATTATACTATATCTTCGTGTCGTCATAATGGCAAGCCTTCGTAATCAACGAGAAGCCATGCTATCGCCGATGTTAAAACAGAAAATACAAGTAATACTAACATATGCTGAAAATAGACATACTGAGTGAATTATACTGCAATCATAGGTACCAAACAACAAATAATACTAATTATTTTAGTGGCATAAACTTTTCTTTCTATATCGAAACACGAGGCCGATATAACTGTCTCTATTATGGCATGTTTCATATTATGCTTGGTGGGTTCCATATTGTGATTTCTCGGTTTCATATTATCCTGTCTGGATTTCATATCATGTTCAGTGCATTATGCAATTTTGGCCCCAATATAATTCCATATTCTGCCACGGGTTCCGACTTATTCACGAACCCTGACGGCGAGGATGGAATAATCTGGTGGACAGGGAAGTGATGAAATTCGAAAGCGTGTTACAAGGCAAGATAAATGAAAATGTGCTACTAAATAATATACACTAACACGTGAATTCAGATATATGGTACAACACTTGCAATAGAAGAAACATAACATACAAGGGAAAAAAGTTAATTATACCTCTTTATAAAGCAATAGTTAGACCTCATTTAGAATACTGTATACAAGCATGGATACCATTTCGTAAGAAGGATATATATACGCTTGAACGCATACAAAAAAGAGCAACTAAAAGGATTCCAGAACTGAGGCCTTAGTTATGAAGAACGCCTGAAAGAATGTGGTTTAACAACTCTAGAGACAAGGAGGTTAAGAGATCAGATTGAAGTTTCTAAGATATTGAATGGGTATGAAAATATTGATAGAAATGTTTTTCTCACTCAAGAAGGATAGCAGAACTAGAGGACATGAGGTAAAATTAGTAAAGGATCAATGTAGATTGGACATCAGGAAGCACTCGTTCTCACAGAGGACAATAAATGATTGGAACAAATTGTCTACATATTGTGTAACTGCTAGCAGCGTGAATATGTTTAAAAACAAGGTTGACACATCTCAGGAGGGCGGGTTATAAGCAGATGAACATTGTTGGACTCTCGATAAGCCAATGGCTTCCTTGTCCACTTGCCATCTAGGCCTTTGGCTTGGATGGCAAATCTTGTTAAATTATAATTAAAATGTGTTAAATAGATCTAAACTGAATATTTGTATATGCATGTTCTCGGAGACCCATTGGCATTGGCACTGATGTTTCTCTCAGACTCAGTAAATTGATTGTGAATCAATTTATGTTCTTCAAATTATGATGTCATTACAAATACATAATATCATGAATGAACTCTCGCATAAATAACATGTAACTAATTATTTGGCTAATGTTTTTTCAACAGTACTGTATCTAGGATTTTGCATGGCTTCTCATTAGTTTACTATGGTCTATGCTACCATGTAGTGGAGCAAAGGAAAACAATTAGCCAGAGGGGACCATGGCCCAAAATATGCCAGTTTAAAAAAATATTCATTTTTAACCCCCCCCCCCCGGCAAGTATGCATCATGTAGGTTGGCATGAATGAGGGGCTACTGCCACCAAAGTAGTAAAACAACAACATAAACTGAACAGATTTATTTCAATTTCCTACTTATACAGTTTCAAAGCATGTATTTCCACTTCACCCACTGGTATGTCAATTCAGGGCTTTCGGGGAGAAAAGTTAAGTCAGGTCGAAGAACCGCCTGCTGTGGTCTGAGCACACACGATTTTTACTATATATACTAATAATATACCCATAACTTTCATCAACTGTTGTTGTGACGGGTCAGAAAGATTACACATGAATCAACCAATATTTATTAAATGACTTACGCTGCAACCAACTATGAAATCATGACTTTATACTTACAAATATATATTATACACAAGGTATAAATTATACCCAGGCATTTCGCCATCATGTACATAATACTCTAGCAAAATATATGCTAAATATTCGCAAGCATCTGCACTTACTATTACAGTAATGTTTAACATCTATTGAAAGAAGACTAAAAGCACACTATGTAACAATGTGTAATTGTGATCCTGCGTAAAATACAAACCACACTTTCAACGTTACATTTCACACTGTTCCAGAAAAAGCACAATGATTTAATATCAACGTTTTGTGTTCAGGCTAGTGGTATCAAGACAATCACGACAAGAAAGCATATTACACAATTACAACACATATTGAGTTCACTCTTAATTATTAGTCATAATTATTAGTCATAATTAAGTTTAATTAAAATCAAAATACCAATGGCAATTAAAAGTGAAATAAAACAGGTAAATTGCACATTTCAAATGTGGCACATGAAAATACAGCAAAGATGGAAGATTCTACAGAAATGAACACAATACACAACAGCAAATATGAAAACACTTAAAAAAAACGCTACATTAAGTTTGCACTTATAAAACCACGTTACAAATCCCAAAATAATTCGATCCTCATAACACCCGGCAAACTTGCATCTGTCCAGGTCAACTTCAACCTAGTTTCACATAGAAGTCCAGCTTGACCTTGGCAGATATTTTGGTCATTGCAATATAATCCCTCAGTCTGACGGGTGCCTGTGTAAAAACTAATCTGGAAACTAAGCACAAAGTGTCTTCAGAACATGGAATTAATCCAATATTCCAGGTCTTATATATGTCCTGTTTTATACTTTGTCTTATTATTTTATAAAACACTGCCTACAAATCCAAGGCTCACATTCAATGCCATGCTGCCCAAGCTGCAACCACTACAAGCATTTCAATGATTATTAGTGATTAATTCACCCCAACAGAAAAAAATCATTGCAACAATACCCCTTCAAACACACAGACAGCGCACACATGCACCCACACACACAATGTAGCTAGCGATAGGACACAACATGCTTTGAATCTCTCCCCCTTTGAAATATGCTAATACAATCAAAACTAAATATTTTAGAGAAACACGTTTTAACATGGCAAAAAATCAAATGAAAAAAACATCTCTCATTGTTTTGTATTACACGTTTTCTTATAACTCGATGTTGCATGAAGCTTGGTATATAGATAATTTCTCCACTAGCAATGTTTTGAAAATATATCCAATATTCAGCCCTTATTTTACACACAAAATATGCAAACTTGCTGGACCTAGAAAATAACTAGTTGAATGTTTGATACAAAGTTGAATTGCTTGTCAATTTATAAAACTGACAAACTGTTAAAAAAACATAATTTCCAGATGGGGAAATAATAACACAATACAACACTTCGCTGTCTTCCATGCTAACATGAAATGTTGGCATACGATGACACAATACACTGTAATAATCTGCACCAATTTATTTTTACATACACATTAATGAATGATCTGATGAATTATGTTTAAGGAAAGACCACCCTCATGAGTAAAATAAATTGCCTTGAATATTCTACAGGTGGCTGATAGATTTTCAATAGCATTCAAGAGAAGGCACTTTTGCCAAGAATTAAAGGCACTTAACTTCTCATGTAAACAAAAGGTAGGTAAAACAAGGTCATAAACGATATTTGGTTAATGTACCAGCACACACAAACATGCACACTACAGAATATGTGAACTGTCAATCAACAAGTTTAGAAATGTAAGCTTAAACTGACCTGCTCAGGTTTTTTAAACATTCCAAAAGGAGTCAAACAAAGAAGAAAACACGAGGAATCTTCTGCCGAACATCAAAGTGGTTCTGAGGTGCCAAGGTTTGGGGGTAAAACTACCAATTTTCGTTTTTGTTCTACAGAATCTCATGATCTACCTCTTTCATGCCAAAATCTACTGTCAAACTGCAACTGCAAAGTTGAATTTTTTTTACTAATTTCGATTCCAAATCTGGTAAATGCACCAGAATTTAGTGATAACATTGAAAAGGAGGGAAACCACCCTCCAGACTCCCCCACTGCTATACGACACCCTCACATCATGAAAAGCAGATCATCCACTGCTTGTACAATCTGACTTGGCACCTCTGCAGGTTGTAGGAACTAGGACACTTTTACCCACAAACACCAATAGGAATCATCCGTCATTGGACAGCCCAGCATGTGTACCTATTTGTCCACCAGGTGGCACGTGGTAGCATGATCATCGACAACTTCATGGTGTACCAAAGAATGATTATTTACACCTGTGTGGCTCATGTGTGACGCTCTGATTTGCTGGACTGACTTTACACATGAATGCAGCAACTATTCCCTCTACTGCGCACTTATATATCAACTTTCGCTAAATCTTCGTGTAATATCTCTATGGTGTTCAAGACTACTGATTCACAGACAAAGAACAACTATTGCAGGTTTGACTCTCAACACTTTCAGAAACTGAACGGCAAAAATATAGTCTAACAAACATCCGGTGAAGACACCTTATTTGTCAACAACAAGAAACCACAGTTTCAACTGAGTGCGTCATGGCAACATTATCTACAACAACTGCCTTTGCTCTACGAAACCAGCAAACTGTTTCATGCTGTCTGTAGTACCTGAATTTGTTATATATTAAATGTCTTACTGTATGAATTCGGTTTCTGCACGTTTATCAATCTGAGCAAAACAACAAATATCTTTCATGGTCATCTAAAGCCGTCCCGTCATCGCGTCAGATAACAGATTTCAGGTGGCGGATCCGGGAGGAGGTTGCATCTGGCTGTTCATTGTCGACTGTCCTGACGTCATCCAGCTATCATCCAATCAAACAGCTCCAGCTCAGGCCAACAGCAGAAGGCTAAGCACCGTGAGAACAAGCGCAGCAAAGGAGGTGCTTGTGAACGTGGCCGCTGTGCTTACCACACCTAAAACAAATAATGCTGCCATGTAATAACATCTTTGCTTGGTTTACACAGTTTGGATAAAAACATTAGTTACTGAAAAAAGGTAAAACTTCTTTCCTGTATAAATTGACCATTATTTCTAGTTTTCTTTACTATACCAGTGATTGCTACCAAATTTTTAACCATACAACTTATCAAAGAATGAATGAAAAGTTATATGGATTATATTGAATATTTAAAGGGAATGTATACTTTTCATTGGTTAGTTTATATTGAGTTGAGTTGACAGATGATAATAGTAACACATCTTGTATGGATATTACCCATAAGATGTTATAAATGCTAATAAATACAGGGTGACAATGCCCGTAAAACAGTACATTCCCTTTAATAAACCCTCAAAAGTTGCATTCAGATATTTACTGTAACTTTTTAACACTTGCTTTTGAAGTCTGGGGTCAAACGGCAAACTTGATCGAACAAAAATTATTCCACCCCGAAACATTGAAATTAAGCAGATAATTGTCAGAGAATATTTAAAATGTCGTTCCTTACAACACTTGTGAGACCATGTATATCCAATTTATAATATGTAACATGATTTTACAATAAAATTATTAAACTATGTACCTTTAACTAGATTTCACAACATAAAAGAACATTGCAGTACTTAGCAGCAAGCTTCAGATGGCAAGTGGGCAAAGACCCCAGAAATATTTTCATGTATACTATTGTATAGCCTATTGTGTTTTTAATGATATTGACATGCCTGGCATTGATACAATCAGTAATTTGTTCCATTCAGTAGTTGGGTCAAATACAAATATGTTGCTTATTAAAATTTCAAATACCAGTACAAATACATATGGTTAATTTAAAAAATGCTATATCAGAAGGGCAAATACACCCTGTGAATTACTGATATTCTTTTAATATTTTATGTTTAATAAAAGTATTACTTGTATATGAAGTGGGGAAGAAATGGGTTGGTTGGATGGGTATTAAAGCAGTTATCAATCTTTATGAACCATTAATAAAGAAGATAAAACATCAAATACAAGTTGCTGTGTTTGCCTTGTATTTCACCAAACATGAACATAAAATAGACTTCTGGAAAAAGGTCAAATACAAACACAAACATGCAACGTCAGTACAGCCCCTAATACTTAAGTACAAAAATGCATTTGGCCCCAACTGTGTTTCATTGATAATTGATCATCCAGTGCAAGAATAAATATTCAGCTGTATGGAAACATGCAAATTAAATTGTTGTAATACAAATGTAAATCAACTGCGAAACTAAAACAATAATGAGACTGCAGTTGAACCATTATCACTGAATGGTAACAAACATATTGATCCGATGTAACAGTCAGAATGTTTTTTTCAACAAATATAACAAACTTACATCAATCATTCATTTGCTACCATTGTGACATGTGTACACTATAAAGGGTGTAAATCAACAGTAACTGTTTTATGTCTTAATAGCTATCACTTATGGAGTTTATGTAATAAAGAAGAGCTTCATATGCAACATAAGATTAATGGAGAAACAGTACGTATTAAAATATAAAATAGAGCATGATGAAAACAGTTACTTAGAAAACAATCACATTTACATATTGGATACATTTTGAAATGCATATGACTTCAACCAATACAGAATCAATCAACAAAAATGTTCATCAAATTAACCAAAATACAGCTACCGGTTAAAAACCATGCAGCACTTGCAGCAAGCAAACAAACCAAAACTTCATTCCTATTGTTGCAGCAGCAGTAACCTAAATGTTCTAACTACATACATCCAAAGCTGACATGTTCTAGCAACCTCGATACACATCCAACAAACCAGTTTGGAGGCACCTTGTTTAGATATTAGTACTCTATCAGTAATACATTAGTAGTTACTAAACATTTGCATAAATACCCCATGGATCTACTCACAAGAGGTTCATTAGTAGTGTTTATGATGTCAACAGATTAGACTATTTATCAACATTATGTTAGTTATTAGTATTAAATGAAAACTGTTCTAATTACAAAGCATATGTATATGGTAAGTACTAAATAGTTTTGTTAGTGGTGATTTATATTTCACCTGGGGTGGAACAAAACACCTAGTCCCCCCTACGCACACCTGTAATCTGACCCTAGAGGCGATATATCCAAAATAAAGCATTTTAGTCTGACATAACATTCAGACATTACCCACAAAAACAATACCATATTTATAAACAGGTTATAGTTTTGCACCAAACTTCCCATGTAAATTTCCTAGAGTTATGTACTGTAATATTTACTCCCTGACAGCTTCTGCAGAATTTGGCACTGACCGTGGTGTTTATGCATTTGTTATTTAGTTATCAATGGTATTCCATTGTGATGTTTTTTTCTCAACAATGGTGGTAACCACCCCAAACTGCATTGAAATTCATCAAATGTTATATACTCCTTACTTAATTTTCATGTGGATATATAACAATGATAAAAAATTCCTTTTTATCATGTCTTGATTAGGATCGACAATCTTTTCCGTGGTATAGAAAAGTTGTTTCTTCCGATTCAATAAAAGATTCTCCAAGTCCGAATAATTGTTTTAAAGTTGAAAGATTATGAAAAGAATATTCATATTTTACAAATGATAGGCGGTAAAAACGAAGAAATTTTGCATTTTATACCACTGCATAAAGAATGCTGGTATTTCAGTCAGCTGATTTGTTAGTGGCAGAAACGTAACATTATATAAAACCTCCCTGAAAAATTCTTGACTAAACACCACCTGGTGGCAATTACAACACCCATAAGTCCGCCGCTTGGGGGGCAGCGGCAATAAGCAACAAAGCCCAGCAGCAGTGTCCCACACAGTGAAGTCAGTTTTAGCCATCAGTATGGAAAAGCTGGGCAGTTACAGATGAGTGAACCGGCGCTGCTGTGTGAAGGGTTAAGTTGTTCAAAAAAGCAGTTACGTAGAGTTGCTTGTCTTGCCAGCGCCGAATGAACAACTCACCTCCGCCCTGTTGGTCGGTGTCCTTGCCGCTCTTTGGCTCGCTGACTGTGGGTAGGGGTGCTACCTCTGAAGGGTGATAAGTAACAAAGAGATGACAGATAGATGGTCTGACGATGACTCCTGGGCAATTGATCTTGCCCTCCCCAGGTGCGAGTGCAGTGGTTATGTTAGGTACCACTAGGTGGCAGTGCAGTACTAGGGCTGGGGCATGGCAGCAGTGAATGGTGTGCTTAATTCACTCTGTATGCGATACTAAGTCAACCTCAGCATGCTTGTTATCTAGTTCAACCCACAGAAACTGTCACCATGGCAACAGAAACCATGGTAACAGATTGATCACCATAACAACATATTTGTTTTCATTGCAAACTGTAAAGTAGTAAATTAGCCACTCTGGGACAACAACTATCACCATAGCAACAGGACTACAAGGATCACATGCACAAGTCACTATAGCAATTGGGATATCAGTTGGAAGTTAACTAGGAATAAAAAAAAGTAGCTTATGAAAAATTAGTTTACACTGGTACTACCTGTTTTCTAGCATGAAAAATATTTTCTACAAAAAGTCTACAATACAATAATGAAAAATATTTGCAAGACAATGTGTGGGCAAAATCATAGTGATACATGGATTAAGGAGGCATCTTCTACAATAGCCGGGTACTTTGAGTGAGATACGGATAAATAGTTAACAGGAAGATGTTAACGAACACTAACACTATATGTGCATGTGATTACAACATCATGATCCAACCTGGTAAATCAAACACACAACAAGCAACAGCTATTACTAAAAATAATTAATAACTCAGGAGAGATTCACCTGCATGCTGTAGTTGATATCTGCCACCAGGTTTTGCACATGGTTTAGACTGTGACATAACAGCAACATTGCTGCATGCATCCACAACACACCATTGTGCAATAAATGATAGATATGTGCATCTAGCAGAGTGTGAGGATAGAAAGTATCATGCAGTGTTTACCACAATGATCTTGCGGAGGAATTGTGGTAAAGCAGGAAGTGTGATTGTGCGGATGGGGAGTGCAATTCCATAGTAACACGACATAATTTTTGTGTAACAGTCAAAACATCACTAAACCACCTGGAACAGGTATCAGTAATATATAGGGTCAGACAAAATATGTTTCCAAGGGTGCTGCCTATTCAATATTTTTACTGAATAATAGTTTAGCAAGAAACACAAATACCCCTAAGTCATGTTTCCAAAACATCCACTTAAAGTTGAATTAATGAACAGTTAAATTGGTGTGGAAAAAGGTCACTTTCACTCATGAGACTCCAACAAAATTCATAGAATCAGACAGGGAGATGCAATACAAGGGACAGAGGAACTAATGTTGCTATGACTACTGTTGCTATGGTACACCAGTATCAATGGGAACGACCCTGATGTCAGCTGAACTATTTCCACCAGATGTCACTGCTGAAACAGAATTAATACTCTTTCCCCAAATAATAAAATACATTTGTTTTTTATTTGTCAAATCTAAGCATTTTACTGCTTATCAACCGACGTATTCTGTCGTTCCCACATCTACACACTGGGATGACTGCCTCTAGCACACGCACTCACACTCACTCGCAGACTGATGCTTCCCACTACGTATCAACAACCCTGCCCAATCAGACAAGGAGTTATTGTCATGTGACCACTCACCATCAGATGTCATGAAACGGAACCTCTCGGACCATTCAGTCTGGCCATACGCATTGCGGGCACACAACCTCACAACATAAGTGCCATTGGGTGCAAGGTTCTTGAGAACCTTCTCCTCCTGATACAGCGGTAGCATGTACTGCGATTTTGAGCTTGGAATTGTCGAGTTCTGCCACTTCGATGGGCCGGTGCTGTTCACCTAAAGGAACAGGTCACAGGTTTCAAGGTTAAAACCAGGAACATTTTAAGCAATAGTTGTCAAACTAGTATCCAAGAAAGCAGACAAAATCATTCACCCCCTATGGTTGCCTGCTAAGTGTGAAGAACTAACTTTCTCGATTTTACATACTGGCGTTTTAAAGCTACAAGTCTGTTAGATTTAATTGTGAAATTATTAAATATATATATATATATATAGTATAAAATATATCTATTCTAACATCTGTATATATATTCTAACATATGTAATTTATGCATCACAGTTACAAACAGAACCACACTTAAGAACTTTGACTGTAAGTCTTTATGGCAGAGCAAAGTCAGGCCTAACTAATGGGCTGGAAACTAGTTCGATATGCTCCGATTACATGCCGACACTGCCAAGCCAGGAAATGACCTAATTATTAGCTAACAGTGAAGTTGCCACTTGCCTGGGGATGATTTGGTGTTTCCCCAGAGTTCCCCAATGAGAACTAGATATACCGACGTCATTAAATTTGAATTATATTATTTTATAACATTACGGGCATATAAGAGTTGCGCTTCGTTTGGAACAAAGATGACTGTCTGTGTGATAATTTAGTTGTGATCGAGCAGATCATTTGCACACACCTGGGCTGAAGGCTGTCACCTGATGTAGTGTGTCGCGTGCTCGTAAATAAAGCAATGACTGTTTTGTCTCTGTTTAACTGACACACACCATAACAGTCTGGTGATGAGGATTGAAAAGATGTTTGAAGATACTCGACACAAATTTGAGGTGCTTAAGTAAGTGAAAGACGTTACGTTTAGAGTGTCCGCAGACAGCTTCGCGTGAAAGCGAGATGGCAGGCCTCATCGGCACTTTGGGGAAGTTTGACTCGAAAACGGAGACCGACTTCTTATGAAGAACGGCTTAAACTGTATTTGGTCGGTAATAACAGAGCGGCAAATGATGCAAAAGCAGAAAGGTGCAAAGCCATATTTCTGAGCGAGGAAGGAAAAGAAATTTTCCAATTTCTCTCCGACTTATTCAGCCCGGACAAACCTGCAGACAACTATGAGCCAGTCCCAAATGAGATGGCAGAGTTGTTTAAGTTTTGGACACGAGTCCAAGCTGAAGACGAGAGTGTAAAAGAAGAAGAAACGCACTGTTCATGCAAATTTCCTAGATTTGAACAGATGGTTGAGGGACAGGTTTGTAACCGGGTTGAATCAGAAGTATGGAAGCGTTCAAGAGAAATTAAGTAACATGACCATCTTGACATTTGAGAAGGCTGTGGAAGTAGCCGTGAACATGACAATGGTGAAAGAAAATGCTATGCTGTTTCGTTCACCAGAGGGAAGCACCCTAAACATAGCGAGGGGAGATACCCTAAACATAGCGAGGGGAGATAACCTAAACATAGCGAGGGGAGGTACCCTAAACATAGCGAGGGGAGGTACCCTAAACATAGCGAGGGGAAGTACCCTAAACATAGTGAGGGGAGATAACCTAAACATAGCGAGGGGAGATACCCTAAACATAGCGAGGGGAAGTACCCTAAACATAGTGAGGGGAGATAACCTAAACATAGCGAGGGGAGGTACCCTAAACATAGCGAGGGGAAGTACCCTAAACATAGTGAGGGGAGATACCCTAAACATAGTGATGGGAGATACCCTAAACATAGTGAGGGGAGGTAGCCTAAACATAGTAATGGGAGATACCCTAAACATAGCGAGGGGAGGTACCCTAAACATAGCGAGGGGAGGTACCCTAAACATAGCGAGGGGAGATACCCTAAACATAGTGAGGGGAGGTACCCTAAGCATAACGAGGGGAGATACCCTAAACATAGTGATGGGAGATACCCTAAACATAGTGAGGGGAGGTAGCCTAAACATAGTGATGGGAGATACCCTAAACATAGCGAGGGGAGGTACCCTAAACATAGCGAGGGGAGGTACCCTAAACATAGCGAGGGGAAGTACCCTAAACATAGCGAGGGGAGGTACCCTAAACATAACGAGGGGAGATACCCTAAACATAGTGAGGGGAGGTACCCTAAGCATAACGAGGGGAGATACCCTAAACATAGTGATGGGAGATACCCTAAACATAGCGAGGGGAGATACCCTAAACATAGCGAGGGGAGATACCCTAAACATAGCGAGGGGAGATAACCTAAACATAGCGAGGGGAGGTACCCTAAACATAGCGAGGGGAAGTACCCTAAACATAGCGAGGGGAGATACCCTAAACATAGTGATGGGAGATACCCTAAACATTGTGAGGGGAGGTAGCCTAAACATAGTGATGGGAGATAACCTAAACATAGTGACGGGAGATACCCTAAACATAGCGAGGGGAGGTACCCTAAACATAGTGAGGGGAGGTACCCTAAACATAGTCAGGGGAGATACCCTAAACATAGCGAGGGGAGGTACCCTAAACATAGTGAGGGGAGGTACCCTAAACATAGTGAGGGGAGGTAGCCTAAACATAGCGAGGGGAGGTAGCCTAAACATAGTGATGGGTGATACCCTAAACATAGCGAGGGGAGGTACCCTAAACATAGTGAGGGGAGGTACCCTAAACATAGCGAGGGGAGGTAGCCTAAACATAGTGATGGGTGATACCCTAAACATAGTGAGGGGAGGTACCCTAAACATAGTGAGGGGAGATAACCTAAACATAGTGATGGGAGATACCCTAAACATAGTGAGGGGAGATACCCTAAACATAGTGAGGGGAGGTACCCTAAACATAATGAGGGGAGATACCCTAAACATAGCGATGGAAGATACCCTAAACATAGCGAGGGGAGGTACCCTAAACATAGTGAGGGGAGATACCCTAAACATAGTGAGGGGAGATACCCTAAACATAGTGAGGGGAGATACCCTAAACATCGTGGCATGACTGGGAAGCAGCAACAACAGGACAACAATGTTGGCGTTGTTGTGGGAAACATGCCCCGCAGGCATGTAAGTGCCCACAGGCATGTAAGTGCCCACAGGCATGTAAGTGCCCACAGGCATGTAAGTTTAAGTTAGAACGATGTTTCCGCTGTGGAAAAAGGGGCCATATCGCAAGATCGAAGGCATGTAAAGGCAAACCACATGTTTGTGCTGTCATCGAAGAAGCATCCTATATTTGGAGTATACAACGCATACATTGTAGGAGCATTAAAGAGCACTGGCATTAGGGTGCCCATGTGGATTGAAGGCACCAATTTTGCTATGCAGCTGGACACAGCGACAGACGTGTCATTGCTTCTGGAGAACTTGTGTCGCAAGCACTTGAGTCATCTGTCACTGAAACCAGCTGGTGTTGTCCTGAAGATGGACGAGAACCAAACAGTTGAACTGGTTGGGAAGATTCTGGTAACTGTGAAGTATGAAGACCAACAAGTGAGAAATCTACCATTGATAGTAACAAAAGGGAAAGACAAAGCAGCACTGTTTGGTCTACAGTGGCTGGAACGCATTAAACTCAATTGGCATAATGTATGCTGCATGAGATCATCTGTGACAGGAGTTCTACAGAAACACATACAAGTCTTCAGGGAAGAACTTGGAACACTAAAAGGGTTTGCCGCAAAGATTCACGTGGATGAGGGAAAACGACCCAAGTTCTTCAAGGCAAGACCGGTTCCCTACGCCATGAGATAAAAACTGGAGTAAGAGTTGGACCGGTTGGTGAAGAGAAACGTGATGGAGCCAGTGAGGTACTCCGATTGGGCAACTCCGATAGTTCCAGTTCTCAAAGCGGATGGCAAGGTGCGGGTGTGCGGTGACTACAAGTTGACTGTGAATAGGGTCTCGCATCTTGAACAATACCCCAACCATGGATGACCTGTGCGAGAAACTGAAAGGGGAAAAGCAGTTCAGTAAGCTGGACTCGAGCCAGGTATACTCACAACTTCCACTGGATAACAAATCGAAGAAATATGCCACAGTGAATACCGAGGACTTTTCTGTTACAATCGCCTCCCGTACCGGATTAGTTCAGCACCCACTATTTTCTAGCGCACCATAGAAAATATCTTGCAGGATATACCATGTGTCACAGTATACTTGGACGACATCACCCTGACTGGTGCGATGATGGCCCATCACCTAGCAATGCTGGATCTGGTCTTGGGTAGACTAGAAGAAGCAAGATTGCGGCTCAAGAAACAAAAGTGCACATTCCTCACAGACGAAGTGGTGTACTTGGGTCACAAGATTGACCAACAGGGATTGCATCCAGTAGAAGACAAGATTGATGCCATCCAGAAAGTGAGGGCTCCAGAGAATATGCTAGAACTCCAGGCATTTTTAGGTCTACTGAATTACTACGGTAGATTTCTAGCCAACTTATCGACTGTGCTAACGCCATTGCACAAGTTGCTGTGCAAGGATAAGAAGTGGTTCTGGGATTCACAACAGCAGCAGAGTTTCCAAAGAATGAAAGAACTCTCTTGTCAAGTAAGCAAATACTGCTGCAGTGCAATGTCTTGAATTACGGGCTCAGAGTGGTGCTCTCACACGTCATGGAAGATGGTACTGAACGACCTGTGGGATTTGCATCCAGAACCCTGAACGCTGCTGAAAAGAACTACTCACAACTAGATAAGGAGGGAGCTGCAGTGATATTTGCACTGAAGACGTTTCACAAGCATCTGTGTGGCCGGTCGTTTGACATCATTACAGATCACAAGCCACTGGTGTCACTTTTCGGTGAACCGAAGCAAGTTCCAACTATGGCGTCACCATGCGTATAATGGTGGGCTGTCACTCTCTGTGAATATGAATACAACATTCACTAAAAAAGCTGGCAAAAGTCACAGAAATGCTGATTGTCTCAGTAGACTGCCACTGCCAGTTACAGTGAAACGTGAGCCAGAAGAACACGTTTTGTTGATAGAGGACCTGGACTGCTCACAAGTGAGTGCGGAGCAGATCATTCGATACACTTGTCTCGACCCAATGCTAGCTCACGTCCGTGAATACCTGATGTGCAGCTGGCCAGCTGGAGAAGATGACGCAGAGGTTGCACCATACAAATGCCGAAGAGATGAGCTGAGTGTGCAAGATGGATGTGTACTGTGGGGTGCAAGAGTGGTTATTCCCCCAGTGTCGTCAAGAAGTGATGCAAGAATTGCATCTAGCACATCCAGGAATCAACAAAATGAAAGGCTTCGCACGGAGTTATGTCTGGTGGCCTGGAAGGGACAAAGACTTGGAGAAGATGGTTCAGAGGTGTGACACATGTCAGCTGCATAACAAGTCACCACCCGCTGCTCCACTGCATCCTTGGGAGTGGCCAGAAAAACCGTGAACTCGCATCCATATTGACTACGCTAGACTGTTTCTCAGTATGATGTTGTTGGTAGCAGTTAATGCAACTTCCAAATGGATCGAGACTCACATCATGAGTTCGACTACATCAACTACAATGGTGAATAAACTGAGGGAGATCTTCACGCAACACGGACTGCCGGAAGTGCTTGTTTCGGACAATGCAGCTAATTTCATCAGCGGAGAGTTTGAGACTTTCGTGAGGAAAAATGGAATCGTCCATGTAACCTCAGCTCTGTACCATCCAGCATGGAAGTCAAAGTGCAGAGATTTTTGTTTGACTATCGTAGAACTCTGCAGTCAACAACTGGTAAGTTGCCAATGGAAATTCAATCAACAATCGGAAGATGAGATCTCGTTTGGACCTCCTACACCCGAGTCTGCAGGGGAAGATTCACAAGAAACAGAAGCAGATGAAAGAGACGAATGACTGCAGGGCAGACGAACGATACTTTGAGCCTGGAAAAAGTGTGTATATCAAGAACTTTGGTCCAGGGCTCAAGTGGTTGGTCGGAACAATTGGTTACATCACAGGTCCGGTGTCATCCACAGTGGACAGCAGAGTGTCGGAGACACATTGATCATGTTCATGTGCACCATGTGAACACCCGTTTGGCCGTCACTAAGACTCGTATCAATCAGGTAGAAACTGAGACTGTATTGCAGGAACGCTACAAAGCACTGATTCCTGTGCTACTGAGCATCGAGCTGGTGTCCCTACAGCGACATCAAATGCACATGCTGTGACTATGTTACCAAGCATGTCACCAGAACCGACTACTATCGAGAGCGATGATGACGTGACTGGCACTAGCGAGAAAGCAGTATCAGGACTGTCGCCACACAGGACTGACATGCTAGGCACTACTAGACATGCTAGAAAATCTGGCAGATGCTGCTTAGCACCAGCTTAGCAAGTCGACTATTTAGTGAAGTGATTTAGCAATTAGATCAGTCATCTATGGCCAATAAGAATACTGGCTGTGGACTCGCAGGGAATTTGGAGGCAGTCTACCCTCCAATTCCGTAGTTTTAGATGAGTGTTATTGTAGAATAATCAGTTGTTTAGTCAATTATATAATTCACAGCAGATTCCCCAAGAACTCTTCATAATGAACATTTGGACATTACTTTGAAAGTGAATGGATTGTTTTGTCAGCTGTGAATTTTGAATATATTGTTTTTCTTAGATGGGAAGAAGTGTGATAATTTAGTTGTGACTGAGCAGATCATTTACACATGGGCCTGGGCTGAAGGCTGTCACCGGATGTAGTGTCATGTGCTTGAAAATAAAACAAGGACTGTTTTATATTGGAGTCTTGTCTCTGTTAACTGACACACACCATAACAGTCTGCACTCGAAGGAATTGTGTTTTGATATTTACCAAGCTTTCTCACACCCCCACCCACCTTGATATCCCCCCCCCTGTATATGAATCCACCAAAATTTCTCCTTAGATCTGGATAAATCATGGGACTGACCAAGACGAGTTCCATAAATGTGGATATCTTGGTTTTCTATGTACTCTCATTCCTGCAACATGCATAGCCTGATCACTCCTGCCTAATTTAATAGTTGGTTCAATAATTTCATAGCACATCTGCACAAACTGGTATAGTGTATAATAGATAAGTTTTATTTTCGTCTAATCGGTCTGAAATGAGACGAGTGACACAACTGAATTTAGGACGGACCCTAACACCTGCAAAATGATGCAATGTAAGCGTGACCATTTACTGACCTTCTTGAACATGAACTGGAAGTCGATGATAGGGGCCACGGACATGACATGCCACTTGAGTGTGTACTGGTCACTGTATTTGCCAGTCTTCTTGCTCACAATGGCCAATTCACTGGGCAATGCTGAAGGAAAGCAGGCATGTTGTCATCAAGCCATGATCGTTACCAACACATTTAAGTATGATATTGGCAGGCTCTAAATCTTGCAAATGTGTAGTCAGATCTAGATAAGAAAATTAGACACACTTAACTAAAAAAATCTCCACCGTTGTGTTATCACACCAAAGGACAGAGTGGCTGAACTTACAATTTTAAATTGTATAACATTAACAGAAACTCACATGCCTTATTGGAAGTCTTTTGTACTGGTTTGGTATATTAATTTACTAAGGTAGATCCAAGTGAGCGACTCAGAAATCAGCCAAATCAAATGTGTTATGCAACAAGTAGTTTCTCTGCAGTATAATAAGTGAACTAAATTACTGTATGATTCATTGGTCGACTGACCCTTGAACAACTGAAAGTTGTATGAATGTTGGGAACAAAAACTGTCTACACTACATTCAAGCCAACACAACATGCTCTGAAAGCATATCCACCTACTTTTTCCAAAGCTGCCACAAATTGGTGTTTGGGCAAGGAAAACTGTTTTGGCGATTATAAAAAAGTTTAATTATTTATTACATGGTTAATTGCTACTGGTCATATACACTATGCTGCACAGTATGATGTCCAGTGCTACAAAAGCTGATATCATACCAATGGTGCATGCCGACTGTTCTTGAGAATCGCTAATAAATGTTATGTGCGTGCGTGCGTGCGTGCGTGCGTGCGTGCGTGCGTGCGTGCGTGCGTGTTGTAATGTTGTGTGTTGTGTTGTTATGTTAGTTTTTTTAAAACCATAATAAATACCATATCGAACGATAATGGGTTTTATACACAGCTGTTCGGAATGTTATATTTTGGCACCCATTGCAACCTTGCTCAATACTGAAGCAACTTATGTATAAAAAAGGCATCATTCAATAAGTGTATAATATATTCATCAATGCCAGTCTGACACACTGGTTCACATACCAGACAACACAATATCCTCGTACGCCGTGCCACGATCATTCCCTCCATCGCAGCGGTATAATCCCAGATCGAAGGGCTGCAAGTTGGTGATGCGAAGTACCTGGCGCACCCCACTGACTACTTCCTGTTCGGCTATCCCGATGTTCTGTCTCTGGTCAAAGTCGATGTCGGTGCCATTGTGTGTCCAGATGACACTGACCGGAGGATTTGCGTCGAAGATACACTCGATCGACACTTCATGGCCGGGTCCAGTGTAGATCGTCGGCTTCTCCACATGCACCGTAGGAGGGTCTGCAACATGTGATCTGATCAGGAATGCTGCATCTATGTTGTCTACATGTTTATACATATTGATCGGCCAGAGCGGAACACATTCTTCATAGTCACCAACTTGACCACAAGAGGGCGCCTGTGCTGCTAACTGCAATGTCACACTCACCAGATGGCGCATGTGGTACATAACTGGCTGGCTGGTACTGGATAAATAATATACATTTATTTAAGACAAATCTATGTGTGTGCGTGCAGGCGCAAGCGTGCGTATATACATAAACATAAAATGTGTGTGTGTGTGTGTGTGTGTGTGTGTGTGTGTGTGTGTGTGTGTGTGTGTGTGTGTGTGTGTGTGTGTGTGTGTGTGTGTGTGTGTGTGTAAAATTCCTTGGGCACAGTCACACGATGCACACCACTGCTTTATTGATACTCTATATCGAAATCTGCTGATCTCAATAAAGTTTTAATCTGTGGCTCAACAACCAATATGCATTACTGTATCATTATCATTGCAACTGCACTTAGTTTAACCAGAAACGGAATAAATTGCATAATTATTAACCCCGAATATAATTTTTGGTTGACTTTGAGCATGTTTGTACATCCTGTCGCATAGTGGAGCCCAGAAGACCTCTCTAGAAAGTGAACATCCTAAACCCCCCACAAGGAACCACTGATACGTACAGTTGACATGGATTTGAATGGACCTTGACACGGGGTTACCGGCGCCGTTGGAGGCGGTGCACGTGTATTCCCCAGCATTCTCCTTCTGGATGTTACTTAGTTCGAGATGACCTCCATCAACATCTCCACCCTGCCAACAACATTCACTGACCAGATTAACATAAGTTTTCCAGGCATTGTTGTATGTCGTAGTCATGCTTTAGTGACAGGGTTCGTACACTTAAGTTAGCATGCAATTCCAGGCCTTTAATAAAAAACACGTTGATCACACCAAACATACATTTTAAGCTTTTAATAAGTATTTTCTATAAATTAAATATCCATTCAAGTAATGCTCTTCGATGCACGAAAAATTTTTTCTGGTGAACACAATTACAGCGGTCGGAAAAGCTGAAGAAATTTAAAAGGGGTGTGGGGTTGCAGAACTGGGAGATGGACTTCCCCCCAATCATCCAGGGGGTTGGACTTGAATATACATGAGTATCGATTCCACCAGTGTTTTTTAAGGTTAAACTCATATGAACAGCACAAACATAAAGTGAATTTTTTTTTTAACATATACACTGACCATGATATCGCTTTGCTCTGGTAGCATCCACATGACATCAGGCACAGGCTTGCCCTCGGCGTCACACTGCAGGATTATCTTCTCCCCAATATCCATGTCCACCTCGTCCAAGTTAGGGGACAACTCAATGTACGGTGGAACTACAAGAGTCAGCAGGTTCACAATCAGTTTATTGACAACTTGGCAGTGGGATTTTACATACATTCAATGTAACACATTACAGTCCTCGATTTTCCTGTGAGTCCAAGACTCCTTGCTTCATCCTATGAACTCCTTATCCAGCCCTTGGTAGGAGTCTGTGTGACTCCTTTCTTTAAAAGACGATAAATCCAGTGTTAATTTGGCCAGTTTCAACACCGACAACAATCCATCAACATGCATGTATACCGTCTTCTTCTATCAGCTCCGGGCTGTACCCTATGGTCATACTCGTTTCTGTTTGTTTGAATATAATCGATCTGACATGGGAGCCATCTTTGATTACGGGCCAGGAAGTTGATATAACAGTGGTGCCACATGGTGGACTGGTTTTGTTAAAAAAGTACAAATATGAACAGAGTGGGAGCATTGGTCTCCCACCAATTTCCCATAAAAAACAATGCCTGCAGCATGTGATGCACACCAAAAACCATGCAAATAAGATTTTATTATCAAAGACAAGAAATGATTAAAAAAGGAATTGAGCATATCAGTTATACACATAACAACAAAGAAGCATGTTGACAATATAAAGCCTATAGTATTAACAAGTTTTTGTAATGATTTGTCTTCACCATTGGAATGGGTAAAATGTTAAATTACCTCAGACCATGTTAATGAAGTATGTCTTACATAAGTCTGTTAGGAGAGATCAGGAGATTTGGTGGATTTCCAGGATTCAGATTCTCCTAGCGAATGCAATAGACTTAACATGTATGCACCTATCAGACTATATTATATTGTCTGATAGGTAAGACTGATAGCAACTACTGAGTGTACATGCATGATGATGTTGATAAAAGCACCATTAGCAATCATGCAGAGCAAAAACATACACAATTAGAACTTTTTAAAAAAGCATGCATTGCCACTGCAGTGAATGTATCGTAAAGCCGACAACTGGACATTTTTAATCTGGAAAAACTCTCTAAAAATATACCTTTCCGTTCTTTGACAACAATCCCAGTGGTCCCAGAGGGAGGGGGCTTGCAAATGGTGCAGGTCATTACATATCACCTACAAGGCTGAAGCTACAACGCTGAAGAATAACAATCCAAAACTACATATATAATGGAACTGGTCCTGTACTTACTGTTTACTGTTAACATGTTCTTTTGCTGTATGGTCCCATCAGGGCCTGGAATCTGACAAGTGTAAGAACCCTCGTCGCCCAATCGCACATTTGTGATCACGAGGTCGTAGACACTGCCGACGCCCGCAATTTCAACCCGACCGTCGTCCGAGTTGAAGACGTTATGAGCCATCGCCATGACGTTGGAACCATTCTGCCAAAAGACAATCTGTCTCTCTCCTGAAACATTGTAGAGGTTTGGTTACTCAGCTGCGGGTAAACATTAACATAAGTTCATACTAATACTTGATGCCCGTTCACAAGAGTGATTTTTATCCAGTTATGTCATACAAAAGTGTCGCATGATGGTGCACAAATAAATTAGTCACAGCGAGAGCAACCTATTAAATTAGCACCAATCCCCACTTGATGTTTGATGAAAGGTCACGACGAGTGCAGCACCTGCCGCTGATTGGCCACTGCTTCAAAAAGCATCGACTGGCTGTCATAGAATTGAAACCAGTTCCAATTCTACGTAGCCACAAATTGGCATTAATCGGTCAAAAAAGGGTGTTTACATGGGTGATTTTGGTCCAGTTATGTTTTAGAACATGGTGTCAAACAACACTGAAACAAAATAATGTGTGTAAGTGGGCCTTAAGATAAAAGTTTCATACAATAATTCTTATAGAAAATTTTATAGTGCAAGTAGTATGTTTACCATGATATTGATAACTTTCATGCACATGCACAGAGTATACAACCGTATGCAAAGGATAAGTAACAGTAACAATTATCTCATTGTCACATTAAATTCATGTGACTAAATCAGAGGTGGCTAGAAATGAGCATCGTAAATGTTATCCTGTATCGATATATCCTGGATATCTTGTTTATAATTATTTTTATTCACTTCATTCGTGCAATTTTTTAGATTTCTATTCTGAAAACAAATTTATCTTAACTTAACTGATCCATACCTCTTTTAAAAATGTATCCAACACATAGATTCGTGTATACATAATTTACATCTTTAAAAATTGTGTTACAAAATCAATATCAGTGTTTTGATTACCTTTGAACAAAGCAATAGTGGCTCCATCTGTTGGATTTATCAAGACTAATAATCTATATTAGTTTTGGCAAGCACATTCTATCTATAAGCGTATCTATATCCTTCTATAGAAGGATATAGATACGCTTGAACGCATACAAAGGAGAGCAACTAAAATGATTCCAGAACTTAGAGACCTTAGTTATGAAGAATGCCTGAAAGAATGTGATTTAACAACTCTAGAGACAAGGAGGTTAAGAGGAGATCAGATTGAAGTTTTTAAGATATTGAATGGGTATGAAAATATTGATAGTAATATGTTTTTCTCACTCAAGAAGGATAGCAGAACTAGAGGACATGAGGTAAAATTAGTAAAGGATCAATGTAGATTGGACATCAGGAAGCACTCGTTCTCACAGAGGACAATAAATGAATGGAACAAACTGTCTACAGATTGTGTAACTGCTAGCAGCGTGAATATGTTTAAAACAAGGTTGACACATATATCAGGAGGGCGGGTTATCAGTAGGTGAACATTGTTGGACTCTCGATAAGCCAATGGCTTCCTTGTCCACTTGCCATCTGGGCCTTTGGCTTGGATGGCAAATCTTGTTAAATCTTGTTAAAACCTTCAGGTGGTACCATTAACGAATCAATTGCTGGTCTTAGTTAGAAGTTATTTTTGGAATTGGTATTTGTAATCAGTGTGTAATTCAAATTGGAATTAAAATAATGTAATCGAGTCCAAAGTCTAGCGACTCCAAAGCATACAAATTATTTATCATCAAGACATCACTCAATTCCAGTGAAATAAATTCTGGAGTTGCTACAACAGACCTTTCTTTCTTTCAATCATGACTAATTATATGGATTATACTGATAACTGCATACATTTATTACACAATTTCTTTCTTTCAATCATAACTAATTATAAGGATTGATTATATTGATAACAGCATAAAATAATTACACATAATGTGAGTACACATTTCAGAACTACTTATAACCCAAGTTTGATTAATGGACTGACAAATTCAAAGTGCTGAAATCAAACCTGAATGAACAACTCATCTAAACCAAGATGATAAACCAAACAAACTCACCTAGATTTGCTACTTCACACTTAATGACAGCCCTGTCTCCTTCGAGAACAACCACCTCCTGATTCTGAGTCATAAAGCTGTAAGCATCTGAAACGAGACAAAACATCACTGAGATTCCAATTTATTGAACCAACATTTCATAATTAAAAAAATTCTGCCTTTGAGCAGTGTTAATTCTTTCTTGTAAAGATTTTTTGCTACTTCGGACTGTAATAAAACGTGTGCAGGACAAATATAATTAGGTCTTTACACACAACATTTTAATTTGAAAGTGGGAAGTCACAGTTTTCCTGAGTAAGGGGGAATTACCCACTTCCTATTTCCCCCCAGCTGTGGTAGGCTAAGTACCAGCCAGATGGTTCACAGACAGTAACTACAGAGGAATGAAAGTGAAAAAAGCCAGAGAGTTCAATGAAGAAAGAAGTGACATTTAAAAATATAATTTTCTTTTTGTTTCATAACATTCAATCAGCAACTCAAAACACCCCAGAGCTTTCTGACTGAAATTTCGAAACTAGAATCATTTGAATTCAAAAGACAGAATTTCTCCAGAAACCTTTAATCAAAATGGCGCAATCACAAAAGTAACCATAACAAAATCAGGGAATAAGTCATCATCTCCATGGATGTCTGTTTTTGAGGAAATGAGGAAACATGTCGTTACAGGCCATATGGTAAGATTTAAAATCAAACGTGTTGAGCAAATCCTTAAGATACAGACCCCACATCTGTCACAGCAGAGGCTGTAGCGCGTTATTCAGCCAACTTCCTCATAAAATGCATAGTTAGATAAATTTTAATAAGATGCCTATAGATGAACATTTTGGCCATGAGAAATTTCCTTTTGATGCCTTGTAAACAAAATGTCTGCTAGTTGCAATTTGCACGGCTGTTGTCTTGGTTGATGTACTGGTTCATGATTTATTATGAGTTATGGAAGACACCCAGTGCATTGCCATAAACATAACTAGCATAGCTAATAGCACTGCTGCTACTGCTAAACAGTCTTGACATATACCACAAATTAACTCCTTCAACAGAGCAGTTACCATGTGCACGTGTGCTTGCACATGCATATTATTTAATCTCTCGTCATAATTTACTTACAGTTGCATGAATATATATTGTTTACAGCCACAACTTACACTGTTAGCTTAGAGGCTGAAATACAGATATATTATTAAACATAAATCAGACAAAATTTTGCCAGATTGTTATTAAGTGACTTGCGCAAACTGCTCAATGTCTCTGGACGATTTTATTCTCCAACTTGGTCTCACATTACACTGAGCTATCAATGTAACCAGTACGAGATGACTTTGTCCTCTTTGACAAATACATTGCAGCAATGATGTCATATCTGGTGCAAAGCATGTTGTATCCACCCACTACTGTAGTCATATCAGAGTCACATGACCTGGCAGATTACCAAAGTAGAGTGAAAGATAACTTTGTGTTGACTTTCTTGCAACTAACGTGTAACCTAAGATCACCTGCTGGAAAATTACAAGTGTGTGTTTTCTCTGAAAACAAGATTTGGATGAAACCTGCCTCCACCAAGGATGGAGCTATCAATAGGAACAACAGTAAACATAATTTGTGGCCGAAGATTTAGCATATGAAATGAAGATGTGGACTAGCTTTTGGAGGGCACACACCTACCGACTAGTTAGCTTATCGCTAATAATGTACAACGATGAAGTACCCAGCTACCAAAACCTCATTGGGCCAATGTGAACTCCATTGGCCCATCATTGGCTTTTTTCATTGGCCCAATAAAAAATTACACACCAGGCCAAATGAAAACATCACTGGCCCTTTACTGGCCCCTGCTAACAAAATCTGATGGATAGCCATTATTGGCCCAATCATGTTTTTCATGGCAAGCCAATGCCAGTCAAGCCAAATACTGGATATTGTGATTCTTACCACTTCATAAGCTGGTGACCAATTCAATGTTTTCGATCACTGGTACAGTTTGTGGTTTTCCTTTTGGTATAGTGATATAATAATGTTTATATTTTATGTGTCTAGAGAGCAACAGAAGCATATTAATTAGTCTTCCTTGCCATTGGAGTTCACTATGCAGTTGCACTTAAAACTTATCTACTGATAAAAGCGTATTTATGAATTTCAATTGCAAATAACAAACTGTCAAAGGCAAAACCGGCAAAGAAATGCAATTCATGCAAGCGCAAAACAAACATCACCTCGCGCCATGCGTAGTCACTGTAACTAAGGTTTATTGAACACGATCAAACAAATTAGTAGTTTGGACAAAACACGAGATATACTGCAAGGTGATACACCCATAGGTAAAAAAATTTTCATTCAAATATTAACTGCTCTGTCAATCTAGCCACAATTTCACTTCATCCGGCTGAGGATTTCTTTCAAAAACTTTGTAAATGGGTAATAATTATTATTTGCAAGATAACTCGTGGTGGATGTGCCACCAGAATTGTGCTGAGCGAGAGAATTTTTACAGACTAGCCCGACAAATTAACGCTGACCTGACCGTCAAGTCGGCATTAGTCGGCAGGTGTGTGTCTAGCATTTCGAGCACAATGGATCCATTCAGAGTCTTTCTTTGTAAGAACTATACCACAATGGCGCTTCCCTCCCTCAATAAATAATTTAATAGACATTCTTACACAAATATAAGATAATTTAGTTTTTTATTTCAACATAATAATAACTGAGTTAACAATTTTATTTACTTGACCTCCCTTTTATAACTTATTTATTACATTTATTCTTACCACTGTGTTCACATATATTTTATGATTATAACTGTTTTTATTTGGTATGCAACAGTATTTCCATGACTTTATTGTGGCTCTTTACTTGCTACATTCAATAAGCCATAGCTTAATTTCATTACACAACATATTTTCCCTGGTCACTATGCGTGTTGGCAGATTAGTGTCTCACCCACCCCTCTGGCTTGACACCCCCACTCCATACTTGTTACCCCACCACCACCCCTTAGCTGTCCTGTCACTTCATTTTCACCCTGCCTTCTGCTGTCAGTCATCAACCCTTCCCTTGGCACCCAACTGAATGTTTTATTACCCCACAAATTAATAAGGGTGGTGCCACACTGCCCAGCAGGGGTGATTACAAACACATGCTTAATTTGCTTAAGCCAATCCAGTGATCAAGGCCAGTTGTGTATCTCTGTAACAACACTTTTTGTGTGAAATATTAATCCCCAATTATATACATTTGTGAATATACATTTACAGGTCATAAGTTAAATGTGTTCACTGAGCGTTATTATAATCAGAATAGGCGAACATTTAACATCTTAATTAACCATGTATGCACAATGTCTGATAAAATGTATGTTACTGAAAACGAGTGTATAAACGAATAAAATCTGCTTCATCGTATCTTGCTACTATTTACTATTTATATGAGAAGATATAATCCCATTAAGCTAAGCTGACAAAATCTGTCAATTTCTCCATCCTTTTCCACCTCCCTATTTTTTGAAGTTATTAACACAAGAAACTCAGTTTCTTTCAGTTGTTGACACAACAAGCCCTGTTTTTTTGTGTGTTTCTCTTCACACCCCAAAGCTAAGCTGACAAGATTTCATACCCTCTACCCCCTCCACTCTTTTTCATCTCAGTTTTTGACATAACAAACCCTGTTTTTTTTAGCTGTTGACACAACAGAGCAAGGGAATCATGTCAACAACATAAAACTGTCATTCCACCACATGGCCCATCCAGTAAATCACTCCCCCAGGACCAGGGAAGAGGGACAGGTCCCTGTGAACTGCCCTGCCCTGCCCCATAGTGAGTCAGATGCACAGCTGCTGCAGATTACAACTGTATCAACAGTGTCCATTCATAACTCCCTCTTGACATTCCAGTAAGCCAAGTCTGACCCTCATTGGGCAGGCCTCTTGGGCCAATCCCAAAATACCCCAGGTGCTGGTATCTTCAGTTCCTTCCTCCCATGTCCACTTATTAGTGCCTGGTGGAAGACACAACATAGGCAACTGACTCTGCCATTAAGTGTTGCTTTCTTCAGCTTCAGGGCGTGATCCACTCTGATAGACAAACTCAAAGCTACAGCCAACAACTTAAGGTAAATAGCAGGGATATATAACCCTAAAACTGTTAATAAAATATTCCTATAAACAGCGGACTGATCTGGCATTGTCTACACTGAAAATACCCTCCACAATACAAAGTAACCCCAAACTTCACACAAAAAATAAACATTTACTGGACAGGTAGTTTGAAATGCAAGTGAGAAAACTATAACAATCTTAGAAAGAACAATCCAAGGCACGAAAGACAGAGATGAACAATGTCTTCCAGAGAAAAAAATTGACAGAAAAAAAAATGAACCATGACAATACACGGAGACTCAGAGGGAGAGGAAGGAGGTAACTGTAATTCAACAAATGATTGTTTCTGCTGATAATTTGTGGAGATGCCATTGGGAGTTAATTTGGACAATTTGAAGTGATGTTTTCCTAAGATTTAAATAATTTATAAAAATGCACAATTTTGTTTTATTATTTATTTTATTGTTTTAAAGTTTGATTATAACTTTTACATTCCTGGCAGAAAACTGCTAATATACTGATAAATTTACACCTTTATTTGCTGTTTGACCTCTTTCTTTGCCTCCTCTGCTAGATGCAACTTTTTTACATCCCAACTCAAGGGCACATTTCCAAACGTTCTTGCCACATGCCTTGTGCTCAGCGAGTCAGAAAACTGCTCCAATGTTTATACGACTGTATGGACTATGGCAGGGAACTAAATTCCATATTTTCCATGGCATGTTGACTTTGCTCAGTGATTTTAATTGTATAATGTTGGCACAGTGTTACCCTAGTTCAGTGACCTAAATTGTGTATTTATCAGTTGCATTATTCAACAGTCTGAAAGTCAGTTTCCACTACATTTTTATAAATGGTTTAGTTTCCATACACTGTACCTACTCCTTTTGCATAGCAATCTAAACTGTGTGTCTGATAGTCTGTACACTATTTTATTGTTACACAGTGATATAATTCGCAAACTTTTCTTAGAGTCTAATCCCAATTCATGCTGTGACCCGACATGAATTCCCAACCAAGAAGCACATTGGTAGACGGTCACAAGAGTGAAAAATAAGCTAGTAGCTGTGTTTATCCCAGTGAGATTCTATAGGCAATAACACTGCCTGTGGTCTTTTTATGCCTCATCATCTGCGAGACACGGCAGTCTGGTCTGAAACATGTTACCCAGGCTTCAAGTGACAGCACCTTCTGGCCTTCTTCCCTCGAAGGCACTTTAACCATTACTCTGCCACATCCCTGCAGCTAGACATCTCCCTTCAGCTCATCCACATTATTACCCACAGTGCCTCCAAGGACAGAGTTCCTTTGTTCCTTTATTGTGGTGTCAATTGCTGTCAATTCCAGTTCCTCTCCAGTCAGTGATTTCCTGTCATGTCATTAATTATAGATTGCAACTACCACTTAATTTTAATAATTTTTTTAATCTCAAGGGAAAAAACAGCCACCTTAGTGATAACTATAACTTGGCCCAGTGGTGAATTATTTTAAACTGGTGGAAATGTGAACACAAATGCTGAGATTTGAGCTAGCGAATTATTTAATCAGATTGGCCTGTTCTGTGCTAATTAAAGGAACAAGGTATGGCTGTTTTTTATGGTAAAATGTTATTGTTATATAGCACTTATCAACTATATCTTTTCTAACATCTTCAACACCTAAATGTCTTTACCTGAACCACAATGTTTTCACATAATTTGACAGTCGTAAATTTGATCTGAATGTTTCGACTGTACGCTGAATGGCAAGGTTAATATTTATAAAGAAATAATGGTCAAAACATTATTGTTCATTAAAACACATTTGGGTGGTCAAAATGTTAGAAGAGATAACTCATTTATATCAAATAAAAAATTATGATAAAAATTACCAGACTTTGTTTGTTTAATTAAATCCAGCAAGTTTGTTGTTATAAAGCAGCTACTTTCTTATCATCTTGTCTATCTCAATTCACAGGCAGGATGATGGCAGTTCCCTTGTATCATACTTGTTATCCTTATCTCGTTAGTCCCATTGATAGATATGTACATCTCATCTAAGCCATGTATGGGAAATTGTTAGCTAGTTTGTCATCAACCATGCTCAAGAACATATCTTTCGCTTGTTCAAATAAATTATCCACTGACTGTGTAAATAAATACATTCATAAACAGAATTTACAGATATCTGACATGAACCAGATCTTGATAAGCCATTGTTTTCATTGTAAACTTGCCATGGGAGGTGCTTGTTGCTTTTGTAAGCCAGTCTTGTTAAATTGTATCTTTTCTATTCTGCCTTGTAGACAGTGAGTAAAACTTAATTTTCAATCTATATAAACTACAGCTGTCGACTTTCACAAGCCAATCTTTCTGAATCAATGTAACACGTTTTTCCACTGCATAAAGATGCCAAAAAACAAACTGCATACAACAGAGTGCCTAAAATGAGAGCGAAAAACTATTCACTGCAACGGTGTCCTGATTAAGGAGCCAGCAGGCAGGATGGGGAGCGAGTCGGTGGGCTCACTGTGGCCTAGCAGTAGGTGACTCCATCTTCAGGCAGCTGTGACTTCACATCACTAAGTTCACTAAAACATCCCACTAGACCTGTTTATCCCAATGTCTGTTCCATCTCCCTTCTCCCCTCTTTCCTAATCAGAACCACAATCCCGCGCCAAGCTTGCGCCAATGCTTGCTCATAGGGCGTATCAAAAGTTGGCAGCAGGTCAAATAGATAGAGGCTGTTGGGATGTTAATATCATAACCAGGAGTGATATGACACGTCTCCACAGTCCAAAGGTGGTGGATTATGGTGATGAGTCTTCTATATTCTCACTGTAATGTTGGTTTCATATGTGAAAGTTTTTCTATGTAGGTTCCTTCGTTGGCATAGCCAACTATGACTTGCTAATGCTTTGTTTATCAGAAACAGCGATATGATTGATGACGAATTTTACATGCCGTCATTAATTTTTCTGATGAAGTTTCCTGCTTCATTGATACTGTTCTATACACAACTTTAAGCAAATCAAATTGCATCCATGATTTTTGGTAGCATGTGAACAAATCAATTTGACCAAAGAATATAATCTTGAGTAAAAAAACAAAACAGTAATTTTCTCATGTGGAAGTTTACTATATATGTTTAAAAAACAAAATAAGCAAATGCCAATGTAACAACATTATAAAACTACTCGTAAAAAATTATTTCAACAAGACTAAGTATGAAGAAATTTAAATATGGAAAGACCAAACACTGGAATTATATATTGCACATTTATAATAGTATCATGAATAGATGTGTATAAATTCAACAGAGCATCTACCCAGCACATTGTAAAAAGGAGCGGAAATCAGTGGCTAAGAAACAGTTTATATCCGGCTTGTTGCAAGCACTTATCTTGACAACAAGTGCATATGTCTAATCAGAGAGATTTCCTCTGGTATGAATACAACTTGTAAAAAGACCTAATGTAGATTGTCTATGTTAACTGACGTCATTTACAGTCAACAGACACGTCCTCTTGCACGGAGTAACTTCTTATGTCTACTAGATGGACCATCATCCGACCTTCAGGTCGGGTAAATAGTGGGAGATCTCCCTCCCCACATATGGGATGTCATGGCGGGAGATTTTTTCGAAGTTTTACCTGAGTAATGCAAGGGGTCTGATCTGTTTAATACTGATTTATTGATATCTGGCCGATTGCGAAATAATGTGACTATTTGGGGGGCAGTTGACTGCACATTTGTTGGAAGCCTAACCCTAACCCTTACCCCCCATTAGAACTGATTGGTTCTAATGAATGCACACTCAACCCTAGGGTTTGCAAGTGAAGCGGTTTATTTACTTATTAAGTTTATCTACACCCACAACTCATTGAATTATTTAGTACTATCGTATGTAAATAAGTTTAATCAAGCCAAAAACTTAATAATGAAAAATTACAAAAAATCACAATATCAAATACCAAAAAAATTTAGATTTGTTTGGAAGACGGGAAGATGTTTGAAAAATGACTAAAAAGCGGGAGATCCCCCACCAGGATAGGGGAAAGTCTACACCATATCTATCCCTATGATACAGACATCTGAAAGGCCCAGAGCCTGATCTAGGACAGCCAGATAGTGCTGGTTGTGGTATTAGCCATCCTGATGAACACAACATCTCCAAGACATCTCTACACTTGAAGATGTCGTCTCCAACCTAATCAAGAAAATATTCAAAGTGACATTGAATAACCTGAATATCAATGTCAATGTCGTCTAACAGATGCAGAGGTCAATGTATTGGTCATCAATGTCAGCAGATGGCAGCACAGACACATAAACGTCTCCCCTTGTGACATAAACTGCCACACACTCATGCCACACAGGACTTTATTAAGCACATCCGATATAGTATCTGTAAGCAGTATGCAAATGCATACTTTTTGACAGTGAGGCATCGGTTTTTTGTGGATGTCTGCGCAAACCGACTACAAGCCTGGTGATCCTGAAGTGTAAAGACCATGCTACGAGTGGTGTTTTTGCCTGTGCCTCTCTAGAACCGAAGATTAGCTGAAGCAACCAACATGTTAACCTACTGCAGTGATTCACAGAGCTCTAAAAATAAGGTGCATGCCCAACACTGATTTGTGGCAGTGTCTGAATCTAGTGACAGCCAGGCCAGAGACGGGGAAGAGATGGCTGACGGCAAATGGGCTGATGAAGGGTGAAATCAGGGAAATGCTGAAGAGCTATGTACAGTCCTGGTAACATTACAATTAAATACAAGCAAACATGGTTAAAACGTATGCTGTAGTTACCATGTATTATCTAAGGACTAGTGTGGAGGAGGCCTTCCCTTCCAGGCATGGGTGCAATACTGGGGTGTCACCTTGGATGAGAGAGCAGCATTTAATTTGACCCTGAAAGTGACATAGTGGATTTGGATAGACTGCATCTTGTTATTTAGATCCCATAAACATAGACAGGAAAAAGCAGTGTTTAGATCTGGTGCATTATGGCCCAGCTACCTGACCTGGAAAACATTTGTGTGGGATTGGGCAGATGCATACTGATCTGATGTCCCTGTAATCGCAACTTAACATTAACAATTTCCAGAGACACAGATCATTTGATTCTCTTGGACATAAATGCACTGGGCTGATGAGCACCAGATTGACAAACACTGGGCCAATATGCACGAATGCTGTGAAATAGTCTGTTGTGAAAATGCTACATTCAGTTTTCATTATGCTAACATGTCCCAGCAAAGTGTTTATTACTTGTGACATGCTGTTGACATTTAGCCTATTCTTGATGATGCTCCTATGCTGAGCATCACATCTGGCATTTAAATCATGTTTCTGTCAATAAACAGATTCGTTCCATTGCAGTGAATGAATTTGGGTTCTTTATCATGTTGTTGCAAATGCATGTTTTGTATGGATGGATGTGAAACGTGGACGTTGACAAAAAGAAAACAAACCAGAGGCTACGGACATCTTGTCTACAAAGAAGGAATAAATCTACAAAGAAGAATTAAAAAAGATATATAATGATCCCAGTTACGGGTCTTTTTCACAGCTCTGTGAAAATGTGACAAAAATACACAAGGGAATAAGTTATAAGCCATAGTAAAATACTAGAACAATATTATTAGTTTCTGGCTTTGTCTTCACTGACACAAATAGCTAGCTGTATTTTATATACAAAGGTCAAACCAGCAACAACGAGCACACAATCTTGTTAACAGCAAGAAACTGGATATGTTGAACTTAATTAGAAACACCTCAAGAACGGAAGGATCTATTTCATAGCTATATTGGGTGTGAGGGTCTTCTCTGAGATAAACAGCTAGGAAATCTATTGGCTGAAAATAACAACACTATTGGCTGAAAATAACAACACTATTGGCTGAAAATAACAATTCCCACACCTGACAAACCTGTCAACAGTTCTCTCCAGGGAAACTACTCTACCTCCCCTGATTATGATATCCTGTAAACTGATGGTGTTTTATCCCAACAGGCTCTTTATATTCACAAGAGGAATACTGAAAGTGACAGTCCAGGCTATAATTGGTCAACTTTAATAGCCAACAATAAACACCACCAGTGAACCCTTTCATTCAGTAACAATTTGTTCAAATATTATAAAATTTCACAACACTGCTACCCAACTCGGCAATCTTCAGAAGGCAAGTGGAGAAGGAAGCCACTGACTATCAAGATTCAAACAATATTTTATTTATGTGCAGTATTCTCCTGTTTAGCTCCTAATTTCATTTTTTAAACATATTATTCACACTGAGAACTGGCATTTTCACAATTAGTAGATAATTGTGAAAATTTTTTATTTTCTTATAATGTAGATCTAGTCTACACTGTCCTTTTAATAACACTACTGTTAGCCCTCAACTTCTATTTCCTTCCTTAAATGTCCCTCCTTAATTTATTTAGTGAAAAATCATACCTACCCAGTATCCATTTCACCATGATAGTTCATTTGTGCAACTTTTGTATGTATTTTTGTGTGAAATCATCAAACAAACTATTAAATTACTTAATGTTTGATCAAACATTATGTGAAGTAGAAATGGAAATGCTGAAAACTCACGAATTTCACCCTTGGTAAATTTTTTTAACTGTCATGTGATCATGAAGAGGATGGAAGTTACGTCCATGATAGGAGTGTTTACCATTTTGGATATCCACTATTTTGGGCCTTACCAGATGTAACGACTAAAGTCAATTCTTTCTATGATTTGAACAAAAATAAGCATTTAAAAAATAACTGAACTGTGGATGTTACATAAACTATTCACACACTACATATCTGGATACCAACGAACTGGATTTGCGACAGGCTAAACCAGTTGAGGATGGAGTTCTCAGTTAAATATTTCTATCACTATCTTCATAAACATTATTTTTCTGCATTCTATATTTAATTTCATTTCCCTGATCAGTTTTTCAACATGGCTGCCATTTTGTAAACAAGTTGTCCCACCAGAAACCCATGATGTGACTTCTACTAGAGACATCTTACGGCAGACAACAGCAGCAGCTACTCCTGTGAATATCACACAATGAATGTTGTTTCGTTTTTGTGATATAAACATGTATATTTATACTTCTAATGCCTAGAGCTAAAGCAAATAAAACATCTGCACACAACACACACGATTGTGATTAACAAACAGTGACAGTCATTCCTACAGGGAATGCCAGGTCCTGACACTAAAGATATTATTGCACAACACTGCCAAACATTCCATTTCCTTTGCATTGCTGTCAGGCAAACAACACTAAGTCTTGATTGTAACCAGATTTCTACATATCTGTGTTGCATTATAGCAGTGTTTTGGTACAACTTTTAAACTTTAAATCCTGGAACGTCCAGCGTTCTCAGGACCAAAAACCCAGGATATCTTTACGGCAGAACTCTTGGTTGTAGACATACAAATTATGTCCGTCACCAATGTTTCTATATGGTTGATGAGGTCTGACCACTATTAGATGTAGGCTATTTACCTATTCGTACAAAGCATACTAATTCTCGAATCCCCCCGAATTAGTACTTTAAAATGTTCAACATTTTCCAGGTTGAAAAACGCATTGATGTAACAATGTTACAACACAGTCCTTTTACAGTGCATGTACAGCACATACAACAGTAACAATCAGAATATGTCTTAAAACTGATAATTATTTTAAAGCTTTGTGTTTTTCTAACAACTTCCTGATAATTGTTTTCAACGAAGTTGTGAATTTCCAAGATGTCGGACTGTATTACTGTGAATGGTTACACAACTTAAAACAATAGTAGTTCCATAACAGTACACTGTGCTGCGCTGCTGCATGACTCACAGGTGGTCACTTTTTGCATGCAACAGTCATTTTGTAAATTAGTATGTGGGCCTTAACCCCGCCCTGCCCCATCCCTCCCCCTCAGCCACTGGTTTAGTTGAAGGTGTCACAAGTCATGCACCTTGTTGTGAAAGATTCAGAAATCACAGTTATGGTAAAATGAAACAAGTCATGGTTTGGGGGGCTACGCGCCTACGTCCCTAACAGTTAATAAAAACTAATCATTTGCAACTAAAATCGAGAAGATCACGCTGGTGGTTTTCTCAGAATTTGTTCTAAAATTGCACAGTTCCATAAGTCACAGGCACAGCACATGTCCATACACCGAGACAAGTCATCCATAGTGTCAAACAGTGGCTTACGCAGGACATGGCACCATAGTCCTAGGTCAGTCAGTGGACATGGCACCATAGTCCTAGGTCGGTCAGTGGACATGGCACCATAGTCCTAGGTCGGTCAGTGGACATGGCACCATAGTCCTAGGTCGGTCAGTGGACATGGCACCATAGTCCTAGGTCGGTCAGTGGACATGGCACCATAGTCCTAGGTCGGTCAGTGGACATGGCACCATAGTCCTAGGTCGGTCAGTGGACATGGCACCATAGTCCTAGGTCTGTCAGTGGACATGGCACCATAGTCCTAGGTCTGTCAGTGGTCATGGCACCATAGTCCTAGGTCGGTCAGTGGACATGGTACCATAGTCCTAGGTCAGTCAGTGGTCATGGCACCATAGTCCTAGGTCGGTCAGTGGACATGGTACCATAGTCCTAGGTCGGTCAGTGGTCATGGTACCATAGTCCTAGGTTGGTCAGTGGACTTGGTATTGGAGCACTGAGGCAGCAACTTAACAATGCATGGTACATAAAAAATTTAATTCACTGACCAACTACCCACCCTGCCACACCCTCATTGTGACAACAGTGAATTAGTCAATATATAATATGTGGGACTCATAATTTTTTTTCAATCTTAGGGGGTGGGTTTGGGTGGCCTCCCTGAAGGATAAACCCATAAGCGTGCATTACCATAGAGGTGTAGGCCCTATCTGATATAGCAGGCACAACTCTTACAACATCAGTCAGCCTCCCACTAGTCCACAAGTAGGCTGGGAGATGCTAGGATGTCTGCTCAATGTCACTTTTTCTGGCTGCTACCACTTATCAGCTGTCATACACACCCAGGGGGTCATACACACCCAGGGGCATAAGGAGATCCCTCTGTCTTCAAACCCTACAACCGGCCTGCCAATAGGTGGGGTACATCAGGCAATTGCGTACATCAGCTAGGTATTATAGCCAGACATTCTGGAATCTCTCATGCAGCTTGTAAACGTAGTGCATCACGAAAAGGAAGCAGACATTTTTTAATCGATCGATGTTACTGCTTTCTGGAATGTGATATTTATATATTCCTTGATTTTTTGAGGAAACACAAGGTTACTTTCTTTTTCATTGTTACCTGATCAAACACAAATGAAGAGATTAAGTTTAAATATTAGTAGCACACATGGTGCTAATTTTGACATAGTATATAGGTGGCACTAATGGAACAACCAAGGTGAAGTATATAGTATATATTATATAGGTGGCACTAGTGGAACAACCAAGGTTAAGTATATAGTATATATTATATAGGTGGCACTAATGGAACAACCAAGGTGAAGTATATAGTATATATTATATAGGTGGCACTAATGGAACAACCAAGGTGAAGTATATAGTATATATTATATAGGTGGCACTAATGGAACAACCAAGGTGAAGTATATAGTATATATTATATAGGTGGCACTAATGGAACAACCAAGGTGAAGTATATAGTATATATTATATAGGTGGCACTAATGGAACAACCAAGGTGAAGTATATAGTATATATTATATAGGTGGCACTAATGGAACAACCTTGGTGAAGTATATAGTATATATTATATAGGTGGCACTAATGGAACAACCTTGGTGAAGTATATAGTATATATTATATAGGTGGCACTAATGGAACAACCAAGGTGAAGTATATAGTATATATTATATAGGTGGTACTAATGGAACAACCTTGGTGAAGTATATAGTATATATTATATAGGTGGCACTAATGGAACAACCAAGGTGAAGTATATAGTATATATTATATAGGTGGCACTAATGGAACAACCAAGGTGAAGTATATAGTATATATTATATAGGTGGCACTAATGGAACAACCAAGGTGAAGTATATAGTATATATTATATAGGTGGCACTAATGGAACAACCTTGGTGAAGCAGTAAAATGCAATTGTGCATTCAACAAGTTTGCTAGGCATGTTGTGCTTTGTTAGGGAAAGTAGTGTTGTTTTGTGAAAACAATGTGTGTGTGTGAAGTTGCAAAAAATAAAATTGATAGAACATGCTTACTTTACTTACATTTAGCCCACTCCCAGATTAATGAATCATGATGCAACTTTCAAAAGTTGAATCATACACAGCATCCGGCATCAAACCCATATGTGATGTGTCTGCGAATCTGTCATGTTTAATTCAACACAGCCCTTTTTATTCCAAGCAGATCAGCCCTAGGCATACAACTTACCACCAAAGACATGTTGGGATCCATCAGTCATTACCCACATAAAGTCCTGTGTTATGTTAATTTTTTGAGTACTTTTGCATCGGATAAGTATGTAAAATAAATATTTTCTGTACTTCTGCATTAGAGAGATTGCAATGAACAGACGCTGACCGCTTGAATTTCAGCACAGTGGTTATTCTGCAGTGGCTATTCTGCAGAACATATCAACATTACACAATTAGTTTGTGGGCTTTTTTACAAAAACAAAGTGTCATTTTCATAATTTTCCCTCAAGAAATTGATGTGCAATCTGGAAAAAAATTTGGGGGAACCCAAGCATGCTATGACCACCAATGGCAAAAGTGACTGGTCTCATCCTTCATGCTCTCATCTTCCTGGATGATAACCAATAAACCTGTGGTCAGTGGGTGACCTCAAGAGGTTAGTGGGTAACCTCAAATGACCTCACCAGGTGTTTATTTTATTTAAATAGGAAGCACCAGGTTGAAACCCAAACAATGCTATTTAACAGCTTCATCTAAGGTTACAGCAGTCATATTTCAGTCAGGTAAGAGCTGATGCTCTTTTCCAGGTTTATTAGGCAGACACTTCAAGTACAATCAAGGCGTGGTCAGAAACATTCTCCAACTGTATCAGCTGTTTACTGGTTGGTGTACTGCAGGGCTTCATATTTGAAAACAACAGGCGAGCGATAAATCGCTCGCCTAAATATGCCAAATTAATTTAGGTGAGCGATTTGTTAGTTGTTTTATTTACTGTGTGGTGGCACCACCATTTCCCATTTGGATTCTGTCGTTCCCGCCATGAAATTTTAATTGGTGCTTGTTGGCGCTGACTTTTGTACAAAGAAATAAATGTTTACTTTAGTAAAGCCCATACATTCTGATTGCAATTGGTGAAACGGTTTTGAATTGCAACATGTTACCAATTGCCGTAAGCTGTAGCCTGGGCAAAGCCAGTGGCTCTGCCGTGCTGTGGTACTGTGCCTGGGCCATGGCCATGACACGGTACTGATTTTGGTTTTGTGTGCGACTTCGTTTAGGCGGTTTGAACACTGCAATTGAAATTCACAAATACGCCACGTATAAGAATGACATGTATAACTCATAAATGCAGCTTAGTAGGCAACACCAATATAAACTGGGGTGAAATGGCATGCTTCCATTGCATCACAATGCCAAACGCACAACTCAAAACTCAGTGTGCAAAAAATATTAACTTGTCATCCGCACATGAAACAGTGAATCAACGTTGAATGGTACCGGAGATGTGCATCTTGAATTTATGTGTTCAGAGCGGTTGAAAGACGAAGTGGAATAATTACTAAAATTATCGTTTTCAACGTCTGATCAACTTTTACACTCCGTGTCAACTCATATAAATTTTCAGTAGTTCAGATCCAGGTTATTATTTTCGATTCCCATTACTGCACAGTCGGTCAATCGGATCGTAGCGAAATATTGCTGATCCCTTAACTAATCCATAACTATACATGTATACATGTATTTTATTCAGTTTGACATACAACATTATGTGACATTTACACATAATACAAATTGACGTTAGTCCACTCATTTGATAATTTTTATAAACCGCGCGGCCAGCATAGGTTCGATGGCATTCTTGCAATCTTGGTGCAGCAGGCTACGATCGCCATCGCCAATGATAGATAATATGTAAACGCCGAATATTGAAGCCTGAACACTGCATTATAAAGAGGAGAGACTTTCCTAGTGAATCTAATACTCAAGAAAGTACTTGTCAAGACGAACACTTGCAGGCAGCAAGCGATTTTAACAATTGACGCGAGCGATAAATCGCTCCCTAGATTATTGATTTGTGCGAGCGATAGGGAGTGAGAGCGATTGCTCGCCTCAAATATGAAGCCCTGGTACTGCCAATTAAAGGTCCTTCAACAATTAATTTTTTCAGAATCATTTCTCCAAAAGATCAAAGCTATAAATGTAAAAGGGTACGTTCTTATCGGTATCCAGTCCTTGAGACTGCTCATTCCAGTGCCATCTCATCTACTCTGGGAAATATTCAGCCATACTGTAATTATTGAGCTATGACTATTCATTCACATATATACTCATTTACATCTGAGTGAACTGTGGCAATGTGGGGTAAATAAAACTGCCAAAGTTTTGTAACAGTATTGAGTCTGGCATTCTAACTGTTGCACTATCACGCCCCACAAAAAAGTTACCTAGTATACACTACAACATGCTAGCTCATTTGTGCAGATTTGTGACTTATTTTTCATGAATTATTAAACTATTAAATTATTTGTTACTGGTCAAAACTGTACGACACGGGTGTATAACAACATTGTTCACACTTTTGCAATTCACTTAATCCAATAATCAAAATCAATTCTTTCGATGATTTTAACAAAAGTACCAATCTTTTATTAAACCGCGGATATTATAAACTATTCACACACTACAAATCTGAATATCCATGAACCTGATTTGGATTATGGGCTTGACACTTACGGGGTAAAACATTGTAGAAATTGTAGCAAATACCCGATTATATTCACTGTTTCTCTTTTTGGATCATTCAGACTTGCAACACTAACATTTGAGAAAGAATAAATTGTAACATGAAGTCTGGTCAATAAAGGCAACTTAGCCAAGTCATAAGCTATCATTCACTCTAAAACAGGGACCTAGTGTCTAGTCCCATAAAAATCCTCTAGGGCACCAGCTGCCTTGGCCATTAATCATCCCCCTGACAGGCACCCAGCCACCCTGCAACCCCAGCAGTCAGTATCCCCTGGCTGAAGACTGATGACAACTGCCTCCTCTCCTGGGCATCAAGTCACCTACAGACATGCATCACCATTCATCAAGCAGGGAACCCTGCTGGGCTCCTTGGGAGGACACTATTCAAGCACTCCTGTCTACAATGCAGATTACATAATTCTTCCCTGCTAAACTGTGCCACTAATGACACAATCATTACATCTAAAAAAATCCTGCCCTAAAATTTCGAAAACATAAGCTGGCTCTCACCATCTGAATATTGAAAAATACTGTTTTGAATAAATACAAGGTATATCATAACGAAAAAATATGATGACAGATTTGGTGGAGATAAAACTATCTGGCAACAACAGTAAAGTATCTCCATCTTGATATCTGAAAATAATTCTGGTGCATATAAAATGGCAGTGCCCCATGATATATGCCACGGTCCTTCTAAAGAAACTGACTGGAAGACTCTTGTATGTTCTGCCATGACTGGTCACTTTGTCTCGACTCTCCACCACCCAGTAATTTCTTCATGTGGTCAGTCTTCTGCATTCCTACACTAAGGTCTTCCCCTACACACTATCCTTCCTTCTCACCCCTTAAAGTATCTATCCCACTTACAGCAAATAAGGTGAAGAGGGATAGATAAGCCATGTCAACATTCTTCATATCTGAAAAGTGGGCTACATTTCCCAGGCCAGGCCCATCTCAAGGGACATTCCGATGACCAAAATATATCTATCCCTCTATCTGAAAACACTTTTCACATTGCCTCAGTCAGGTAATGGTCCTGTTGCACTATTTCATTTCCACAAATCAAAGGACTAGCAGTGCTGAACCCAAACTTTCCTAACACCACATTAGTAGGTGGGTAACTACATAGAGTAAACACTTTCATTGAGTTTTCCAGAAAGTAATCGATACATCCGTTACCCAATTGAGGCAATGTCATAAACCTGCCTGATGTGTAACCCTATGGTTCTCATGACTAAGTTAAATGGTGGTCTCACCCTGTTAACCGGGGAACATAAGACACCAGATTTACCCAGGCAGTGACCACCAAGACTGCCATCAAACACCAAACTCCCAAGTTGGTGCAAGATTTGCCTATTTTATGGTTCTTCACATTTCAGATTGCTATATTTGTTATCCTCTCCACATATCAGTTACATCCGGTAAACAACTTGGGTGGGTCTAGTGTCTGTGACCCTAGCCCTATCCATATCTTCTTAAAAACACTGCGTTTAGAAACACCAGATATGAATTTTTTCAAACACAATGCCAAAGGGACTTTTCTAGACCACTGTTGATCAGAACATAATCGTTGCAACCTGCTTTTTGCAGCACAATAACTCAACAGCGTATCATATTTTCAACTTCAATGTCTTAATCCATTTGTAATTTCTTTCAAGGCTGTGTAACCTTTGGTTTCAGTTTGATTCCTAAAACAGTTTCTTTCATTTCAACACTTCAGATCCAAAATAAATTTTAGACCCAAAAGGTTCTCTTCCTACAATTCTGAGACCTAAACAACAGATGGCAGAGCCAGATTGCAGTCTACTCTGTTATCTACCCTGTTAACACAGGGTGATTAATCCTGTTTCTACTAGTTTCTCCATTCCAACAGCCCAATATTGGACAGTCTCCACAAGGCCCCATCAGTAATGGGGCCAAGTATTTAAATTTGGACATTCTTCAGCTAAGTCCAATTAAGACTATCTGATAAAGTACACAGTGTCATCTTGGTTGATCAAAACTAAACAATTGTTGTTCAGAGCTAAAGGAAAGGAAACCAGGGACATGGGTTTTATGAGATTAAACAGGAAAACAAACAAACAAACAAACATGTTCAAAGTAGTGGAGATGGTCCTTTTCCAAGAACTAATTTCTGCTATCTTCAGAACCCAAACTGATCCAATTCCACAAAAGTGATTTACACAGACCGGATTCCATAAAGTGTTTTTATTTACAATGGTTTACATAAATCTCTTAATATGGTAGTGAAAATCACATTGAACACTTTGCATTTAAAGTTATTTCTTGCAGTTGTATTTTTTATTAGTTTAAGTCCAACTCTGCAACCATGAAAAAAAAATGGTTTTAATAGACAGAGCTTAGATGACACCACCACAAACAAAGCATTTTCCATCCAACTAAGCATTTAATTAAAGGTGTAGTGTTTCTACCATCAGCTGCACAGTATGACATATGCATAAGGCTATTTTTCCGATATTTTGTCAAATCAATAATTTCAACACATCAGCCCTGCTAAAATGTGTATACCCAAATGTATAATTTCAACACATCAGCCCTGCTAAAATGTGTATACCCAAATGTATAATTTCAACACATCAGCCCTGCTAAAATGTGTATACCCAAATGTATAATTTCAACACATCAGCCCTGCTAAAATGTGTTTACCCATATGTATAATATTAACCAGAAATGTGGTTACTAGTCTTACAATCACATTTCAACAACAGTTTAATAATTTCTAATCATTCACATCCTGTTGCTTTGTATTCTGGACTTTGGTCATTTTTCCAAGAATGTGCACTACCATTCTGTGCTGGCCATTTTTATCAACACGCGATCGCGCACACGCACAAAACCTTTCCCAATAGACCTAAGTCTATGTCACTCACGATCCTATCATAACTGACATGCCATGTGTGCATCTCCATCATCAGATCATATCTGGCCATGTCTGGAACGTTCATATATACCCAGCCTGCATACGACTGAGAAGCAAGCATCCGTACTGGCCGGTGGATCTCTTTTCCAGTCATTTAGTCCCAGTGGTGCATAAATCTGGACTTGTTGGTCAAAGTAGATGGAAATTTGCTCCCTATCCTACAGACACAACCCAGGGAGTTAACTACCTAGGGACACAAGCAATGTAGTCTTTGAACAGCGAACTGACTTAATAAGGAGTGAAACAAGCAAATCTCAAACACTGACCTCCAGATCGACAGTCCAATACTCCAGCTATGGGGGGGTTCTATGGTAGCTTTGGTCTTAGAAGTCTTCCTAGGCCTCACGTTTTACAACATAGCATTACTGTATTTATAATGTTCAATTTATTGTGAATCTACGTTTTCCACAGCACACGCATGCACGCACGCACGCGCGCGCATGTGCAAGCACGCACATATTATTTCTGGAAGAATTATTTTGTTGACTCTGGGCCAAATAAATCACTTCATGAGTCCTGACTGTTGTGCACCGATGAGGTTAAATTCCCAGGACATCCCTTGATTATAACACTGCTGACAATGACAAAAGGTAATTGTAACATTGAGTGATGATAATGATGATGACCATTAATCCTTGGCTACTAGAGCCATTGTTGATGTATCCCATCAACCCTCTAGGCACTGAGCACTTTCTATGCGCTGATTTCTAGCACATGCCAAGCAAAAAGATGTAATTTTTGCCATTTAATTATAGACCAGATGTAATTTTCATGCATTTTCTCAGGGCAAAGGTGACTTTTCATCCACCCTGTGTGATTTTGTACATCAGTAATGATGTGGCCATAGAGAGATTTAAAATTTATATTCAGGTTACCAAGTTTACCGCGTATATTTATTTGTTGTAATCCCAACAGTACGAGTATTAATAGCTATGGTTCAACTGACAAATAATAGTTACAAAATAAATTAAGGTGACAGGCTCAGTTACAAGGGCCTCACAAGTAAAGTACTTCGTTACAATACTTGAGTAGTTATTTCAAGTAATTGGCGTGTAACGAAGTAGAATTTTGACTAAATACTTTTGCTTGTAATGAAGTAGTTTTATCTAAAGTAATGCGACTTTTTACTCTGTTACTTTTATTTACTTCACAATATATTTTCGTTACATTTTTTGTGAAACCGCTGCTGCTGGTGGCGCTCAACCATCAACGACATTTCAAAAACTGTTCATAGTCACCAATCCAAAAGCTATTAATAATATCATTCAATCGCATGCCAGTTCACGATCATATTTGCATGCATACCTCTTTGGGAAATCGACGCAACTACTGTTTTATATCTACGTCAGTGAATGAAGTCTGCCAAATATTGGCATAGGTCAGGTCAATGCCATTGACATGAAATGTCACTGCCATTGACATGAAATGTCACTTCGAGCACTCAACTCAAACCGCGATACAAATGTCTCCGTTGCACCATATAAACTATTAATCAGTAAGTTTCCAATTCGTATTATATTAAAATTTGCAATTTCGACAATGTATTTGATAATCCCCATACATCGACACAATTCTGATATTCTAATAAAATTCATAATAATGATTACTCTACAGAACTAAACAGTACAGAATTGATATTCTGCCATTTGGCAGCATCTTTTCCCAGCAATGGCTTATTCAAGCTGACCCATAAAAAATATCAAGGACAGGGACAGAGGCCCTGACAGGTTACTTTTAATTGCAATTAGGTCTGTCTTCTGATCAATTCTAGCCCCAGCTGGTACCAGGTAACCAACACAACTAGCTGCTAAAGCCTGTTGTTACAATGTTTGTGTGAGCTGATTAGACATGTCTGGGAAGACATGAGAAGGTGGGGTTCACAAGTCAGATGGCTTCATCAGCTAGGCATCAAATGTCTTTGTTAATTTTATTATGGGCAGTACTAGGTTGTATTACCTCTGACCAGTTTCCCTGAGAGGCTACTACTACTACTGGATTGACCCTCTACCTACTCAGATACAATCACACCTGCTTATACATATCCTGTTGTACAATCTAGCTCCTCCCATACCCCAGTGGAGCAGGTCGATAAAAAGTTAATTAATTAAGTTCTGTATTCAAGTGAAATTATTTGATGTTGTGTGCTTTCATTAATGATAATGTAATTTTCCAAGCATCCAAGTGAGCACTGTGTTCAAGGGTGGCAAACCTACTGACCAGCTAAGGCTGTCTGGGAACACTTTGTTATAAGCAGAGTGGCTGCAAAACAGTTGACAGATTCAAGCTGTGTAATTTATATAATATTACTCACGATTTAGTTGTTGTTTCTAAGTGTTTTACTTTTTACTAAAGTACTTTTTTTACAAAGTACTTTTAGTTTTACTCAAGTAGTTTTTAGGTGAATGACTTTTACTTTTACTCAAGTACAAAATTACAGTAATTCAGTCAACCCTGCTCACAACCCTTGGCCCCTGTGGGTATTCTAGCCTCCATTTCTTCATCACCCCCCCATGCCACCCCCACATGCCCACCCCTCCACACACACACACACACTTCCCCACCCCACAACTATTCTACCAGACAACATTATGCTGGACCTCTGACCTGCAAATAACCCTTAAAACCCACTTATTGGTGAGAATGGGGAGCCTGAATGGGGCACCAGAGGGGGAGAAAGAGACGCCCCATCATCAATCATTATGTTTACCACCACAACAGCTTGTAGGCACTTGATACCTTGTCACATCAAAGTCCATGGACAAGAGGGACAGAAGATGGGGACTAGATGCTATGACAGTAAATGACTGGGACTACAGAGGGGTTTCTGACCCTCCCTTCTCTTGAGCAAGCTTAAGTCAGGCTGAATTCACTATACACAACATACATTCTTCAAGCATCAAGGTTTGTAGGTTGGACAGCATGGTGCATTATGATGGAGATCTAAAGACACGTTAACGTATTTACATATTGATTTTCTCCATATATGTGTAGGGAAAACCACCTACATCATTAAAAGTATGGCAATTGGGAAATTGGCACAAAGTATGACTAAGAACTGCCAAAGAAATAATTGTGGTTTATGCCCTGTTATCACTGCACTAGCAAAGCCCAAGAACATGCCTAATATGAGCCTGCTGGACACTGTATGGCTGCCCACTCCTCTAGTGAATCACACAAACGTCACAGCTCCCACACAAGAGCAAGTTCACAGTTTCTGGCTTCACTATCAATTGGTCACAGATATACCAGGTTGAACCTAGTCTTTTGAGTAGTCTCCACTAAAGCTGGAGGGGTTAGATCACTGTTTAATTTCCGGGTCCATGGATCTCTTGCACCCTAAACATTTTTTTCTTTTTAGTTGCTGGTCAGAAGTTTAACTTCTGGGTCCATGGATCTCTTGCACCCTAAACATTTTTTTCTTTTTAGTTGCTGGTCAGAAGACTGGATCTGTCAGTGATGGAAGGATCCCTGTGTAGGTAGACAAAATCGTCTTGTGTTTAGCTACACCTGACGGGGAGCATTTGTTATGCTGATTTTCTTGAAAAACTTTTGGGATTTGACGAAAACTCAGTGTGCCACTGTGATAAATCCAAATCTGTAATAGGAATTGGTGTTTGGTTTTAAAAAATACCATGTTGCATATATCCTGTTTGTTTTCCATTATGTACCATAATATGCAGAAATTAAATAAAGCTGCTCTAAAATTTATGTTATTTTTGGCGTCAAGTCTGTCTATGGTTGCTCTATTACACTGTTATTTCTATGTGGAACTGATAATTGGAATTGGTATTTTTTATGTAACTCGGATTGGGATATTTTAGACGTAATTGGAATTGGTATTTTCAGTTGGTGTGTCATTGTATATAACATAACGTAATTATTTCCTAGTCTGAATGGGGTAACTTGCAGAGTATGAGTTAGTTAACGACAACGGAAGTGAAAAATCTTGCATCGAACCACAAGTATAATGTGCATTGATATGGAAACTAATTGTAGTCTGACACCATCAGGGGCTATTTAAAGTACATCAAAGACCAAACAGGCTAATATCAACAGAGGCCTATGCCCACCTCCTGGTGAGTGAGTGGAACACTCCCTGTAGGCTGGAAAGGGTTTAGGCAAAGTCAATCGCCATACAATTTTTTCTATTTGGCTTTTGCTGTTGTATAGGTGAAGGACTCGCTCGTCAAAAATGTATGCATTTTCATGAAACGTGAAACTTTACAATAAGTGCCACAAACAGAGCAATAAACACGTACTTCATGTCTATATATGTATATCACTAAAGTTACCTGACAATAACCATGTCAAAGTGTGAAATTATTACCTTTTTGTCAGAATGCATGTGCTGCAAACATTTGACAGAAAACCAGATGTTGTATGTGCGTGGTTACAAAACGAGAATCTTGTAGGTGAATATATGGTCATGCTAAGAATTGCTGTCTGCTGGCCCACTCTGGCCTCATTCTAAACGTGGCCACCACCACCCCACACGAGATCGCGTTAGACCATGTGACCCAAAGGCAACATCACGTGCACAGTATGGTGGCTATTTATGAAATCTTTTCTATATGAATAAAATTAATGTACTCACAAATAATTATTTGGAGCACATTTCTTCTGCTTCTTGAAGCCCAAGTGTCAGTTGTATGTGACGGAATACACACGTGAAACGGTTAGTGCGTATCAGTTTTAAAACTTAAGTTATTAGTTCCATAGCCATTTGGCTACGGAAAGCCAAAATCCAGCGTACGTTTTTTATGGGCTGAACTTCCGCCCCAGGTCAATAATTGGGCGGAGACGATTTTGCCTAGAAAAGGCTGGAGGCAGTTTTCTCTGTCAACAAACAGTTACAACTGTAGCAGGAGCTGTTTTCATGTTGCCAAAGAAGCAGTACTGGAAAAACTTCCCTATGGATACTTAAGCCCCACTCCCATCAGGGGCACAGCCAGGCTGAAAAGGGGTCTATGACTAATTTGGGGTCAAAACATTGTTGTATTTAAACATGCTGATTTTCATTTTGCTTTTTTCATAAGCCTGTATTTGTATTTGATGTATTTGACCTGCTTCAACATGCACATTTTAAAATCTCATGATTTTACAGTAATAATAATAACTAGCGTCTACGTCCTCAGGTAACTGCATACCAACCTAACCCATATCACAATTTAATTCACCAATAATACTCTCCAAAACATAAAATATTAAAAGAATAGAAAATCTGCAATCAACAGATTGTATTGTATATTTGGCCTTTCAGATACAGCATATTTAAATATAACTGTATTTGAAATTTTAATAGTGTATTTGAAATTTTAGTTAGTGTATTTGTACTAAAAAAATTTTTTTTATAGCAAGTCTATTTCACACTAACCCTGACCCAGGCAACCCCCCAGCTACGACCTGTCATGTGACCTGACTCCTTTCAGAGGGAGAGGGAGCCAGGGTAACCCACTCCAGCCGGGAGGAAGATTAGCAGGATTAGTTTAGTTTATAGGGACACATGTACAACCATAAGGAACTGTTGGAGAATGAATCATATCTCCTTGTGCATAATACACTATGTTGCTGAATTTGAAATACGCACAGAATCCTTAGTAACAAGCTCATAAACAAGATATGTAACTGTGGCAGCTAACACCACTGCTACAGCTGCTGCCAGCTACAGCAGCTGACACAGCTGTCCCGTCCACAGCAATGCCCATCAATCAGTCAAGAGAACATGGGATAAAAAATGCAGCTAAAATAAATTACATAAAGCCTTGTTTTTTGTCACAAAATGGTGATTTATTGACATGGCTGGTGTCTTTAGTACAAAACTATTTAGGCTAAAACATAATAAATATGTGTTTCTTGCATTTCATAAATAAAATTATTTCTGTGGTTATGCAACAATTAAAAGCTAACAAGACTAGTGAGAGCACTCTGCTCATTTGCATTTATGTTATTAGAGCAACATATTTTATAGTTTATTTCAATCTTTTCCCAGTGTTGATTATGGCCTGGTCTTAATTAAACACTATTCAATTCTGCTATCTGATTAAAAAATGCTGCCATATAATTTTCACACACAGATATAACATTCATGGGTGAAATAAACACTTGTTCTGATTGTGACTTTTGTGTGACCCTGTTCACGATTATCCTTAATGATTCTGTTTTGTTGCACCTCTGAGCTCAGGTTCCTGGTGACACAGGCGCCATAGAAGTTTATTACTACTATAAAATCATGAACATGTTATAAAATCACACTTTCTTGAACTCCCCAAAAAACAGAGTGTGTTATAAGAATAAATGTAATGCAAAACCAGGCACAAAAAAGTAGAAATTTTTCTCGAGAGTAATCCTCACTGAATGAATGACTTTATTTTGGTTACGCATACATTTTAACATATTTACAATATCAGATGAGTCACTGATTAAACAAATAACGGTGCTACCATGGAGATCCTCTAGAAACCCCTCAGGGCTTATAACCTTATGACAAGGACCACCCAGAACAATAAATCAACATGTTTTGTTTCCATAAGCTAAAAAATGCAACCAAGACCGACATCTCGTCAGTGCTTCAGCAGCCTCAGCCATAAAACTATCAGTTTCTACATCATGATCTGGACCAACCCAGAAAATAACACATAACTATATCAACAGGCATGTAATTCTGGGCAGGGGGAATTGTGATTTATTGACTCACTTGACAACAAAGTTAGGCTGACATTCCCCAGGCCTGATTTGTCAGACCACAAATGCCTCCCCACAAAACAGCCCCTCAGATACCCCCAAAATGCCCCCCATTAGTCACCCAACAAGTGGAACTAAACACACCCATTCATGCTGGGCTTATGCATGGGAACTTACCTCCAGTCTCATTTAGGGGTGATTAACAAACCCAGTCCCATTTCCAGGGTGTTATTTGTAAACAGTCAACAGAACTGAGTTGTCCCAGAGTTCATCATCATTAATTTCCAGTGCAACAATGAACAATGAAAACCGTGTCACTTATTTCATGATAATAAGGTATTTTCTCTGTTACCAAAACCACAGGTTTGGTATTTTATATTATTTTTTTCATATTAAAAATCAAAAATTATCTTGGTCATTCCACCCGGACCTCATCTGTACTGATGAAGCTGTCTTGAGAAGACGGTGAAAACTTCTACTGGGGTAAAAACCTTTTGAAAAAGTTAAAGGAAATGTTTTAACATAAATGAAATGTTTCAACAACATTCAGTGTTGGCCAGTACCCCCATTTTTTTTACTGTGGGGTTAGTCTTAAAACAAGTTGTAATGCACAGCTCTGCTGTCTACAGTGTCTGTAAATAATGACCTCAACAGATGACCAATTGATGACTGGGTGTGAGTCTTCTGATGACCAGTGCCTGTGGTGCAGTGGTTCCATCTGTCAGTCATGTCTGTCAGTGTTCTGGCTGCCAGTCCGCCCATCCAGGGTCTGGCCGGGAATCAGACCCATCACTGCTCCCACATGTCTGAAGGGCCCAGAGCCAGGTAGATACATCCAGACTTGGGGTCAGTTACTTCATAATTGGAATTGAAAGGTCAAATTCCAATATTGTAATTGTTATTTTGTTTTTTAAAGTAACTGGAATTGGTGAAAATATAATCAGTATTTTCAATACATCATGTAACTCAAATTATTCACTATAAATATATCATGTTGCATATATCATATATCTTTGCAATCATGTACCATAATACGCAGAAATTAAATAATACTGCTCTAAAATTGATGTTATTTTTTGGTGCTGTGGATGCATATGGCTGCTCAGTTCACTTACTGTTATTTCAATATGGAATTGATAATTGGAATTTTTAAGGTGGAATTGTAACACATATCTATTCAAGGAATATAATATACATAGGCATATTCAGCAGACAAATGTATCAGTGATTATTAATTTAAATGCAATCACCACTCTGATTTTAAATGCAGCAACCAATACTGTTCTCATCCATTACCTTCATTATCAGGATCTATTTCAGTGCCAGGACAGTCTAGAAAGGTCAAGAGAACAGATGTTTGCAGCATGGGCTAGGGGATGGGGTGGGGGATGCAGAATGGTGTGCTCCAAATCTCGCCACCTGAGCCACATTGAGAAGAACAGAAGGAGGGAGTAAAATCATTAGAACAGAGCCGTTTTGAGCTGGAAAACACAACACAGATCCATCAAGTGTCAGAACTAGCAGACACTTCAGCTGCTGCTGTTTAGCACGTTGTCAGGAGGGGGAGGCAGTTGTCAGGCAGAGACAGTGAGGGAAAAGAGGGAATTATGGAACGTGAACCAGACAGTGGAGAAGCCAGCCCGACTGCGTTTGGCCGCATTCGCTGCGTTCGGCTGCATTCGCGGTAAGAGAAGACGCCATCATAAGAGGCCGCAAAATTCATACCAAATGTTTTCCAAAGTGCCAGTGTCTAATCTTCAAATACCTGCACAAAACATGCACAGGAGAGCGAAAAACATGTCAGTAAACTAGTCAATCACTGTTAGTTAGATTTCGAATTAGTTTTCAATTTTTTTTTACTTCATTCAGGGTGGTGTCACTACCCCAGGAAGTGGTGAAACCATTTTTTATCAGTATGTTTAGTCATCTACATGAACCAGATATCAATACAAATATTTCTGAGGTGTATCAATCAGAAAGAAATGACTGTGATACCAGGATGGATGAACCTAAGAATCATCACTATTCCAGGACACACCTATAGCACTGGTAACAAGAAACTGGTAACAAGTGATGTGGCTGATACAACAATCTCATCCTCCTCTCTCCCTGGCAAGGCAGAGGGCCTGGGAGCTGCAGACCGGTAGCTGTCATCAACACCCAATCACACCCCCAGACAAGGCCAGACTAACTCAGTTAAACAGCAAAAGAGGTAGTTTTGGTGGTGTGGCTGAATGTTTCAGCGTTATATTTTCTGTATATTAAACATGGTGCATTTGTTTGTATTTATCTGGTTCCGTGGTATATTTGACTTGTAGTTCACCGCATGATGAATACCGTAGTGCTTCAAATGGTTCACATTAATGGGAATAACAACCAAGCACTGGCTAAAATGCTTTAAGTGTGTACACAAAGCTTAATATTGTATGTAGTGACTGTACTATATGCCAACTTAAAAAATTAATTTATAGATAAAATTAGATGTTTAATGCATCCAACTTGCAATGCAGGAGTAAAATTTGAGATGGACGTTCACATGGTTTTGTGATGTCACTGGTGACATTCGTTTATATTCAGTCAGTGATTTCTATGCACTGTTTCAGTATAGTTTCAATCACTTTACTGTATATTTATGGTAGATATATGAGAAGTTTGGCAGCTCTAGGTGGTAACTTTCATGGTTATGTCAGAAAGCAAAAGATCAGTGATAGTCCATTTGCGGGGCCCGCTTGCCTTTGGTCCGAGTGATGTGGTCGTTGTTGCCCATGTCGCTGACTGCATTCGGATTTATGGATTGATGGCATTAACATAACTTCCACTACTGGGAACATTTTTGGCACATCATCCTTTTTAAAAGATATTTCAGTACCAGAATAACCCAGAGCTGCCATCTTCTCCGAGTTGTGTTTGTGGTTGTGTTTCAACGAACATGTTACTCTATTCTTACTATCATTTGCATTTCAACCGAATGCCGCACCATAAACTGTTCTGACGCTCGCATCGAAACAACCACTATCGCTGTAAACATAGGTGAATGAATGTAAAGTCCCAGTCTCGCTGTGCTTCCATGTCACCAGTGATGTCACATCGAAGTTTGTCAATAATCACAGGGAAAAATAGGCATAATTGACGCAAGCTGCTAGAACAAGGTATTATTTGGAATTATTAATTAACTGAATTCTAATGAAATTTTCCATGTTGTGGAAATATAATGCAAGATGTAATATAATTATAATTTCAACTGTTGTTTTTATTCCCCTTAACTTTTTATATTGGGACATTTATTTGGAACAGAAGATCGCCTTATAAAAGGCAAACATCATGAGATCTTCCTCACCAGTTTGGGAGAGTGAAATCTCTCGGGTACAAGCTAGAAAGAACTGTACCGTATGGCTCAATATGGTATATAGTGTGTACCGTATGGCTCTATACTGTATATGGTATGTATCGTATGGCTCAATACGGTATATGGTGTGTACGATATGGCTCTATACTGTATATGGTGTGTACTGTATGGCTCAATATGGTATATAGTGTGTACCATATGGCTCTATACTGTATATGGTGTGTACTGTATGGCTCAATATGTACCATGTATTTTATAAGGCTCACAGTTTTTTCTGGTGTATCTAAAAAGACATACTGTTGAAAGCCTATGTTAAGACTTTCCTTGTATTCGAAGGCATAGTGCCAAATTAGTTATTGTTGAGCCTTATTAACACAGTCCTTCACATATGAGACGAACGATCGCTCCTGCTCCCACTCCCCATCACTTGCACAAATCAATAATCGAGGGAGCAATTTATCGCTTGCATCAATTGCTAAAATTGCTCATTGTCTGCAAGTGTTCGTCTTGACAAGTAGTTTCTTAAGTATCAGATTCACTAGGAAAGTCTACGCTCTTTATAACGAAGCGTTCGGGCTCCAATGTTCGGAGTTCCCATATCATCTGTCACCGGGGATGGCACCGAGATTGCAAGAACACCATCGATGCCACAATGTGCTGGGTGCACAGTTTATAAGAAGTTATCAAAAAAAGTGGACTAGCATTGATGTCTATTATGTTTAAATGTCACATGTTGTTGTATGTCGAACTGAATAAAATATACACATGGAATAAATGAGGGATCAACAATAGTTTGCTACAATCTGATTGATCGACTAAACTGTAATGGGAATCAAAAATAATAACCTGGATCTGAGCTACTGAACATGCATATGTGTTGACACCGAGTGTAAAAGTTGATTACACATTGAAAATGACAATTTTAATAATTGCTCCACTTCATCTTTCAATGGCTCTAAACATATAAATTCACGACGCACATCTCCGGTTTCACTTAACAATGATTCACTGTTTCATGTGTGGATGACAAATTCATATTTTTGCACACCGAGTTTGAGTTCAGCGTTTGGCATTACGATGCAATGGAAGCATGCCATTTCACCCGTTTATATTGGCGTTGCCTACTAAGTTGCATTTCTGACTATATATATGATTCTTATACAAGGCGTATTTGTGAATCTCAATTGCAATTTTCAAACCGCCTAAGCGAAGATGAACACGAAACCAGTGCAGTGCCACAGCAGTGGGCACGCACACTGGCCTTGCCTAGGGCCTAGGCTATGCCTACGGTGATCGATGACATGTTGCAATACAAAACCGTTTCACCAATTGCAATGTATAGGGTTTACTAAAGTAAACATTTATTTCATTGTACAAATATGCCAACAAGTACCAATTAAAATTTCACAGAGACGTAACGGTAGAATCCAAATGGGAAATGGTGGCGCCACCACATGGTAAAAAAATAACTAACACATTTCTCGCCTAAATTAATTTGGCATATTTAGGCAAGCGATTTATTGCTTGCATGTTGTTTTCACACGTGAAGCACTGTTAACTACTACCACAATTTAAACTCATTGTTTATTTATTTATTTAAACTCATTGTTTATTTATTTATTTAAATTCATTGTTTATTTATTTATTTAAACTCATTGTTTATTTATTTATTTAAACTCATTATTTATTTATTTCCCCCTAAACCTGACAGGAGAACACATATTCCATACACGCAGGAAATGCATTCGTGAGTGGATATAACTGTGGCCATTGATCGACTTATATGATTTGCTTTTCCAGACATGGAAGCTCCGTACAAAGTAGCATATTTGTGTGTGCCATGATGCGTTGAATGCATTTTCATTCAAAGTGATGTAGTTTTGGAAACTTCAAGTATTGTCAACTGAAGATGTAACCTACTGTACTGAATAATAATACTGGATTCAAAACCGCATAAAAATACCTCAAATGTAAAAAAAATATCGCACGCCAGATGTTTTATCTGTTACGCAACAACCTTCCAAATACCATTAAAAACTCACTGATAACAACCAAGGTTTATGAGCCTTTACATCATACAGAAATTGTACAAACCAGATCCTGTTTGACGCCCTAGCCATGTACCTAGCTGTGAACCTCCCGACACGTTTATCTGAGAACATTTTTCTCATGGCCTACTTGTTTTCTTTCCTGCATTCTTAATCTTTAGCCTGGGGCACTTTCTTCCCAGATTTACTGCCTGGACTTCAGGGATTAGATTTTATAGCATCAGTTTCCCCACTTTCTGGGTCATGCTGGGAAACTGGCACTTCCTAGAGAATAGTAGATGCAGTGTGTGGCCATGTGAAAGTGAATGTTTTGAAAAGATTTTGCTGTGACAGTTTTAGATTAATTTCCAGTTACTTGCTGGGAGTATATATTTGTTTTATGCAGGCAAAACACTGATAAAGTGTACACACATCTGTAAATGATATTGTAGTCAACCGGACAGATTTGGGGTTAAACATGTATTTGTAATTAAATACACAGAATTTGCTTACTTGTATTCGTCTTTTTCAGGAAGCCTGTATTTGTATTTGAAGTTTGTATTTGATGTATTTAGTTAAATACATACCACACACAGCAACTTGGTGCATTTGTCCCGCTTGGACATGCACATTATAGGATCCTAAATAGTTGTAAATGCTTATATACCAAATCTAACACCCTTCTTCACCACTAAATTAACAAATAGTACTTTATTAAACATAAAATATTAAAAGAATAGAATACCTAACTGACAGGTTGTATTAAATACCTTCTGACGTAGTAGTCAGGGCATCATGTTTGAGGCGAGCGATCGCTCTCGCTCCCTATCGCTCGCGCAAATCAATGATCTAGGGAGCGATTTATCGCTCGCGTCAATTGCTAAAATCGCTCGCTGCCTGCAAGCGTTCATCTTGACAAGGAGTTTCTTGAGTATTAGATTCACTAGGAAAGTCTACCCTCATTACAACGCAGTGTTCAGGCTATAATATTCGCAGTTCACATATCATCCATCACCAGAGATGGCGATCGCAGCTCGCTACACCAAGATTGCAAAAACACCATCGAAGCCACGATGTGCTGGCCGCGCGGTTTATAAAACAGTTATCGAATGCGTGGACTAGTGTCTATGTGTATTATGTTTAAATGTCACATACTGTTTAATGTTGAACTTAATAAAATACATGTACAATTATGGAATAGATAAGGGATCAACAATATTTTGCTACGATCTGATTGACTAACTACGCTGTAATGGAAATCGAAAATAATAACCTCGATCTGAGCTACCGAACTCGCATATGAAATGACACGGAGTGTAAAAGTTGATTAAACATTGAAAATGACAATTGTAATTGTTCCACTTAGTCTTTCAACCACTCCGAGCACATAAATTCACGACGCACATCTCCAGTACCACTTAACATTGATTCACTGTTTCATGTGCTGATGACGAATTCATGCTTTTGCGCACCGAGTTTGAGTTGTGCGTTGGGCATTATGATGCAATGGAAGCATGCCATTTCAACCCAGTTTATGTTGGTGTTGCCTACTAAGCTGCATTTATGACTATCCATCTGATTCTTATACATGGCGTATTTGTGAATTTCAATTGCAATTTTCAAATTGCTTAAGCGAAGTCGCACACGAAATCAGTGCCGTGTTATGGCCATTGCCACGAGCACAGCAAAATGCCACAGCACTGGCCTAGCCTAGGGTACGCCTATGGTGATCGATGACATGTTGCAATTCAAAACTGTTTCATCAATTTCAATGTAAGAGGTTTACTTAAGTAAACATTTATTTCAATGTACAAAAGTCATAGCACCAATAAGTACCAATTAAAATTTCATGGCGACAATGACAGTATCCGAATGGGAAATAGTGGTGCCACCACACAGTAAAAAACAACTAACAAATCACTTGCCTAAATTAATTTGGCATATTTAGGCGAGCGATTTATCACTTGCCTGTTCTTTTCAAACGTGAAGCCCTGAGTAGTGTATTTGAATTTAACCATCTTCTTGAAATTTTTATACACTGTTTTTGCATTTCATTAAGTGTATTAATAACTTTACACTTGTATTCAACATTTTTAAAGTGTATTTGTCATTTTGAAAACAGTGCATTTGTAATTTTAAAATGCAACGTATTTGTACTGAATCCTAAAAATGTATTTGACCCCCAAGTCTCCCAGGCCTACTGTGATTATGCAAACGCCAGTCAACAATTAATTTGGCTTTTTCCAAAGGCTTAGTCTTCCTACATCCTGTGACTACCTGATGGAGGAAAGAGAATTAACCCTTTCCTAATCAGTAACGTGGTAATTAATATGAAATGAACTGTTGCCAATCACTGACAGACAGCCACTTAGGCTGAGCACAAAATCTTCTAATGATAATAGATGGGTCTGCCTTTTTCACTAGAGGGCAACCTTGTCTCTGTCAAGCAGCATCTCCCTTTCTGGGTGAATTCTGTTAAATGTAGACCAGGGAATTTAACCTGTGTAACCATTTTTCACAAGGTGTCTTCGAGAAATTATATGCAGCACAAATTAGTTTCCAGCAAAGGAACAACAATGCCCCATTATGGTGAAAGGAATAAATAATTGATGGACCATTTGTTAAATTGACTTAACTATGATTATAAACATCAAAGTCATCTGGTGATATTAACATCTCTTTCAGTTTCAGTTTCATCTCTTTCAACTTACGGTGTTAGTGTATATGAATAGAAATCATGGCTCAATTATATATTTTAGTAAGAGTTTTGAGATTCTGCATGTCATTAAGATTTGCCACCTAGCCATGAGTTCCACAAATGAGACAAGATGTCTCTCATGCCACGAGTCCCACAAATGAGACAAGAAGTATTTTCTGCCATGAGTTCCACAAATGGGACAAGATGTCTTTTCTGCCATGAGTTCCACAAATGAGACAAGAAGTATTTTCTGCCATGAGCTCCACAAATGAGACAAGAAGTCTTTCCTGCCATGAGCTCCACAAATGAGGCAAGTTGTCTCTCCTGCCATGAGCTCCACAAATAAGACAAGTTGTCTCTACTGCCATGAGCTCCACAAATGAGACATGTTGTCTCTCCTGCCAGGGGGCAGCCGTGGCCTAGTGGTTAACGTGTTGGACTCTAAATCCGAGGGTTGTGAGTTCAATACCCACACTGGGCATGGTTTGTTTTCGAAGCTTAGGCAATTTCGTTTACCCTACTTTGCCTCAGTCTACTCAGCTGCAAATGAGTACAAACACTGTTTGGAAGGTACCTGTGATGGACTAGTGTCCCGTCCAGGAGAGTCAGTATAACTGCGCTCTAAGTTGCTTCGCACTACAGAAACCAGGTTTAAGCACTGGCCATATAAGCCTTCATGGCTTCCTAAGGCGTAAGTCTTTACTGCCATGAGCTCCACAAATGGGACAAGATGTCTTTCCTGCCATGAGCTCCACAAATGAGACATGTTGTCTCTCCTGCCATGAGCTCCACAAATGAGACAAGAAGTCTTTTCTGCCATTGGCTCCACAAATGAGACATGTTGTCTCTCCTGCCATGAGCTCCACAAATGAGACAAGATGTCTTTTCTGCCATGAGCTCCACAAATGAGACAAGAAGTCTTTTCTGCCATGAGCTCCACAAATGAGACAAGAAGTCTTTCATGCCATGAGCTACATAAATGAGACATGTTGTCTCTCCTGCCATGAGCTCCACAAATGAGACAAGAAGTCTTTTCTGCCATGAGCTCCACAAATGGGACAAGATGTCTTTTCTGTCATGACCTCCACACATGAGACATGTTGTCTCTCCTGCCATGGGCTCCACACGAGACATGTTGTCTCTCCTGCCATGAGCTCCACAAATGAGACAAGATGTCTTTTCTGCCATGAGCTCCACAAATGAGACAAGAAGTCTTTCCTGCCATGAGCTCCACAAATGAGACATGTTGTCTCTCCTGCCATGAGCTCCACAAATGAGACATGTCTCTCCTGCCATGAGCTCCACAAATGAGACAAGAAGTCTTGTGCCATTGGCTCCACAAATGAGACATGTTGTCTCTCCTGCCATGAGTTCCACAAATGAGACAAGATGTCTTTTCTGCCATGAGCTCCACAAATGAGACAAGAAGTCTTTCGTGCCATGAGCTACACAAATGAGACATGTTGTCTCTCCTGCCATGAGCTCCACAAATGAGACAAGAAGTCTCTCCTGCCATGAGCTCCACAAATGAGACAAGAAGTCTTTTCTGCCATGAGCTCCACAAATGAGACAAGAAGTCTTTCGTGCCATGAGCTCCACAAATGGGACAAGTTGTCTCTGGCTTGAGCCCCACGACCCCTCTACTGACAGCTGGCCCTGGTCCATTAAGCGGATGAGACACTTCAAGAATACGACACTTTGGATATAGAAACTACAATTTAAAAAAAAAATTATCTTGCAGTGCAAGGTCGTGAGAAAGAGGGCATTTGTAGCAACCCTAAATGTTGTTCAATCCCGAGACAGCAAACAATGTGTGCCACGGAAATATGAAACAGTTACTCTTGCATTCGTCCCCAATAAAAATCACATCTCAATCAATGGACCAAATCACTCACAAATGGAAATGTTTTACTTATTCCATGGTAGTTGTATGATGCACACACAACCTGGTTGTATGTGACCAGGGTTGAAAAAAATCATGATTTTTATTTTAAAAATCTGATTTTTTATATTTAAATCGGATTTATTTGATTTTTTTTTTAATCTGGTATATAGATATTTATATAGATGTTTAAATTGGTAAACTCTTTCAAACATGTTCTATTCAAATCGATTTGGGTTCTTGTCTTAACAGAGGGTACTTGATGTTTGCTTTTGTCATAAAATATCACTATCAGGCTATCTGGTGACAATACAGCTACAAGTGTGCGCACTTTGTGTTTTGTATTAAAAAACATACAAAAACTTTGTTGATCTCGATGCTTGTATACAATTATTTGTGTTAAATTCATATAAATCAGTGATTAAAAAAAACGGAAGTAAAAAAAATCATAAATCAATGATTTTTTTTGGAGTGATTTAAATCAAATGATTTAAATCAAACAACCCTGTATGTGACATGATCTAACATACTCTGTGGAGGCCCGTAGAAATTTACTTGGCTGTATCAATGTATAAACATTTTGTGCTGTTCCCTTTTCTTTTTTAAATACAAAAATAGCTTCCAGAACATCAGTTTTTACTACACTTAATGTGATACATTACTCAGAATGTTAAATCAATTATGGACAAATATCATGAACTTATCCGTAGGGTACCTTTTGAAGCTGATATCTACATAAAACTGGCTTTGTAACACCCCTACCCCACCCCCACCAAAAGGGTATTTTTAGATATACATGTACAGTAGTAATTGTAGCTGCAATCATACCATGGATTACTTGGGAAAGCCTGGGGCGAAATTCTTTCCTGAATGAGATTTGCCAGTTTCCTCTTTCATCACAGAGGGAAATTACCCTCCCCAAATGGAAATTACCCTGGTGCTGTTCATGTCACATCTAATTAAGACAGGAGGGGAGGGATTGGGGAAGAAGCAGATAACAAACATCTCCTGCAAACACCTCCAGGCCTGAAACCCAACCATGTAGAAAGTCCATCAAGTTGCTATGGTTACGTGTGTATTGAGCTAATAACATTGTATGTTAATCGTCTTACATTCTGCTGCGTTAACCTAACACACCACATTGTTCCTGTGTAATATATACAGGGTTCTCATTAACTTTTGACGTAGAAGGCAGAAATAAAAACTAGGAGGCCCATTGTCTTCAGTACCATAGACATAACACAAATTATATTAAAATAGGGATGCATGGCAACTTGCTGCCTCCCACCGCCAATAAAAACAAACACATTAGCTGGCACAGGTTTGCAATGTATTTTAAAGTTTTCACTATCAGAAAAAGGGAATCAAAACTGAGACTGGGGACGTGATCGGGTACTACTTACGAACAATTCAATAATGGTAATTAAATAAACCACACCAATGTCGAAGAGGTAGGATTGTATTACTTACTTAGGTTTACTTAGGTTCTTCCTGACCATAGGCGGTGACCTCGGTGGTCAGATCTTCAACTTTCCCTTGCAATGCTCTACGACTTCCTGGCAAGGTGGCTTTGTAGTTGTAGAGAAACTCCTCAGTACTCCATTGTCTATCTAGATGGTTTTTAAATGAGTTGACGCTTGGGGCAGTTACTACTACTTCCGGTAGATCATTCCATAATCTGGTAACTCTAAGTGAGAAGCTTTCTTTTCTAACATTTGCACAAGCATGTTCTATAAACAATTTCAAACTATGACCCCTTGTTCCTTCCATCACTGTCTTTGTGCAGTTTGACAATGTTAGATACATCACTGTCATATTTCCCTTGAAGCAGTTTATATACCTCAATCATATCACGAGTTCGTCTATATGCAAGTGTGGGAAGTTTCAATCTCTCAAGTCTTTCCTCAAAAGGAATATTCTTCATACCAGGAAGCTGCTTTGTTGCGGGTCTCTGCACATTTTCGATGGCATCTTTGTATTTCTGTTTATAAGGGGACCATATTGATATTGCATAATCTAGATGACTCCTAACTAAAGCTTTATATAATGGCACAAAATTATGTTGATTTAGGGTTGTAAAGGACCTTCTAATAACTGCCATGATACTATTTGCTTTGTTTATTTTTTGGTTGATGTGTTTAACAAATTCTATGTTTGAATCAATTATAACCTTTTTGTTCTTCTATTCCTCCGAATTCATGGGCAGTATTAGCTATCTTCAGGTTCTATGCATACTCTCGCTGTATTGTTTTCCCTACGTGCATTAAATTACATTTATGTGGGTGGAACCTTAATAACCATTTACTTGACCAAGATGCTAAATAATCTGGACATAACAAATTTGGACTATTAATCGTTTTAAAAACCTTTGAATCGTCCGCAATCATATATACATTCGAAACAATATTCTCAGGAAGATCAGGATCAGTCCAAAGACACTGCCCTGTGGAATACCACTTGTTATATATGCCCACTTTATTAGTTTATACCATTTACATTGACCTGCTGTACAAGGTCAGACAAGAACACCTGGATCCATCTTAGTGTGTAATACTCTATGCCATACGATTTAAGTTTGCCTATCAATCTTTTATGAGGGAAGGTGTCGAATACTTTCATGAAGTCTAAATATACTAGTCTATAGATTGGATGGTGTCGAATGCTTTCATGAAGTCTAAATATACTAGTCTATAGATTCTCCTGTATTTAAAGCTTTGGTCAATGAGTCAATAGATTTAACAGTTGGAGTACCGTAGAACGACCTTCAATAAAACCAAATTTTGCGTACTGAATAATTTATTTCTCATCATATGATTGACGATATTGTTCCATACATTTGCACATTGTACTTGTTAGGCTGACTGGTCTATAATTTCCTGCCTTTTTTCGGTTACCCTTCTTAAATATGGCTGAGATCCTTCCCTGTTTCCAGTCCTTTGGTAGTTCACCCACAGCCACTGAATTATTAAATAGCCTAGCTAGTGGTTTACATAGATGGTTAGATAACTCTTTCAACAATCTAGGATGAATACCATCTGGTTCCACCGATTTATACACATTAAGATTATCAAGTGTTTCTTTATCATTTCCTCATCAATAGTCATTTCTTCCATGGTGTGTCTTAACTCCACTGGTGGGATATGAGGGATATCACCTTCTGACTCTATAGTAAAAACACTTGAAAAATAATCTCCTAAGACATCTGCCTTTTCCCTATCAGAGTCTGTGAGTCTAGATTTAGGATCTTTAGGTGTATTGATGGTCCAACCAATCAGCTGCGAGCTAAATATTACAGGAAGTATAAATGTAGCTACTGCAAAAACATAAAGACATAATTCTTTCTATTCTATATCTGGTTATTACATTGGGAACTTAACATTCTGTGGACCTGTGTATATTACAACAACAATAATAATACAACTTTATTTTTACACCATCAAATCCGGGGCTACTGCCCTGTTCACGGGTGTGTACAAACATCAGTTCACACGAACATGTGTTCACACAAACATCAATTCACACAAACTTGTATGTAGATAGTAATAATAATAATAATAATACATGCGCTGTATAAAATGTTAAAAACTATGCAGAACTCCTAATGTTTCGGCTGTCAAGTAAGTAATCTCAATAGTTCTGGTTGAAGAAAGTCGGTACTCATAAAATGTAGTGAATTTTAATTTTATCAAACTGTCAATGTGGCACATAACATTGGGACAATTTCTCCACAAAACAACTTCTATTTTATGAGCTTCCTACAGCCAGTCTTTGTGGCATTAGAGGAGGGTAATTAAATGTCCCATATGGCCTGGAAAGTAGGGGCACTGCCTGACTGTAGACCATGCCACAATGATGGATAGATTACTGTAAACAAGTAAATAAACAAATCCTATGTCCTGATACCACTTGGCCTTTTGGCTTTTGTACCAGCCAACTTCCCTAGCCTGTGAAGCCAAATCAAAAGCTGACTGTAGTAAACAGGGCCACTCCACTGACCTGGAGGTTGCTCTTAAACATCACTTAGACACATACCATGAAGTCTTCAGAATAACATAATTGCAACAATATCAACTGAAGAAGTTGCTCCAAATACAACAGTATGTTATCCATGCTTTCTTTTTCTGCCAACACCAAGGGCCATTATAATGAACAATTGTAAATGCCCTGCTCAGCTGTTATTGGGATCACACTGGCTCTGCTGTGTGGGCATGGTCTCGTGGTCTGTGTCTTTGGCAACCCCCCCCCAGTTGCCCCACAAACCCTGATAAATTTTACTTCATCTGCACTGTATCATTGTTACCACTATCTGGGACTCCAGCCCAGGCAGAAGGGAAGGATTCCTTGTGTCCCAACAAATAAAACCATTTCTGGTGGCATAGCAAGGTTTGGGGTCTGCAGTAGGCCCTATATTCAACTGCATAAGCCTAAGTTACACATTTAATTTGGTATATTTTATAGAGTGCGTTTGTTATAATTCCTAAATGCAAATATGTTGTTACTTTATTTTATATGGGTTATTGTGCTGATGTAATAAAATGTAATCGTGGCCCATCATTTGGTGTCCCAAATGGGAAATGAATGAAAGGCAACCCATTTTTATTTAGAAAATAATTAAAAATACTTTACTTTGTTGTTTCGTATTATTACTATTACATGCATATTATGTTGTGATACATAAGTCATAAAGTATATAATTAGTTATTACTGTGCAGTGTCAAATATCAAAGCAGAAACAATTTTTAAACGTAAAAACAATACGCCATGCTGCATTATTACACAAAGAAGACAACTATTCAGTTCCCACCATGCAGTTGGTAAAACAACAGTAAATCAATCAGGAGACGTGAACGTATACAGCGAGATTACACTCTGTTTAGTGGGTCTCGTCGATGCGATGCCGATAGTCGAAACATTTCCGCCAAGACATCGCAAGAATGTTAATCGGGCATTGCGCGCGGCTGAGTAACCCAACCTGCAAACCGCGGGAAGTTCCCGCTGAGTTTAATCTCTGCGCGGGTCGCAATCTTGCAACGACGAAAAATGTGTTTTCTCGAAACAGAAATGATGTCCCCGTCCGGACTTCGCGTCTTTGGTTTCGGATCGGTTTCAACTTTTATGCCCGTCGAGGCGTTCGCGTAGATCCTTAGTGACACCCGGTAATGGTAATTTGGGCGCGTGCCTGCGGACTGGCCACCTCGGATCGGAAATATCGGCGTTTTATCGTCTGTATTAGGGTTGAAATTGTTACCGCGTGTCGGTTTAAACAGCTGGCGCAAGTTAAAGCAGCCGTGATAACATCGCACGAGAGGAAACTGCAAATGGGTGAAATGCGGTGAAATGCACGAAAATACTGGGCAACATTTTGTGTTGGGCTTACAATCTACTTATGAGTTATGGCCGATTCATTGAAGCTGAAACTTTAGGTTTAACTATTAAAGTACACGCTGTAGAAGTTGGCAATGTTATCAACATAATGATGCCATTGATGGGTCCGAATTATCAATGACTGGGTTAGTAAATGCTTTTACTATTTTATAATATTCAGCAGACCACAGATGGACACTCGAGTCATGCAGAAAGAAGAGCGTGTTTAAAGCTGTGCCTTTCTCTTGCGAGGCACACTGTGAGTGGTCATTTATAGCGGCATGGGCGACAGCAGGAGTGTATCGAAATCGCAGACGTCTGACGCTTGCGGCGCCTACAAGTACTACCTAGACGCGGAGCCGGGGCCAAAGATGCTAACTCGTCAACTTACCCCCACGTGCTAGGAGACATGCAGCAAACACCGCCAGCAACCAACTCGTTTTTGTCTTCTCCATCGCCGTGAAATCTCGGTGAGAGAACAGTAGAGAACCTTTCCGCAACAGCTATCCGACAATCTCCGTCTAGCTAGTTGTCTTCTTCCCTGCACACGACGTCGCACCGGCCGGCTTTTCCACGCACCCTTTCGCTGCCTCGTGACGTTCGCTGCTGAGACTGCGGATGGTAATTGCAAACGGAGCAGGCGGTCACGTGACGTGATCAGCCTCCCTGTACGCCTGGCACACTATATAGGTGGTGGGGGCGGGGGGACGGGTATAGTCAATCTACATTCGTTTGGCTGGTATGGATACACTTCATTCGTGCAGAGGTGCTGAGTGTACAGCTTTGGCGTTAGAACTAGCACTTTATTTGATATTTTACAGAATCTACCGCTTTGCAGCCAAAATCTTCCGCCAAAACGCTATTGTCATAAAGGGCCATTTGTACTTACCATAATACCCATAACCAGTGTTTTAACTGTCGTATTACAACAACTAGCGCTAAGACACGTCACTACTGCGTAAAACATAATATCGTCAGAGATGAAACGCAAGTCGTGTTGCTTTGGTGTTGAGCAAAAAGTTGCCAGAGAAAAACTTTCACTCGCCATGGCACTGATAACTGAGGTTAACTGGGGGAAATGATATACCAACATGTTTGTTGTTTATACGTCTCAAATGTCTGCGGAGAGCGAATGGGCGAATTTCACTCGCTGTGAGAGTTGCTGAAAGTGTTTTTTTCCGAGCGGAAACCGCAGCCCGCCCAGATAACGCGCGCGAGCAACTTGCAAGTTTTCCGCGACATAGTCTAGTCGGGGTCGCGTCGGAGCGCGCTTAGCCGCGCCGACTCATCGTCCGTCTCCCGGTCCAACACCGCGCGAAACATTCCTGGAAGGTCGTCGTCAATTTTCGCGAGCACCTCCTTTCTGTCTTTACACGTCCGACGCCAAATATGGATGAGCTGTTTGATATTCTGGTATTTGTTTATGCCGCGTGCATCATAGTCCTACTGTAACAGCGGTTTTTGTAAATCATAGGTCTACGCCTATGTGGTTTATTTTCTTTGTAGACAAAATCGTAACTGTATACATTTGTACCCTCTCGGCCTCTGTTGGTGCGCGCATGGTAATATAAATAATTTCTAGGTTTGCGATCTTTCCCTCTCTTAAAAAGGTTATTTTCACAATTTTAAGGATATGGCAGCAATATCTCATGACAATAATTTTGCCCATGGACAATACATACATGTCAACCTGTGTAATAATTAATTATCAAAATGACAGATTATTAGCCATTCGACGCCGCCCCCACAAGCCCGACTGCCTCGCTCCTGGTCGCCTCGCACATGCGCGACCGATCGTCCCACCACTTCCTAGATAATCCATCAAAACAAGCAAAACACACAATAGCAAGATTAACGAAGTTTTTATTTACATAGACAATTAATTAATCGTTTAAATGTTGAACGCCGGTTGTAGTCTATGGTGGCAATATTTGCTTTCGTTAACACTCATTGCGATTGTGCATAGCTATGGCGCGTTTGAGCTGCAGTTCACCTTACCGAGAGAGGAATGTCAACGTGTCAACGTCTCCTTGGCCAGCTCTGTGCGGTGATCAACGTCAGTCTTGTTTATCATCGAAAAGACCCGCTCACAGTCCACATTGCTGTGAAGCAATCAATTAGTTCTGACAACGTGGCGAACAGATAGGCCTATTGGTCTGCAGGCGAAGTCTGCTTTGCCATGGGAGACAAGAAAGTATCGAGGCACTGGTCAATCGGCGGCAGGTCTGCTTCGGTGGACATGGCAAAGATAGAGAAGTGAAACTTAGCAGTTACAAAAACTATATTTTTAGTTTTAAAATGTTGTTGCTGTTGTCATTTGGCTTTCAATGATATTATTTTCAGCGTTGCGCATATACATCATACAGCTATTTGACATACATATAGGGGCCTACATTCAACTAACAATTACTTTTCTTCAGACACTTCATTTTAGTTGAAATACATTATGCGGTGCACTGTTAGAATATCGAGTATATCAATTGTAACTGTAAGCCGAAAGTAAATCGTATCTGAGCGAATTGCGAATTCGCTACGACATGGTCGACAAAATGCATAACCTAATATGCCTACACATCGTCTTTATGATATCTGGCAATCTTCCCTGGCCAGTCTTTCGTCTTCCGTTTCGTCCAACTATCTCCATCGTCCAATTATCATGCGACTGGACCTACGGTCGTTTTTCTTTGTTGGGTTTCATAGATCAAGCAATCGATTACGCAACTAATCATTGACATTTGAATACACTACCTACCAAATCACTATAGGCCCTATAACTACCTAGCAACTAACATTATTCCAGAACTGAGAGATCTTAGTTATGAAGAACGCCTGACAGAATGTGGTTTAACAACTCTAGAGACAAGGAGGTTAAGAGGAGATCAGATTGAAGTTTTGAATATATTGAATGAGTATGAAAGTATTGATAGAAATATGTTTTTCTCTCTCAAGAAAGATAGCAGAACTAGAGGACTTGAGGTAAAGTTAGTAAAGGATCACTGTAGATTCGATATCAGGAAGTACTCATCTCACAGAGGACAGTAAATGAATGGAACAAATTATTTACGGATTGTGTAACCGCAAGCAGCGTGAATAAGTTTAAAAACAAGGTTGACACGTATCTCGGGTGGGCGGGTTACACGTAGACGAACATTGATGGACTCTCGATAAGCCAATGGCTTCCTTGTCAACTTGCCATCTGGGCCTTTGGCTTGGATGGCAAATCTTGTTAAATCTACCTGTTCCTGGTACCTGGATGAGTGTGCATCATCGAACAGTTTCGCAAACAGGCACTGTTTGTGAATAATAAAAGAGATGCTGATTTCTTCGCAAACTTTAATGTGTTTCCCGTTGAAAATCAAAAAACTTAAAGGAGATATCAGTCTCCATGGCGGAGATTTGTTGGCCGTATAAAATTTACGAAGACTCCGTACGAATGACGGAGAATTGACCTATGTTCAATATCACGCCACGACAGTATCCACCCTATATATACGTCAGATATATTGTCCATCCAATTAATCCTCGAGGATGATATTATCATGTGCGGCGTGTAGTTCGGGAAGGTTTTGACAGGGTAACCCACCTGATAAATCTTGTCCGGAGGGATATTGACAGACGGACATTGGCGTGTCACCTGATTCTAAACAACACCTCGCAAAGGGAAATTAGGTTGTATTTAATGTAAGCATAACGTGGTCAATAGAGTTTGTAAAGATCTGCACCGATGATGTCCAAATAACTATCTTCATCAAATCACCACTTTTTATAACGCGTCACATATCCCTTGTTGTGCGCAAGAGAACGTGTTTGTTCACTCATCGTTATTAGGGGGGGGGGGGCGTGGCAGATGGGAGGTTGGCCCTAAAATTGGTGGGAGGTGGGAGGTTGGGCTCAAAAATTGGTGGAAGGTAGACACTAAAAAATGGTGGGAGGTGGGAGATTGGCCCACAAACAGGTGGGAGATGGGAGGTTGAAACGCTGCCATACTCCCATCTATTGTGCTTACGACTGTAACAACAACCAGCTGTTGAACGACACCACAAACCCATCGCAGAATGCTACTATCACCAAATGCCGTGTACAGAACATTCATGAAAGCACGCGCAAGAAAGGAAAATAAGTACGATGTGGCGCTTTTGAAAAATCCGTACAGATGAGGCGTATCACAATTACACACAACCCGCGTTTTATTATTGTCACATCAGCTTGTTAAAATAACAAGTGTGCTGGAAAAGTGGATTGTTGAAGAACACCAAGGTCATGTCAAGAGCCAATGAAAACATCTTTGACCCTTTTAAGTTTAATGGCTCTAACGTCTGGACACAAATACAGTGATTGGCATTCCATTGCATCACTATTTGCCAGTATTGTTCTCGTGATAGCCCTTGGGAATATAGCGGCAACTCACACTTTCACACGCTGTAGAGTTTGCTTCAGTTGTGACCATAATAATCACATCAAAGTCAAACTGTTATATTTTCATCTCGTAATTAATGCACTAGCTGTGATTGACACGGCAGTTTATATACATCATAATGGCAACATTCTTACAAACTAACTCGTATTGGTGGCTGCAGCATACATAACAAAGCATCAGAAATGGAATTATAGGGTTTTACTAAGATTGACTTAATATACAGCTTTTGAGCTCAAACTCCTCTGGCAATCGCGTACTAACGAACGCATTCACGAGTCGCCATCTGATGGAGTTAATTGGAACCACTGGGGACCAACAAAATCCTTCGAAACCGAGGCTCGAAGCGGTAAAGTCGAAAAGGGGCATCATCGTAACGTGTTGATTGATACCTTCGTTTTCTTGAATGCGTTTGTTGGAGAAGTTCTGTGTTGCAGCTTGATCTAAAGTAACTGCAGTCACTTCTGTAATGTCATAAGGTGTCACAGTCACGGGATTAACCAATGTGACGCTAGTTCTCCGAGTGTCCGACACGGAGTCAAGGCAGTGACAAGCGTAAGACAGTTCGCTTGTTTATCGTCAATAACACTCATTCCTGTCAATAACACTGCGACAAGGACGGATTTTATAGTCACATTGCCACTCAGTCGTGGGCGCAGTTGTCATGTAACACGTATGTCTGTGATCGTGTACGATTTACGTGCATGCACTATTTATTGCTTGTAAACTAAATATAATCATATTGAAAATTTGTCGCACGTGGAATGACATGAACTAAGTCTAAGATGTCTCAGAGACATAGTCAGAAAACCCTACTGGAAGAAGTGTCCAGTTGGGACAGTCAGACGTGTCAAGAGAGACTCGGTGATGTTCTGCCCCAGCTGATTGTATCCTTTTGAATATGACTGTAAACACAACGTTAACAAACTATTTTAGTTTTAATACTAGAACCTATGTCAGTCAAACGTTTAGAAAACTGCCCCTGCTAGTGTAGAACAACTCATACGTACATGCATATATATGTGTGTGTGTATATATATATGTATATGTATATATATATATATGTATATATATATATATATATATATATATATATATATATATATATATATATATGTATATATATATATATATATATATATATATATATATATATATATATATATATATATATTTATATAATATATAATATATATATTCTTTCATATATGCACCTATATATACTAACCTGCTCAGCAGGGTTGGGTGTCTGACAGTCAGAAAGGTATTTTTGACTTGACAATGTCAGAAATTTGTTTGTGGTGGCTTTCTGACATCAAAAACTGTCAGAAACCTGTCAGTAACTGTCAGATTCTAATACATGCTGTATAAATTTATGATTTTGCTAATTACATAACCTATGAAATAGAACAGTGATAATTAAATGTCTGTTGACTTCATTTGACTGTTTGGAGAATTTATTTACAAAAATGTGGGTGTATCTCTATGTGAAGGTGTAGCAACAGGCCAAGTAGAAAGCATTGGGCCAATCAGCTTATTAAATACCTCAATCAAGCATGGACAGGTGCACATATGATAAAAGCAAGCTCAGACAATACTCTTACACAATTTAGTTGTATCTCACTTGATAATTCAGCTCTGGAAATTAGGACTTCAAATTATTGCCTGGACCTGCCTTGAATCTTTCTTTGATATAAATTTGTCTAATCTTACCCAATGAAACTTTGCATAGCTCAATATCAGCTCACAGCAGTGAGCAGTACAACAGTATAGTTATGTCTCAATTGCTTAAGTTTAACTCTTTTGTTAGCTTTCAATTGGCTTATTGACACAGCCACACAGGTCTGTGCACAGTTCTAACTCAATCCCTTGAAGTTCTCTCCAATGTTATTACTGGTTTGCACCTACACCCACCCAACTTCTTTCATGCTTTCCCAGTTGTGATTGACACCTGTCCTGCCCTTTTAAAAGCTAGCTGCCAAGTGAAACCATGCTGCAACAGTTACATAGATCTGTTATCATTTCTATATGCTAACAAATTGGTAGAAAATGCAAACATAATAGACTGCACAGAGTAAAAGTTGCAATTGTATATGACATGTAACAGGTTACCAATGCATTACAATATTGATTTAATATACAATCTGTACATTAAGCAAAATGGCATGTGATCTTTTTTTAAAGAAAATTTCAATAAAAAAGGGAATTTCTCACATTTTGATGTCAGAAAGGTATTTCTGGCAAGACAGTTGAAACTATGGTTTAACCCGCAGTAGAAACTGCCCTGTCAGAAACCTGCCAACCCTGCTGCTCATCTATGCAAATGCGACATATTCTCGACAACACTCTAGCCATATTATATGTGGGTAGTAGTACAGTCGATCGAGCTGTATTGGAAGAAGAGGAAGTGACAAACTGATATTGACTTCTTTGACTAACAGTGTAACAACCAAAAACAAAACTTTGCAATCCATAGTTTTGTTTTTGATTGTTATGCCATATCTTACTTATGCAGTACTCGTGGCTCCATCAGCTAAATGTGTCAATGTTGTCTGTTTGTTCAGAATATGGTATAGAACAATTTACATGATATCATATACAACACTTACCAAAAGTAATGTTATGATTTTTTTGCTGTACAAAGGTAAAGGATACCTTGGACACTGTATTAATGAAGACCTCGATGATGGTGATGATATATCTAGACAGTACAAACGAATTTATGCTCAGGGTAATGCTTTAATTAAAAAATGTTTCATGTGTACAGTGTACTGAGTCTAAACAACTACTATACTATGTTTAGACCATTTTGTTCCTCATACACACACAGTTATGGTGGAACTAGTCTGTCTAGTGACTAGTCTAGTCTGTCTTTTATATGGATGTAATATTATAGAATAAAGATATTGAATTGAATTACATGTTATAATACAAAGTTAAGTGTTCATATATCATTTGTATAAGAATAAGGACTAACAAGTCTATTTCACTTAACGTGTTAATAATTTGCTGTGATATATTTCACTTAATATATTTTCCAGAGCTATTTCAGCAATGCAGAAGACAACATTATAAGTAAGTGTATGATTGTTGTTATTGTGTAATGATTGTTGTTACAGTGTAATGATTGTTGTTACAGTGTAATGGTTGTTGTTACAGTGTAATGATTGTTGTTACAGTGTAATGATTGTTGTTACAGTGTAATAATTGTTGTTGCAGTGTAATGATTGTTGTTACAGTGTAATGATGTAATATTTAAGCTTTCCTGAAATGTTCACACGCCTTCAAATTTGGCAGGTAGTGCTCAGAATGTGTTGGTATTACTGGAGATACTGACACATTAGATTTTCATTCGTCTAATTTCAAGCCCCTTGAAACCCTTTGAAAAGTCCCTTGAAGCCCAAATGGGCTTCGCTTCATGTCTGTTTGTTTTTTTGATTTTCATATCTATGCTATTTCAAATTCCATTTTCAGATATTCTACAAGTGCTGTTTCAGTGTGTTCTGTCTGCTCTCCCACAGAGAAGATCGAGGAACAACTGCTATCTAAAGTTACTGACAAGGTAAGTATGACTATCTGTCAATTTCTTATGCTGTAATTTTTAGAATTGCAAAACTAGTGTCCTGCTTCAGAGGTCACATGGCTAATGGATGGCCCAGATTATAAATATGATTGAAAGTGTAAATGTTTGAGCAGTAGTGCCCTGACATAACCTGCCTGATCTGCTCGCCAGAGATGTAGGCATTGATCCAAGTCTCCTCACTGATGAACAAGAAGAAAGTATAGAGGGAACATATTCAGGGCCATGGTTATGTTATATTTTGACCATGATATTTTGTTTTGAACTGCTCTAGCTTTAATAATTGTAAAATGTGTTTTTCTAATGTGTTAGTTAATGAATGAATGGAACAAATTATCTACTGACTGTGTAACTGCTGGCAGCGTGAATATGTTTAAAAACAAAGTTGACACATATCTCAGGAGAGTGGATTACACATAGATTAAAAATGTTGGACTCTCGATAAGTCGATGGCTTCCTTGTCCACTTGCCATCTGGACCTTTGCCTTGGATGGCAATCTTGTTAAATCTTATTAAATAATTAAAGTATCTGATAATTATGGGATTACTTTAACTTACATGTTGAGCATTTCTTATGAGTTTTACAAATATGTATATGAGATTGTTATTATTATATGTATATGGTTCTAGGTGACTGCACATTTTGACAAGACTTTGGGTAGACTGTTGCATGCGACCAGTGAAGGGCTGGAGACGGTCCTGTCAGACTTACAGGTGGGTGGAAGTAGAGGAATGTGACCAGTGAAGGGCTGGAGACAGTCCTGTCAGACTTACAGGTGGGTGGAAGTGGAGGAATGTGACCAGTGAAGGGCTGGAGACGGTCCTGTCAGACTTACAGGTGGGTGGAAGTAGAGGAATGTGACCAGTGAAGGGCTGGAGACAGTCCTGTCAGACTTACAGGTGGGTGGAAGTGGAGGAATGTGACCAGTGAAGGGCTGGAGACGGTCCTGTCAGACTTACGGTGGGTGGAAGTGGAGGAATGTGACCAGTGAAGGGCTGGAGATGGTCCTGTCAGACTTACAGGTGGGTGGAAGTGGAGGAATGTGACCAGTGAAGGGCTGGAGATGGTCCTGTCAGACTTACAGGTGAGTGGAAGTGGAGGAATGTGACCAGTGAAGGGCTGGAGACGGTCCTGTCAGACTTACAGGTGGGTGGAAGTGGAGGAATGTGACCAGTGAAGGGCTGGAGATGGTCCTGTCACACTTTCGGGTGGGTGGAAGTGGAGGAATGTGTTTCACATTCTAGCAGGCTTGTTAAGGCGAAACAAAAGTCATGGTTTTGGAGCTATGTACCTAGTAAAGAGATAATGAAAACTAACCACATTGGCACATGCAACTAAAATCAAGAATATCACCCTAGGGGTTACTCAGAATGTGTTCTAAAAGTGGGAGATTCCGGTCATTTCATTTCTGAATGACCAAGGGCTCACCTTTTAAACAGCTTGACCAATAAGCGCATGCGCAGTTCTATGAAATTGGGGTAACCTAGACTACAATTGACATATTAAGGAAAGCCAGCATGCACAGAACCAAAACAAATTCTCAAACAAACATGTTATTTGGTCAAAAAGAGGACTAATTTAGTAAACAAAAGCTAAAATATGTTACATAAGTTGAGTTTGGATGCAAATAGCATGGCTATGCAAATCCTATTGGCAAGTACAGGAATAGCTGTATACATATATCTTTTCATTTTGGCGAGCAAATATTGCCAGAATACCACACTCGTGACGTACTGTTATCTAACAGTATGGTGTGGCCCATGGAAGTAATGTGTGTTTAAGGTTTTCCTAGTAAACCACTGGTATGCTATTCTTAATTGTAGTTACAAATGGTTATGTTTTAGTAACTTTTATAGGTGCATAGGCCGAAAACCAATACTTTTGTTTCACTTTACCAAATTTATGTCAATGTATTTGAATGCAAATGGTTCAATTTATTAAAATGTAAGCGCAAATGCCAGTATGAGTTTAGATCTAATATGTCAACCTCGTGCTATTTTAGAATTGGTTGAAGAAATTACTAATTCTCTAAGAAATAATAAATATTCTATTGGTGTATTTATAGACCTCAAGAAAGCATTCAATACAGTTAATCATGATGTATTGGCAACATTTTTTTATTTCTATGATGTTCGTGGTATAGCACATAAGTGGATTGTGAGTTATTTAGAAATAAATCGCAGTTTGTTCGGTATAAAAATTGAGGTACTTAGGGTGTGTTGTGGTGTACCACAAGGTTCCATCTTAGGACCAAAATTATTTAAAATGTATATCAATGACATTTGCAAAAGGTTCAAAACTGTTTAAGTTTATTTTATTTGCAGACGACACAAACATGTTCTATTGTAATAATGACATCAATGAACTGATCCGCAGACAAATGCTGAGCTAGATAAGCTCAATGTGTGGTTTTCAGTGAATAGATTATCATTAAACATAGCAAAAACAAATTTCATGATTTTTGGAAATCACGCATTGAAAACGCCTCTCTATAAAATAAACAAGTCACAATTAATAGAGTTGAAGCAACTAAACTTTTAGGTGTATTGATTGATGACAAATTAACATGGAAACATCACATTTCTTTCTTGAAATCTAAACTTTCAAAGTGTTTTGCGGTTATGTACAAAACTAGTTTCTTAATTGATAGATGTGGAATGTGTATTTTATATTATTCTCTCTTTTCACCTTACATTATGTATTGTGCTGAAATATGGAAAAATACATATGCAGCAAACTTAAAATGCTTAGTCTTGCTACAGAAAAAGGTTGTAAGATTAATCTGTGGTGCTCAGAGGTTGGATCACACATCTAACCTATTTTATAATCTCCATATTCTGAAATTGCCCGATATGGTGAAGCTAAAAACTGCTGACTGATGTATAAGGCATTTAACAATTCATTGCCAGTCAGCATACAAAAGCGTTTCGCTTTTGTATGACCCTATATATATATGACCCGACAAAAATATGTATTTAAACAAAAGTATGCACGCACTAATCTAAAGACAATGTGTATATCAATTAACGGTGTAAAGTTATGGAATTCCCTTGACAGCTCATTAATTCATTGCAAGATTGTTCATCTTTTTCAAAAAGAACTATACCGTTCAAGTATTGCACAGCTCTGTATCCGAATGACTAACCTGATTATGGTGAAAAAATTAATTGTATTGCCGTCAATTGTTTCATGTACTCTTTATGTTCTCTTTAAAAAACATGTTTGCATAATTGTATTATTTAGTGTCACTTATAAGTGATTGGGCAAGCAACATAAGCATTACACTTCTTCTTGCCCTTTTATCAACTTTTTCAACTTGTACTAGTGATGTTTAAAATTCAATTGTGTTTGTATATTTACTGTTGATGGTGTTGAAATAAACTTATTATGATTATTATTATTATATAACCTGTTATGTTATTCCCAGAGTTATCTTTCAGACTGTTAAATCTGGTTCTGAAAGCTGGTTCTAACACTATCTATAATAATAATTCTGTACTGTTCACATTATAAACCCTTGCATGGTTACTATGTAACAACCAATTGAGTAGAGATGCTCTTGATTCTACAGCTAGCGCTGGAGCTGGTTGGTTGTGTGGAGCTTTGTGTGAGTGGCCTGTCGAGTCGAGACACCGAGCTACACATGTCGCACATTCACTCCCTGCCTCCTCTTGTCCTGCGCCTTGTACAAGGGTCGTATACACACTGCAAGGTACGTTTATATTGCCTGTCTGGCAGTGTCTACAAACCTCAACAGATTGTTAGTTCAAACAGCCATTTTTGTCAGAGCTTCTAATATTCATCTATATAGTTGAACCCTCTAAAGGGGCCACCCTATTGACTGAGATAAAGTGGCTTGATTAAAGGGGTGGCTGAATTACAGAGGTTGGTCAGATGTACAGATGTAAAAAAATTCCATTTTCAAAGGGGGCCTTGGTCCAGAGGAGGCCATTTTGAGGGTTCTGCTGTATACAATGAACTGTGTGAAATAATCAACTGTAAGATCTTTCTTAGGTTAGCACTATTATCTTTCTACTTTATTTTTAATGATGTTATGCTGTTGCTTATTGAATTTTAGTTAAGGTTCTAGTTTGTGAGTGAATTTATCAGCAGGAAAGGTTGTCTTTTATATAGCAGTATTTGTTGGTGTTCCTTATCATGTATCATGTATAGTGTTCATGTAAAGACTTGCAGAATAATCAGAGTAATAGTTGATCATTTCCTAAAGTAATCCTAAAATAAATACATCATCATTCATTCAAACAGTATTGTTTATAACTGTGGTACATGAGATATCATTCTCATGGGAAAGTTGTCCTTCCAGGAGAGCGGAGCAATCTATAAAGAATTGCTGGGATCCGTGTCAGCGCAACTATCTGCATTGTTCAGAAAGGTGCACAGTTTACAGATGGTAGGTATGGTAAGGAGGAATTATGTTGTTAACGTAACTGTCTAAAGGTGCAACCAAACTTTGCCTAGCAGGTGATCTGGACACATTCTACATGCATGTATTATTGCAAAAAATGTGTTTATTTTCTAATCACAGTTAACAAGGGTGCTGACTTGGAGCGCATGCAGGCAGTTTTACGTTATGATGACTGAAGTGCCACCTGGTGAATACAAAGTTAATAAGGGTGCTCACTTGGAGTGCATACAGGCAATGTTATGTTATGACGACTGAATCGCCACCTGGCGAATACAAAGTTGCACTCAGGTTGACCGTTGATGTAACTGATTTTCATGTACATAAGTGTTTTGTACAGTGTCGTACATAAGTGTTTTGTACAGTGTCATACATAAGTGTTTTTACAGTGTCATACACAAGTGTTTTGTACAGTGTCATACATATGTGTTTTTACAGTATCATACACAAGTGTTTTGTACAGTGTTGTAGACAAGTGCTTTTTACAGTGTCATACACAAGTGTTTTGTACAGTGTTGTGCATGAGTGTTTTGTAAAATGTCATACATATGTTTTGTACAGTGTAGTACATAAGTGTTTTGTACAGTGTCATACACACGTGTTTTGTGCAGTGTCATACATAAGTGTTTTGTATAATGTCATGTGTTTTGTACAGTGTCGTATGTAAATGTTTTGTACAGTGTCATACATAAGTGTTTTGTACAGTGTCGTATATAAGTGTTTTGTGCAGTGTCGTACACAACTGTTTTGTACAGTGTCGTACACAAGTGTTTTGTACAATGTCGTACATGTGTTCTGCACGGTGTCATACATAAGTGTTTTGTATGATGTTGTACATAAGTGTTTTGTACAGTGTCACACATAAGTGTTTTGAGATCGCCCAAACCTTGCAACAATTCACTGAATCCATCAGTGGGGAAGCGAGTTTGGTTTGGAATTCATCTAATACATTGTGTGATACCTGAAAGTTTGTTTTCAAATTTCAGGAGTTTATCAGCATGATTGACAAGGTTGTAATCGAATCTTCTCAGGATGACTTGCAAGATATGTGTGCTGGTATGTTATTTGAAAACATATATTGACTGCTATTATTTGATGTCAACAATTTGTATGCTATGCATTTCATGTTTTTATCATGTGAACATGATAAATATAAGTGTAATGATGAAATTATTCAATGATAAAAACTACTGTAATTAAGTAACAAATTGTATGCTGGTTTTGTGGTAAGGCATGGCATAATATGTTCCAGTGATTCATGGATTATGTGACCTAAGTGACGTTGCCACCACTCTTGATGTGAAGATTATGATAACCATATGGAAGACAACATCTAGGTGAGTGTACATTACGGCGCAGCAACTCGGGGTGAGGGCGCCAAACTATCAATCAGGAGGACCATTCGAATCCACTTGCTGCTCTTTCAAAACTTTGGCAATTTTGTTCACCCCACATTGCCTGTGTCTTTCGGAAGAAACCTCTAAAGCTGTAGGTACTTTCTATCTGGTGTCTCTACCATGTAAAAGATCCCACACGGGGTAAATGTGTAACCAGCTATGGACTCACAAATCTAACACGCCCTGCACTAATTGTGTGTGGGACAGGCGCTGAATTAGCTGCTGCCAAAACTAGCTCTGATATTGGAGCCAATGTGTGCCTTCTCTAGGCAGATACTGGCGTTATATAAGACATCATCATTAGTGTTGTTCTGATTAGTCAATCTTTTTGATGATTGGTTGGTTCATGCCTCCTGTCAATTAATTGAATACAAGCTTGTGTGATCGATCATTTTCCATTATAAAAATTCATGATTTTATTCCCGTTTCCTGGTTAACTGGACTTGCCAGGAATCTTGTGTATGACAAACGGTGGCGCCACATCACAAAGTCCGAAAATCAAGGCTAGTTGTGTCATAAAAGTCAGCTGCTGTCTACAAACTATTTGACTATCCTGGGGAAGTTTTCTTTGATGGAATAAGTACGCTATATAAATAACCCTCAATAACCAACCCTAATGGTCAGGTTAATTAACCAAGACATTTATGGTGAAATCTTATAGATGGCAGTACTCTTTATGTTACAGTCATGTTTTCCTCCCACAATTTATAGGCACAAAGCGATTATAATAGATCATTGATTGGTTTGGCCAAACGGATGATCGATTATGAAAATCAAACTGATTCCCAACACTAATCGTCATCATGTATACAGATGGCTTTGTCGCTACAAGCATCAGCTGTCTGACTGGGTAGACGTTGGCCGGCTGCTGGGGTCACTCTGCAGTCAAATATGTGCCTCCTACAGCTACACAACCAGCATGGTTTCTCACGACTTGCAGGTCAGTGGCTGGACTTACTGGGGTGTCGATATGTACGCACCCCCTTTTTGTTTAGCCGAGTAACTTTTAGTCTTTTATGGTCAAACGTAAACACTCCTAAATAGGGTCTTACTCTGGATGTAAGTGTGTAGATAGAGTTTATTATTAAGTACTGAGTTTTTGCCAGTCGGTGCTGCAGTATGTAGTAATGGAGGCGTGTCTGGGACATCAGCCAGAGCGTGTTTCAACTCACAGGGTGCAATCAGGTCTTAAGCTGCATCTCGCTGTTAAAAAGAAAATGCCTTAAAAATAGGAATTTTTAAAGAAACGTCTTTAATTTGATTTCAGCAAACTAGGTCTAGTATTTTTCATCTGTGTGATAAGTATGTTTTTGATCAAATGATACAGTTTGATCACAAAATAACTAAATAGCTCCTAGAGGAGTTTGGTGGACATTCCATTGTTATTTTGTAATGAATGAAAAAAGTAATAAATTGTTGAAGGTCTTAAAAAGCTGTACAATCTGATCAGCCTAAAGGATATATGTGAATGAATTGTATTCGTGCAGTAATTGCAGCGTGGCTGAATGTTTCACAGAGAAGGCAACTTGGTGTTGGAATGAACATGTCTGCGGGGGTGGAGTGTAAGGTCTGCCAGGGGGTGGAGTGTAAGGTCTGCCGGGGTGGAGTGTAAGGTCTGCTGGGAGATGGAGTGTAAGGTCTGCCGGGGATGGAGTGTAAGGTCTGCTGTGGGGTGGAGTGTAAGGTCTGCTGTGGGGTGGAGTGTAAGGTCTGCCAGGGGTGGAGTGTAAGGTCTGCCGGGGGGTGGAGTGTAAGGTCTGCCGGGGGTGGAGTGTAAGGTCTGCTGTGGGGTGGAGTGTAAGGTCTGCCGGGGTGGAGTGTAAGGTCTGCCAGGGGGTGGAGTGTAAGGTCTGCTGTGGGGTGGAGTGTAAGGTCTGCCGGGGGTGGAGTGTAAGGTTTGCCAGGGGCGAGGGTAAAGTGCTTTGAGTGGTCCTAAGGACTGCACACTGTGCTACATAAGAACTTTTAGGTCTAATGACACGTTATGCTTTCAGGAATCAGAAGACAAGGAGGAGGAGAAATTGTTTCGCAAGAACGTCAAGATTCTCGGTTTCCAGATGAAAGTTCTTGTCACTCTTGTGAAGGAATTTACTGATTACCTTGGCAACTGTGTACCTCAACTGGTCATACTTATATTGACCGTGCAGAGGTAACGTTCTCGCATTACAAACAATAATTAATATGTAGGTTTCGCTTCTGCTTACTGCTTAACAAATTATCAGTTAATGAACACATTGTATAAGATTCACATAGAAACCTACATACAGTAATACCTCGTTATTGCACGCCCCGTTATTACGCGGATTCGGATATAAGGCGGTCGGTTGTGGACCCCGATTTTCTGCTGACAGGGAAATGCCAAATGGTCCTGCTTAAACCTACCTAGAATTGCTTTGAGAATTCTCAAGAAACATTAAGTGAACAATGTCAGTGAAGGAGTGTCAATGTGCTGTTTGTTTTGCGCTGCCGCTGACATCAATCAATGTCGCTGGCTTTGCTTTGACGGTTTGTAAATGGCAATCGAGATTCACAAATACGCCTTGCGTAAGAATCAGATAAACTGTCTTAAATTTAAATGCAATTTCCTATGCAATACCAATATAACACTGGGGACAGGGGTGACATGGCATGCTTCTATTGCATCGTAAATCTAATCGTTTTCGCAGTGTGCGAAAATACAAATTGGCATCTGCATATGAAACGTAGAATCGATGTTAAGTGGTGCTTTGTAAATTTATGCTTCGGTCGAGATCATTAAAAAGACAAAGTGAAACAATTATTAATTCTACCCTTTGTCTTTTTCTATGCTTAATCAGCTTACATACTACGTGTGTCAAATCATATACGTATTCGACTGCTCAGATCAAATTCGATTCGTAGGCCTATTGGTCAAGTGCATCATCATCGTAGCAGATCTATTTCATAATGGTATACGTACATGTATTTTATTCAATTCAAAATTCAACAGGGTGTGACATTTAAAAATTATGCTCGTTGATGCTAGTTGACTCATTTAATAAGTTCTGTAAACTGCATATTGGCATATGAGACAGTGCTGCAAGCACACAGTGGCTTCAACAGCGTTCTTGAACTTGGTGCAGCTGATGTTTAATAGCTCCCTGGTGGCAGATGGGAACACTTAAAGTGCCTCGCGTACAGCGCAGTCCGAAATCGAGGACCCCGGCGACCGTGCTATAACGAGGCTAAATTGTACTTCGTGTTTTTAATGTGAGAATGCTCTTCATATATGTATGTATTATGTATGTAGACATGCACACATACACACACATCATGACATTAATATATATGGACAGTGACATATTTTTGGCAATAATTTACCCCATATGCCATTTTCATTTAATTTATTCAACAATATTAGGCTTTGAACAATGCAATATTCCATTTCTGATAATTTAATTGCTATGATGGTAGCTTATTTATAAATCAAAATGATTTATTGGTAGATATATATATATATATATATATATATATATATATATATATATATATATATATATATATATATATAGAAAGCTTGGTTGTGATACTCAGTTTAGTGAAATTTAAGAGGATTGCCATTCAAGGAAACAACATGGTCTTTTATTGATTTGTGTTTACAGTCGAATTCCACCAAGTTTACTGGCTGCGAACATCCGCCGTGATTACATCGATGATATTGAAAGACACGTGTCCAGTGGGATTTCCCTCTGTTGTCTTACCTCATTCCCAACGCCCACTTCAGGCAATGTCTGACCATCGTGGAACAAGGTATATTACCTTTGTTACAGCTGGTTAATTTTAATTCTTGAAACTATGCAATGTCATTATTAATTTGAAGTGTGAGCAAACTCCAACTCTGTATTTCAGACACAGAATGCGTATCGCGTTGCCTCATCCTGATCACAGTGGCGGGCATGTTGAGCAAGCATCCAGGTGAGAACACAGAGATAATCTTGAAATGACAGTTGATTGGGGAGGTATACAGAAACAAGCGGGGATAAGTCATGTCCCCAGAATTAACAAACTGATTGTTAGTATTGTGAAACAGCAACGTGTGTTTGGTGATCTTCAAAAACAGTTACAGAAAGTCTCACACGCCGCACGCACGCACGCACGCATGCACGCACACACATACACACATAAATAAAAAGAAGAATGGTTTATTTGAATGAAACAATTCTAATAAGAAATATATCCATGGTAAGTTATAGTTGTTTTGCGCAAGAATCCAATATGACATGCTAATTCATTTGTTCAATTTATTTATTTAACTTTGGTGAAATCATTGGACAAACTATTAAATTAGTTTTGACTGTATTCTGTCAAAATTCAGCAAAAGTAGTACAGCTCTGTATACCATGGTATAAGTAGTACAGCTCTGTATACCATGGCATAAGTAGTACAGCTCTGTATACCATGGCATAAGTAGTACAGCTCTGTATACCATGACATAAGTAGTTCAGCTCTGTATACCATGACATAAGTAGTACAGCTCTGTATACCATGACATAAGTAGTACAGCTCTGTATACCATGACGTAAGTAGTACAGCTCTGTATACCATGACATAAGTAGTACAGCTCTGTATACCATAACATAAGTAGTACAGCTCTGTATACCATGACATAAGTAGTATAGCTCTGTATACCATGACATAAGTAGTACAGCTCAGTATACCATGACATAAGTAGTACAGCTCTGTATACCATGACATAAGTAGTACAGCTCTGTAAGCTCTGTATACCATGACATAAGTAGTACAGCTCAGTATACCATGACATAAGTAGTACAGCTCTGTATACCATGACATAAGTAGTACAGCTCTGTATACCATGGCATAAGTAGTACAGCTCTGTATACCATGACATAAGTAGTACAGCTCTGTATACCATGGCATAAGTAGTACAGCTCTGTATACCATGGCATAAGTAGTACAGCTCTGTATGCCATGGTATAAGTAGTACAGCTCTGTATACCATGGCATAAGTAGTACAGCTGTGTATGCCATGGCATAAGTAGTACATCTGTGTATGCCATGGCATAAGTAGTACAGCTCAGTATACCATGACATAAGTAGTACAGCTCTGTATACCATGGCATAAGTAGTACAGCTCTGTATACCATGGCATAAGTAGTACAGCTCTGTATACCATGACATAAGTAGTTCAGCTCTGTATGCCATGACATAAGTAGTACAGCTCTGTATACCATGACATAAGTAGTACAGCTCTGTATACCATAACATAAGTAGTACAGCTCTGTATACCATGGCATAAGTAGTACAGCTCTGTATACCATGACATAAGTAGTACAGCTCAGTATACCATGGCATAAATAGTACAGCTCTGTATACCATGACATAAGTAGTACAGCTCAGTATACCATGACATAAGTAGTACAGCTCTGTATACCATGACATAAGTAGTACAGCTCTGTATACCATGACATAAGTAGTACAGCTCTGTATACCATGACATAAGTAGTACAGCTCTGTATACCATGGCATAAGTAGTACAGCTCTGTATACCATAACATAAGTAGTACAGCTCTGTATACCATGGCATAAGTAGTACAGCTCTGTATACCATGACATAAGTAGTACAGCTCAGTATACCATAGCATAAATAGTACAGCTCTGTATACCATGACATAAGTAGTACAGCTCAGTATACCATGACATAAGTAGTACAGCTCTGTATACCATGACATAAGTAGTACAGCTCTGTATACCATGACATAAGTAGTACAGCTCTGTATACCATGGCATAAGTAGTACAGCTCTGTATACCATGGCATAAGTAGTACAGCTCTGTATACCATGGCATAAGTAGTACAGCTCAGTATACCATGGCATAAGTAGTACAGCTCTGTATACCATGACATAAGTAGTACAGCTCTGTATACCATGACATAAGTAGTACAGCTCTGTATACCATGACATAAGTAGTACAGCTCTGTATACCATGACATAAGTAGTACAGCTCTGTATACCATGGCATAAGTAGTACAGCTCTGTATACCATGGCATAAGTAGTACATCTTTGTATGCCATGGCATAAGTAGTACAGCTCTGTATGCCATGGCATAAGTAGTACAGCTCTGTATGCCATGGCATAAGTAGTACAGATCTGTATTCCATGGCATAAGTAATACAGCTCTGTATACCATGGCATAAGTAGTGCAGCTCTGTATACCATGGCATAAGTAGTGCAGCTCTGTATACCATAGCATAAGTAGTGCAGCTCTGTATACCATGGCATAAGTAGTACAGCTATGTATACCATGGCATAAGGCTATTCACACTTTACACGTTACCCAGTCTAACAACCAAAGTATATTCTTTGATGGTTCTAGCAAAAGCATGCACTCCTATTAAACCAACTGCACATATTACTTAAACTATTCACACTCTACATATTACTTAAACTATTCACACTCTACAAATCTGAACAGCAACGAACCTGGTTTGTGATGAGCTAAATCATTTGAGGAGAAAGTTTTAAGTTGTATGTATATTTATAGAAACACCTGACGTGTTCTGTTTGGCAGAAGATGTACGGAGCCTGTGGGTGGAACCAGGAAAGGATCTTCAAACAACACCCAGGGACTGCCCCTTATGAAAGCTGTATTCGACTGTCTTCCACACTGTAGGTTAATCTCAGTACTGTGATTAATCAAGATAAAAGTTAGACCTCCAGGACAGCATTTGTTAATTGAATTCTGGTGGTTGACAATTGTGTTCATTAAAATGGATTTTGATAGTTTGTTGTCAGAACGATAGAACAAAGAGTTGTCAAGGGGGCATGCACTATAACTGATCACAAACTCATGTTCCTCTGGTTTTAAAGGAACAAATTCTTATTCTTTTTGTAAAATCATGTCATTCTATAAACTATATCTAATATAACATCGTGATGGCTAAAATGGGTTTTAATAGCAAGCAGAATTATTATAGGCCACTGGATAAACGAAAGAGAAAATTAGAACATCTAGATTTAACAAGACAAGATTTAACCAGATTTGTTCCATTCAACTAGTGGTAATGGGAGAGATTCAGGAAGAGTAGCCTAGATTTAAAATCACCAGCCTGGCTACGAAAAAACAACAGAACTGTTATTGACAAGATGCCTGTAATCGTGGGAAATGAAGGGTCATCATCGCCTACACATTCAGCAGACAGACTATGTAAAATGATTTTATGATAAATGCAGTCAGACTTTGTACGTTTAATGATGTTTCATATTGAAATATGTGCTCCGGAATATTTTTGCCGAAAATTTTAAATTTCAGTTACTTTGCAAGGAAATGTATGACACTCAATATCCTTTTAGGTTACACAGAGTTGTGTGTGCCAGTGAAACTGTTAGGTGCTTCAGTTGCTGCAAAACCACACAGGTATTTCTACGTTATATTTATATTATTATTCTAAGTAACTAGTCATGTGGGCTCGCAGCATCATCAAACTATTACATTTTTAGAATCTATCAAAATATATATTTTATGTTATATAGTATAAGCTATATCTTTCTGACATCTTAGAGATGTGTTTTAATTACACAATTTTGACCAAAATACTGTTTGTGTAGTTTAAAATTTTCAGTCCAAATATCACATTTACGTTGAAATGTAATTGTACACGTGAACATGATCCTGTGATCCGATAACCTTTGTCCACAGGTAGTGGAATTTTTCGACAGTTGTTCACTTAACGTTGACAAGATTGATATTCATGAACATATAACAGTCTAATTATAACAACAAATTGTGGTTGATTAAAACACAGTAGAGACCTACATCAAGACAGTGAGACTACATCAAGATAGTAGAGTAACTATAGTTTATACTGTATAATGATTTTATAATAAAAGGAATCATCCCTGTCATTCATCCTGGTTTTCAAACAAAGCCTGACAGTGTACTGAGTCTAAACAACTACTATACTATGTTTAGACCATTTTGTTCCTCATACACACACAGTTATGGTGGAACTAGTCTGTCTAGTGACTAGTCTAGTCTGTCTTTTATATGGATGTAATATTATAGAATAAAGATATTGAATTGAATTACATGTTATAATACAAAGTTAAGTGTTCATATATCATTTGTATAAGAATAAGGACTAACAAGTCTATTTCACTTAACGTGTTAATAATTTGCTGTGATATATTTCACTTAATATATTTTCCAGAGCTATTTCAGCAATGCAGAAGACAACATTATAAGTAAGTGTATGATTGTTGTTATTGTGTAATGATTGTTGTTACAGTGTAATGATTGTTGTTACAGTGTAATGGTTGTTGTTACAGTGTAATGATTGTTGTTACAGTGTAATGATTGTTGTTACAGTGTAATAATTGTTGTTGCAGTGTAATGATTGTTGTTACAGTGTAATGATGTAATATTTAAGCTTTCCTGAAATGTTCACACGCCTTCAAATTTGGCAGGTAGTGCTCAGAATGTGTTGGTATTACTGGAGATACTGACACATTAGATTTTTCATTCGTCTAATTTCAAGCCCCTTGAAACCCTTTGAAAAGTCCCTTGAAGCCCAAATGGGCTTCGCTTCATGTCTGTTTGTTTTTTTGATTTTCATATCTATGCTATTTCAAATTCCATTTTCAGATATTCTACAAGTGCTGTTTCAGTGTGTTCTGTCTGCTCTCCCCACAGAGAAGATCGAGGAACAACTGCTATCTAAAGTTACTGACAAGGTAAGTATGACTATCTGTCAATTTCTTATGCTGTAATTTTTAGAATTGCAAAACTAGTGTCCTGCTTCAGAGGTCACATGGCTAATGGATGGCCCAGATTATAAATATGATTGAAAGTGTAAATGTTTGAGCAGTAGTGCCCTGACATAACCTGCCTGATCTGCTCGCCAGAGATGTAGGCATTGATCCAAGTCTCCTCACTGATGAACAAGAAGAAAGTATAGAGGGAACATATTCAGGGCCATGGTTATGTTATATTTTGACCATGATATTTTGTTTTGAACTGCTCTAGCTTTAATAATTGTAAAATGTGTTTTTCTAATGTGTTAGTTAATGAATGAATGGAACAAATTATCTACTGACTGTGTAACTGCTGGCAGCGTGAATATGTTTAAAAACAAAGTTGACACATATCTCAGGAGAGTGGATTACACATAGATTAAAAATGTTGGACTCTCGATAAGTCGATGGCTTCCTTGTCCACTTGCCATCTGGACCTTTGCCTTGGATGGCAATCTTGTTAAATCTTATTAAATAATTAAAGTATCTGATAATTATGGGATTACTTTAACTTACATGTTGAGCATTTCTTATGAGTTTTACAAATATGTATATGAGATTGTTATTATTATATGTATATGGTTCTAGGTGACTGCACATTTTGACAAGACTTTGGGTAGACTGTTGCATGCGACCAGTGAAGGGCTGGAGACGGTCCTGTCAGACTTACAGGTGGGTGGAAGTAGAGGAATGTGACCAGTGAAGGGCTGGAGACAGTCCTGTCAGACTTACAGGTGGGTGGAAGTGGAGGAATGTGACCAGTGAAGGGCTGGAGACGGTCCTGTCAGACTTACAGGTGGGTGGAAGTAGAGGAATGTGACCAGTGAAGGGCTGGAGACAGTCCTGTCAGACTTACAGGTGGGTGGAAGTGGAGGAATGTGACCAGTGAAGGGCTGGAGACGGTCCTGTCAGACTTACAGGTGGGTGGAAGTGGAGGAATGTGACCAGTGAAGGGCTGGAGATGGTCCTGTCAGACTTACAGGTGGGTGGAAGTGGAGGAATGTGACCAGTGAAGGGCTGGAGATGGTCCTGTCAGACTTACAGGTGAGTGGAAGTGGAGGAATGTGACCAGTGAAGGGCTGGAGACGGTCCTGTCAGACTTACAGGTGGGTGGAAGTGGAGGAATGTGACCAGTGAAGGGCTGGAGATGGTCCTGTCACACTTTCGGGTGGGTGGAAGTGGAGGAATGTGTTTCACATTCTAGCAGGCTTGTTAAGGCGAAACAAAAGTCATGGTTTTGGAGCTATGTACCTAGTAAAAGAGATAATGAAAACTAACCACATTGGCACATGCAACTAAAATCAAGAATATCACCCTAGGGGTTACTCAGAATGTGTTCTAAAAGTGGGAGATTCCGGTCATTTCATTTCTGAATGACCAAGGGCTCACCTTTTAAACAGCTTGACCAATAAGCGCATGCGCAGTTCTATGAAATTGGGGTAACCTAGACTACAATTGACATATTAAGGAAAGCCAGCATGCACAGAACCAAAACAAATTCTCAAACAAACATGTTATTTGGTCAAAAAGAGGACTAATTTAGTAAACAAAAGCTAAAATATGTTACATAAGTTGAGTTTGGATGCAAATAGCATGGCTATGCAAATCCTATTGGCAAGTACAGGAATAGCTGTATACATATATCTTTTCATTTGGCGAGCAAATATTGCCAGAATACCACACTCGTGACGTACTGTTATCTAACAGTATGGTGTGGCCCATGGAAGTAATGTGTGTTTAAGGTTTTCCTAGTAAACCACTGGTATGCTATTCTTAATTGTAGTTACAAATGGTTATGTTTTAGTAACTTTTATAGGTGCATAGGCCGAAAACCAATACTTTTGTTTCACTTTACCAAATTTATGTCAATGTATTTGAATGCAAATGGTTCAATTTATTAAAATGTAAGCGCAAATGCCAGTATGAGTTTAGATCTAATATGTCAACCTCTCGTGCTATTTTAGAATTGGTTGAAGAAATTACTAATTCTCTAAGAAATAATAAATATTCTATTGGTGTATTTATAGACCTCAAGAAAGCATTCAATACAGTTAATCATGATGTATTGGCAACATTTTTTTTATTTCTATGATGTTCGTGGTATAGCACATAAGTGGATTGTGAGTTATTTAGAAATAAATCGCAGTTTGTTCGGTATAAAAATTGAGGTACTTAGGGTGTGTTGTGGTGTACCACAAGGTTCCATCTTAGGACCAAAATTATTTAAAATGTATATCAATGACATTTGCAAAAGGTTCAAAACTGTTTAAGTTTATTTTATTTGCAGACGACACAAACATGTTCTATTGTAATAATGACATCAATGAACTGATCCGGCAGACAAATGCTGAGCTAGATAAGCTCAATGTGTGGTTTTCAGTGAATAGATTATCATTAAACATAGCAAAAACAAATTTCATGATTTTTGGAAATCACGCATTGAAAACGCCTCTCTATAAAATAAACAAGTCACAATTAATAGAGTTGAAGCAACTAAACTTTTAGGTGTATTGATTGATGACAAATTAACATGGAAACATCACATTTCTTTCTTGAAATCTAAACTTTCAAAGTGTTTTGCGGTTATGTACAAAACTAGTTTCTTAATTGATAGATGTGGAATGTGTATTTTATATTATTCTCTCTTTTCACCTTACATTATGTATTGTGCTGAAATATGGAAAAATACATATGCAGCAAACTTAAAATGCTTAGTCTTGCTACAGAAAAAGGTTGTAAGATTAATCTGTGGTGCTCAGAGGTTGGATCACACATCTAACCTATTTTATAATCTCCATATTCTGAAATTGCCCGATATGGTGAAGCTAAAAACTGCTGACTGATGTATAAGGCATTTAACAATTCATTGCCAGTCAGCATACAAAAGCGTTTCGTTTTGTATGACCCTATATATATATGACCCGACAAAAATATGTATTTAAACAAAAGTATGCACGCACTAATCTAAAGACAATGTGTATATCAATTAACGGTGTAAAGTTATGGAATTCCCTTGACAGCTCATTAATTCATTGCAAGATTGTTCATCTTTTTCAAAAAGAACTATACCGTTCAAGTATTGCACAGCTCTGTATCCGAATGACTAACCTGATTATGGTGAAAAAATTAATTGTATTGCCGTCAATTGTTTCATGTACTCTTTATGTTCTCTTTAAAAAACATGTTTGCATAATTGTATTATTTAGTGTCACTTATAAGTGATTGGGCAAGCAACATAAGCATTACACTTCTTCTTGCCCTTTTATCAACTTTTTCAACTTGTACTAGTGATGTTTAAAATTCAATTGTGTTTGTATATTTACTGTTGATGGTGTTGAAATAAACTTATTATGATTATTATTATTATATAACCTGTTATGTTATTCCCAGAGTTATCTTTCAGACTGTTAAATCTGGTTCTGAAAGCTGGTTCTAACACTATCTATAATAATAATTCTGTACTGTTCACATTATAAACCCTTGCATGGTTACTATGTAACAACCAATTGAGTAGAGATGCTCTTGATTCTACAGCTAGCGCTGGAGCTGGTTGGTTGTGTGGAGCTTTGTGTGAGTGGCCTGTCGAGTCGAGACACCGAGCTACACATGTCGCACATTCACTCCCTGCCTCCTCTTGTCCTGCGCCTTGTACAAGGGTCGTATACACACTGCAAGGTACGTTTATATTGCCTGTCTGGCAGTGTCTACAAACCTCAACAGATTGTTAGTTCAAACAGCCATTTTTGTCAGAGCTTCTAATATTCATCTATATAGTTGAACCCCTCTAAAGGGGCCACCCTATTGACTGAGATAAAGTGGCTTGATTAAAGGGGTGGCTGAATTACAGAGGTTGGTCAGATGTACAGATGTAAAAAAAATTCCATTTTCAAAGGGGGCCTTGGTCCAGAGGAGGCCATTTTGAGGGGTTCTGCTGTATACAATGAACTGTGTGAAATAATCAACTGTAAGATCTTTCTTAGGTTAGCACTATTATCTTTCTACTTTATTTTTAATGATGTTATGCTGTTGCTTATTGAATTTTAGTTAAGGTTCTAGTTTGTGAGTGAATTTATCAGCAGGAAAGGTTGTCTTTTATATAGCAGTATTTGTTGGTGTTCCTTATCATGTATAGTGTTCATGTAAAGACTTGCAGAATAATCAGAGTAATAGTTGATCATTTCCTAAAGTAATCCTAAAATAAATACATCATCATTCATTCAAACAGTATTGTTTATAACTGTGGTACATGAGATATCATTCTCATGGGAAAGTTGTCCTTCCAGGAGAGCGGAGCAATCTATAAAGAATTGCTGGGATCCGTGTCAGCGCAACTATCTGCATTGTTCAGAAAGGTGCACAGTTTACAGATGGTAGGTATGGTAAGGAGGAATTATGTTGTTAACGTAACTGTCTAAAGGTGCAACCAAACTTTGCCTAGCAGGTGATCTGGACACATTCTACATGCATGTATTATTGCAAAAAATGTGTTTATTTTCTAATCACAGTTAACAAGGGTGCTGACTTGGAGCGCATGCAGGCAGTTTTACGTTATGATGACTGAAGTGCCACCTGGTGAATACAAAGTTAATAAGGGTGCTCACTTGGAGTGCATACAGGCAATGTTATGTTATGACGACTGAATCGCCACCTGGCGAATACAAAGTTGCACTCAGGTTGACCGTTGATGTAACTGATTTTCATGTACATAAGTGTTTTGTACAGTGTCGTACATAAGTGTTTTGTACAGTGTCATACATAAGTGTTTTTTACAGTGTCATACACAAGTGTTTTGTACAGTGTCATACATATGTGTTTTTTACAGTATCATACACAAGTGTTTTGTACAGTGTTGTAGACAAGTGCTTTTTACAGTGTCATACACAAGTGTTTTGTACAGTGTTGTGCATGAGTGTTTTGTAAAATGTCATACATATGTTTTGTACAGTGTAGTACATAAGTGTTTTGTACAGTGTCATACACACGTGTTTTGTGCAGTGTCATACATAAGTGTTTTGTATAATGTCATGTGTTTTGTACAGTGTCGTATGTAAATGTTTTGTACAGTGTCATACATAAGTGTTTTGTACAGTGTCGTATATAAGTGTTTTGTGCAGTGTCGTACACAACTGTTTTGTACAGTGTCGTACACAAGTGTTTTGTACAATGTCGTACATGTGTTCTGCACGGTGTCATACATAAGTGTTTTGTATGATGTTGTACATAAGTGTTTTGTACAGTGTCACACATAAGTGTTTTGAGATCGCCCAAACCTTGCAACAATTCACTGAATCCATCAGTGGGGAAGCGAGTTTGGTTTGGAATTCATCTAATACATTGTGTGATACCTGAAAGTTTGTTTTCAAATTTCAGGAGTTTATCAGCATGATTGACAAGGTTGTAATCGAATCTTCTCAGGATGACTTGCAAGATATGTGTGCTGGTATGTTATTTGAAAACATATATTGACTGCTATTATTTGATGTCAACAATTTGTATGCTATGCATTTCATGTTTTTATCATGTGAACATGATAAATATAAGTGTAATGATGAAATTATTCAATGATAAAAAACTACTGTAATTAAGTAACAAATTGTATGCTGGTTTTGTGGTAAGGCATGGCATAATATGTTCCAGTGATTCATGGATTATGTGACCTAAGTGACGTTGCCACCACTCTTGATGTGAAGATTATGATAACCATATGGAAGACAACATCTAGGTGAGTGTACATTACGGCGCAGCAACTCGGGGGTGAGGGCGCCAAACTATCAATCAGGAGGACCATTCGAATCCACTTGCTGCTCTTTCAAAACTTTGGCAATTTTGTTCACCCCACATTGCCTGTGTCTTTCGGAAGAAACCTCTAAAGCTGTAGGTACTTTCTATCTGGTGTCTCTACCATGTAAAAGATCCCACACGGGGTAAATGTGTAACCAGCTATGGACTCACAAATCTAACACGCCCTGCACTAATTGTGTGTGGGACAGGCGCTGAATTAGCTGCTGCCAAAACTAGCTCTGATATTGGAGCCAATGTGTGCCTTCTCTAGGCAGATACTGGCGTTATATAAGACATCATCATTAGTGTTGTTCTGATTAGTCAATCTTTTTGATGATTGGTTGGTTCATGCCTCCTGTCAATTAATTGAATATAAGCTTGTGTGATCGATCATTTTCCATTATAAAAAATTCATGATTTTATTCCCGTTTCCTGGTTAACTGGACTTGCCAGGAATCTTGTGTATGACAAACGGTGGCGCCACATCACAAAGTCCGAAAAATCAAGGCTAGTTGTGTCATAAAAGTCAGCTGCTGTCTACAAACTATTTGACTATCCTGGGGGAAGTTTTCTTTGATGGAATAAGTACGCTATATAAATAACCCCTCAATAACCAACCCTAATGGTCAGGTTAATTAACCAAGACATTTATGGTGAAATCTTATAGATGGCAGTACTCTTTATGTTACAGTCATGTTTTCCTCCCACAATTTATAGGCACAAAGCGATTATAATAGATCATTGATTGGTTTGGCCAAACGGATGATCGATTATGAAAATCAAACTGATTCCCAACACTAATCGTCATCATGTATACAGATGGCTTTGTCGCTACAAGCATCAGCTGTCTGACTGGGTAGACGTTGGCCGGCTGCTGGGGTCACTCTGCAGTCAAATATGTGCCTCCTACAGCTACACAACCAGCATGGTTTCTCACGACTTGCAGGTCAGTGGCTGGACTTACTGGGGTGTCGATATGTACGCACCCCCTTTTTTGTTTAGCCGAGTAACTTTTAGTCTTTTATGGTCAAACGTAAACACTCCTAAATAGGGTCTTACTCTGGATGTAAGTGTGTAGATAGAGTTTATTATTAAGTACTGAGTTTTTTGCCAGTCGGTGCTGCAGTATGTAGTAATGGAGGCGTGTCTGGGACATCAGCCAGAGCGTGTTTCAACTCACAGGGTGCAATCAGGTCTTAAGCTGCATCTCGCTGTTAAAAAAGAAAATGCCTTAAAAATAGGAATTTTTAAAGAAACGTCTTTAATTTGATTTCAGCAAACTAGGTCTAGTATTTTTCATCTGTGTGATAAGTATGTTTTTGATCAAATGATACAGTTTGATCACAAAATAACTAAATAGCTCCTAGAGGGAGTTTGGTGGACATTCCATTGTTATTTTGTAATGAATGAAAAAAAGTAATAAATTGTTGAAGGTCTTAAAAAGCTGTACAATCTGATCAGCCTAAAGGATATATGTGAATGAATTGTATTCGTGCAGTAATTGCAGCGTGGCTGAATGTTTCACAGAGAAGGCAACTTGGTGTTGGAATGAACATGTCTGCGGGGGGTGGAGTGTAAGGTCTGCCAGGGGGTGGAGTGTAAGGTCTGCCGGGGGGTGGAGTGTAAGGTCTGCCGGGAGATGGAGTGTAAGGTCTGCCGGGGGATGGAGTGTAAGGTCTGCTGTGGGGTGGAGTGTAAGGTCTGCTGTGGGGTGGAGTGTAAGGTCTGCCGGGGGGTGGAGTGTAAGGTCTGCCGGGGGGTGGAGTGTAAGGTCTGCCGGGGGGTGGAGTGTAAGGTCTGCTGTGGGGTGGAGTGTAAGGTCTGCTGTGGGGTGGAGTGTAAGGTCTGCTGTGGGGTGGAGTGTAAGGTCTGCCAGGGGGTGGAGTGTAAGGTCTGCCGGGGGGTGGAGTGTAAGGTCTGCCGGGAGATGGAGTGTAAGGTCTGCCGGGGGGTGGAGTGTAAGGTCTGCTGTGGGGTGGAGTGTAAGGTCTGCCGGGGGGTGGAGTGTAAGGTCTGCCAGGGGGTGGAGTGTAAGGTCTGCTGTGGGGTGGAGTGTAAGGTCTGCCGGGGGGGTGGAGTGTAAGGTTTGCCAGGGGGCGGAGGGTAAAGTGCTTTGAGTGGTCCTAAGGACTGCACACTGTGCTACATAAGAACTTTTTAGGTCTAATGACACATTATGCTTTCAGGAATCAGAAGACAAGGAGGAGGAGAAATTGTTTCGCAAGAACGTCAAGATTCTCGGTTTCCAGATGAAAGTTCTTGTCACTCTTGTGAAGGAATTTACTGATTACCTTGGCAACTGTGTACCTCAACTGGTCATACTTATATTGACCGTGCAGAGGTAACGTTCTCGCATTACAAACAATAATTAATATGTAGGTTTCGCTTCTGCTTACTGCTTAACAAATTATCAGTTAATGAACACATTGTATAAGATTCACATAGAAACCTACATACAGTAATACCTCGTTATTGCGCACCCCGTTATTACGCGGATTCGGATATAAGGCGGTCGGTTGTGGACCCCGATTTTCTGCTGACAGGGAAATGCCAAATGGTCCTGCTTAAACCTACCTAGAATTGCTTTGAGAATTCTCAAGAAACATTAAGTGAACAATGTCAGTGAAGGAGTGTCAATGTGCTGTTTGTTTTGCGCTGCCGCTGACATCAATCAATGTCGCTGGCTTTGCTTTGACGGTTTGTAAATGGCAATCGAGATTCACAAATACGCCTTGCGTAAGAATCAGATAAACTGTCTTAAATTTAAATGCAATTTCCTATGCAATACCAATATAACACTGGGGACAGGGGTGACATGGCATGCTTCTATTGCATCGTAAATCTAATCGTTTTCGCAGTGTGCGAAAATACAAATTCGTCATCTGCATATGAAACGTAGAATCGATGTTAAGTGGTGCTTTGTAAATTTATGCTTCGGTCGAGATCATTAAAAAGACAAAGTGAAACAATTATTAATTCTACCCTTTGTCTTTTTCTATGCTTAATCAGCTTACATACTACGTGTGTCAAATCATATACGTATTCGACTGCTCAGATCAAATTCGATTCGTAGGCCTATTGGTCAAGTGCATCATCATCGTAGCAGATCTATTTCATAATGGTATACGTACATGTATTTTATTCAGTTCAAAATTCAACAGGGTGTGACATTTAAAAAATTATGCTCGTTGATGCTAGTTGACTCATTTAATAAGTTCTGTAAACTGCATATTGGCATATGAGACAGTGCTGCAAGCACACAGTGGCTTCAACAGCGTTCTTGAACTTGGTGCAGCTGATGTTTAATAGCTCCCTGGTGGCAGATGGGAACACTTAAAGTGCCTCGCGTACAGCGCAGTCCGAAATCGAGGACCCCGACGACCGTGCTATAACGAGGCTAAATTGTACTTCGTGTTTTTAATGTGAGAATGCTCTTCATATATGTATGTATTATGTATGTAGACATGCACACATACACACACATCATGACATTAATATATATGGACAGTGACATATTTTTGGCAATAATTTACCCCATATGCCATTTTCATTTAATTTATTCAACAATATTAGGCTTTGAACAATGCAATATTCCATTTCTGATAATTTAATTGCTATGATGGTAGCTTATTTATAAATCAAAATGATTTATTGGTAGATATATATATATATATATATATATATATATATATATATATATATATATATATATAGAAAGCTTGGTTGTGATACTCAGTTTAGTGAAATTTAAGAGGATTGCCATTCAAGGAAACAACATGGTCTTTTATTGATTTGTGTTTACAGTCGAATTCCACCAAGTTTACTGGCTGCGAACATCCGCCGTGATTACATCGATGATATTGAAAGACACGTGTCCAGTGGGATTTCCCCTCTGTTGTCTTACCTCATTCCCAACGCCCACTTCAGGCAATGTCTGACCATCGTGGAACAAGGTATGTTACCTTTGTTACAGCTGGTTAATTTTAATTCTTGAAACTATGCAATGTCATTATTAATTTGAAGTGTGAGCAAACTCCAACTCTGTATTTCAGACACAGAATGCGTATCGCGTTGCCTCATCCTGATCACAGTGGCGGGCATGTTGAGCAAGCATCCAGGTGAGAACACAGAGATAATCTTGAAATGACAGTTGATTGGGGAGGTATACAGAAACAAGCGGGGATAAGTCATGTCCCCAGAATTAACAAACTGATTGTTAGTATTGTGAAACAGCAACGTGTGTTTGGTGATCTTCAAAAACAGTTACAGAAAGTCTCACACGCACGCACGCACGCACGCATGCACGCACACACATACACAATAAATAAAAAGAAGAATGGTTTATTTGAATGAAACAATTCTAATAAGAAATATATCCATGGTAAGTTATAGTTGTTTTGCGCAAGAATCCAATATGACATGCTAATTCATTTGTTCAATTTATTTATTTAACTTTGGTGAAATCATTGGACAAACTATTAAATTAGTTTTGACTGTATTCTGTCAAAATTCAGCAAAAGTAGTACAGCTCTGTATACCATGGTATAAGTAGTACAGCTCTGTATACCATGGCATAAGTAGTACAGCTCTGTATACCATGGCATAAGTAGTACAGCTCTGTATACCATGACATAAGTAGTTCAGCTCTGTATACCATGACATAAGTAGTACAGCTCTGTATACCATGACATAAGTAGTACAGCTCTGTATACCATGACGTAAGTAGTACAGCTCTGTATACCATGACATAAGTAGTACAGCTCTGTATACCATGACGTAAGTAGTACAGCTCTGTATACCATGACATAAGTAGTACAGCTCTGTATACCATGACATAAGTAGTACAGCTCTGTATACCATGACATAAGTAGTACAGCTCTGTATACCATGACATAAGTAGTACAGCTCTGTATACCATGACATAAGTAGTACAGCTCTGTATACCATGACATAAGTAGTACAGCTCTGTATACCATGACACAAGTAGTACAGCTCAGTATACCATGACATAAGTAGTACAGCTCTGTATACCATGGCACAAGTAGTACAGCTCTGTATGCCATGACGTAAGTAGTACAGCTCTGTATGCCATGGCATAAGTAGTACAGCTCTGTATACCATGGCACAAGTAGTACAGCTGTGTATGCCATGGCATAAGTAGTACATCTGTGTATGCCATGGCATAAGTAGTACAGCTCAGTATACCATGACATAAGTAGTACAGCTCTGTATGCCATGGCATAAGTAGTACAGCTCTGTATGCCATGGCATAAGTAGTACAGCTCTGTATACCATGACATAAGTAGTTCAGCTCTGTATGCCATGACATAAGTAGTACAGCTCTGTATACCATGACATAAGTAGTACAGCTCTGTATACCATGGCATAAGTAGTACAGCTCTGTATACCATGACATAAGTAGTACAGCTCTGTATACCATGACATAAGTAGTACAGCTCTGTATACCATGGCATAAGTAGTACAGCTCTGTATACCATGACATAAGTAGTACAGCTCAGTATACCATGACATAAGTAGTACAGCTCTGTATACCATGACATAAGTAGTACAGCTCTGTATACCATGACATAAGTAGTACAGCTCTGTATACCATGACATAAGTAGTACAGCTCTGTATACCATGACATAAGTAGTACAGCTCTGTATACCATGACATAAGTAGTACAGCTCTGTATACCATGACATAAGTAGTACAGCTCTGTATACCATGACATAAGTAGTACAGCTCTGTATACCATGACATAAGTAGTACAGCTCAGTATACCATGACATAAGTAGTACAGCTCTGTATACCATGACATAAGTAGTACAGCTCTGTATACCATGACATAAGTAGTACAGCTCTGTATACCATGACATAAGTAGTACAGCTCTGTATACCATGGCATAAGTAGTACAGCTCTGTATACCATGGCATAAGTAGTACAGCTCTGTATACCATGGCATAAGTAGTACAGCTCAGTATACCATGGCATAAGTAGTACAGCTCTGTATACCATGACATAAGTAGTACAGCTCTGTATACCATGACATAAGTAGTACAGCTCTGTATACCATGACATAAGTAGTACAGCTCTGTATACCATGACATAAGTAGTACAGCTCTGTATACCATGGCATAAGTAGTACAGCTCTGTATACCATGGCATAAGTAGTACATCTTTGTATGCCATGGCATAAGTAGTACAGCTCTGTATGCCATGGCATAAGTAGTACAGCTCTGTATGCCATGGCATAAGTAGTACAGATCTGTATTCCATGGCATAAGTAATACAGCTCTGTATACCATGGCATAAGTAGTGCAGCTCTGTATACCATGGCATAAGTAGTGCAGCTCTGTATACCATAGCATAAGTAGTGCAGCTCTGTATGCCATGGCATAAGTAGTACAGCTATGTATACCATGGCATAAGGCTATTCACACTTTTACACGTTACCCAGTCTAACAACCAAAGTATATTCTTTGATGGTTCTAGCAAAAGCATGCACTCCTATTAAACCAACTGCACATATTACTTAAACTATTCACACTCTACATATTACTTAAACTATTCACACTCTACAAATCTGAACAGCAACGAACCTGGTTTGTGATGAGCTAAATCATTTGAGGAGAAAGTTTTAAGTTGTATGTATATTTATAGAAACACCTGACGTGTTCTGTTTGGCAGAAGATGTACGGAGCCTGTGGGTGGAACCAGGGAAAGGATCTTCAAACAACACCCAGGGACTGCCCCTTATGAAAGCTGTATTCGACTGTCTTCCACACTGTAGGTTAATCTCAGTACTGTGATTAATCAAGATAAAAGTTAGACCTCCAGGACAGCATTTGTTAATTGAATTCTGGTGGTTGACAATTGTGTTCATTAAAATGGATTTTGATAGTTTGTTGTCAGAACGATAGAACAAAGAGTTGTCAAGGGGGCATGCACTATAACTGATCACAAACTCATGTTCCTCTGGTTTTAAAGGAACAAATTCTTATTCTTTTTGTAAAATCATGTCATTCTATAAACTATATCTAATATAACATCGTGATGGCTAAAATGGGTTTTAATAGCAAGCAGAATTATTATAGGCCACTGGATAAACGAAAGAGAAAATTAGAACATCTAGATTTAACAAGACAAGATTTAACCAGATTTGTTCCATTCAACTAGTGGTAATGGGAGAGATTCAGGGAAGAGTAGCCTAGATTTAAAATCACCAGCCTGGCTACGAAAAAACAACAGAACTGTTATTGACAAGATGCCTGTAATCGTGGGAAATGAAGGGTCATCATCGCCTACACATTCAACAGACAGACTATGTAAAATGATTTTATGATAAATGCAGTCAGACTTTGTACGTTTAATGATGTTTCATATTGAAATATGTGCTCCGGAATATTTTTGCCGAAAATTTTAAATTTCAGTTACTTTGCAAGGAAATATATGACACTCAATATCCTTTTAGGTTACACAGAGTTGTGTGTGCCAGTGAAACTGTTAGGTGCTTCAGTTGCTGCAAAACCACACAGGTATTTCTACGTTATATTTATATTATTATTCTAAGTAACTAGTCATGTGGGCTCGCAGCATCATCAAACTATTACATTTTTAGAATCTATCAAAATATATATTTTATGTTATATAGTATAAGCTATATCTTTTCTGACATCTTAAGTGCCTAGATGTGTTTTAATTACCACAATTTTGACCAAAATACTGTTTGTGTAGTTTAAAATTTTCAGTCCAAATATCACATTTACGTTGAAATGTAATTGTACACGTGAACATGATCCTGTGATCCGATAACCTTTGTCCACAGGTAGTGGAATTTTTCGACAGTTGTTCACGAACGTACAGAATGACAAGATTGATATTCATGAACATATAACAGTCTAATTATAACAACAAATTGTGGTTGATTAAAACACAGTAGAGACCTACATCAAGACAGTAGAGACCTACATCAAGATAGTAGAGTAACTATAGTTTATACTGTATAATATGATTTTATAATAAAAGGAATCGGACTCATCCCTGGTCATTCATCCTGGTTTTCAAACAAAGCCTGAGTTGGAAGCCCACAATCTATCCTGAATATTGCAGAATAATCTGTACAAGTGTACGGCAGTAGCATTTCAGATGGGGCATATACAGTCTGTTGGATGCTAATCAAATTCCAGATTTGGGAAGGCAGATTTAGTGGACGATTTGTGGCTGTCATTATGCAGAAAACACTGATTTAAGGTCTCAAAAATTTCTTTTTAACTTGCTACATGGTTTCTTCTTTCAGGGCTATCCCCTTGTTCGAGTATGTCGTTACGCGGATGTGTGCTTTTGCCATCATTTGTTCTGGCCAGCATTTTCATGTCATTGTGAGTGATATGTTTCAGTCAACATACATATTTGTCTATCTAATCAAGTAGCTAGTCACCTAAAATGCTCTTATATATTTCACAATATAATAGCTGTTGAATATAATTTATTATTCTATAGTATGTGCGTTAGGCATAATAATAATTGTTAGCTGTAACTGAGTTGTAATAACAGTTGTAATGTTTGATTTATGCTTGTAATCAGTGTAATTGATTGTAATTAATTAACATTGATTTCAGTCAAGCATATACTTCTGGTCGAGTTGCTGTGATCCATTGTTAAGACTTCTCAGCTAAGAAATTAAACTGTATTTAGACCATTTTCTAGGCTTATAAGAAACTTTATATTAATATATTCACCTCAGTGCACTTGGGTGATGAATACAATCTCCACATAGTGGTGGTTTGTCTTTGTTTAGAAGTGTGACTACATTGATATTTATTGTACAATGTGATTCTGTTTTCTTCAGGAGAGATGTTTGCTCGAGAACGTCTTCTCTCGCAACCTCCACTCTGCATTACTTGCCTCTGATGTCTGGTGTTTTCTAGCAAGGTTCGTGATGAGATCCATCAGCAGAATTATATTTTACATGTTGCACAAAGGGGACATATACATTATCTTGGTTTATGGTTAAATTATTTTCTTTTCTATACAAGAATTCAGTGCAGATCTTTCATCTGTTCCAATTTCATTCATCTTTTTTCAGTTGTTTCTTGATCGTTTGTGTTAATATTTGATGCAACAGTAAAAAAGATGTTCCAATGTTCTAACCACTGCACAACCAAGATGTTCCGATGTTCTAACCACTGCGCCACCAAGATGTTCCGATGTTCTAACCACTGCGCCACCAAGTTATTCCAATGTTCTAACCACTGCGCCACCAAAATGTTTCGATGTTCTAACCACTGCGCCACCAAGTTGATCCAATGTTCTAACCACTGCGCCACCATGTCCCACACATGTACGACTGTATTCAAAATAAATTGTGTTCAACAGATTGACATGAAAGATTGATATGTCTTTTTTATTTGTCATAGATGTCCACATCATTAAACATTAAAACAGATCATTTTCCTCTTGCTTGGGCCAACTTTTGAGTGCATTGTGGATGGCTGGCATGAGACCCTTATTAAACAAAAATTATCTTTCAATATTGACAAATACTAGGCATACAATCAACATGTTGTAGTTCACCCTCTTTTAATGCTTCAACATTACCCAATTCCTCTGATTATTCCCCACATGTGGAAAGGAAACTATTTTGTGTTGATGTTCCATAGATGTGGGACTGCAGAACAGTGCCACCAAAGCTGCATCCTCCTAGCAAAACTCTACATCACTGTTTCGCCCAGTTCTGCTTCACAGTGCTGCCACCTGGCGGCCCTGCTGAGACGAATGGTTAAATTATTGACATCTCAATATCAGGTATTCTCTGCCTAGGCTTTGTTATATCTCCTCAATTATGAAATTGAAGGTACATTCATATGGGGAACTTTCTTGGAATTTGATGAAGAAAAATTTATTTGACAAGGTCTGTAAAATGTTGAGGAATTTTATCAATGGATCAGGGAATTTTGTCAGAAATCAGAGAAAGTCGGATCAATTTGTAAGTGCGTCCTGAATTTTATGAAAGGAATTTTAAGCCATAATTTGAATATGAGGTAAAAAGTGTGGATTGGACGGCTGTAGGAAGTTGGGTGGCTGTTGTAAAAAACAGTTATTTGTAGTCATTTTGGTCAGGGAAAATTATATTTTAGGGAAATGTGGAAAGATTTTAAGTTAGTTCTCTGCATGAACCCTTTTTACAAATGACGTGTCACTGCCATGTTGGCAATGTGACAGTGTTTGTGCGTGTTGTAGGAGGTCTTCATCTCACAATTCGCCGTGTCACCAAAGAACCTCGATCTATGGAGTGTAATGTCAGTGTCAGATCTTGATGTGTCAGTACGTCACCAGGTCGTGGATCGCATTGTGACAGTGTGCACACAAGTGATGCAAGACTGGAGTCACATGTCAACCAGAACTGGGGATGATGCCATTAAACTGGTAAATCTTTTAAACTAAAAGCCCATGGCATAGGTAATGATGTAGTCAACTAGATAAAAAAGTGGCTTACACACAGAAGACAGAGAGTAATAGTAAATGGTGACGTTTCAAACTGGAAATCTGTTTTGAGTGGGGTACCACAGGGATCAGTATTAGGACCTATACTATTTTTAATATACAGAAATGATTTGGAAGATAACATGTCTAGCAAAATACTGAAATTTGCACATGACACAAAACAAAGTTTACATGGTTAAATGGTCAGAAAAATGGCAAATGTTATTAAATTTTGGGAAGTGTAAATGCATACACATAGGATATGGAAACATGGATGAAGAATATAATATGGGGGTTACTGTACTAAGTAGAACCACACAAGAAAAGGACTTAGGAGTAACATTTAGTGCTGACATGAAAGTTTCAGAGCAATGTGGGATTGCTGCTATAAAAGGTAATCAAATTCTAGGGCTAATTAGGATAACTATCACATATAAGGAGAAACTACTAATTGTACCCCTGTACAAAGCAATAGTTAGACCGCATTTGGAATATTATATTCAAGCATGGCGGCCATATCGTAAGGACAGACAAGCTAGAAAGAATACAACGAAGAGCAACTAAAATGTTTACAGAATTGAGAGACCTTAGTTATGAAAGCCACTTATTACAATGTGGTTTGACAACACTAGAGACCAGGACACTACGAGGAGACCAAATAGAAGTGTTTAAAATACTGAATGGTTGTGAAGATGTTACTAAGAATATGTTCTTAAAACTTAAAGAAGGCAGTTGAACAAGAGGACACAAAGCAGCATTAGTTAAGGAACAGTGTAGGTTGGACATGAGAAAGTACTAATTCTGTGATACTAATTCTCACAGAGGGTGATAAATGAATGGAACAAACTGTCAAATGATTGTGTTAATGCTAGTAGTGTGAATATGTTTAAGAACAGAATTGACAGATACCTGATAAGGGCGTGCCATACATAGATGATAAAATTGTTGGACTCTTGATAAACCAATAGCTTCCTGGTCCACTTGCCATCTGGAACTTGTAATTTGGGATGGCAATTGGTTGCAATTACAATTTCACAAACTATAAATGCTCATTTAAAACGATGGCACTTTAAAAGAATCACATTTTCTGCAGAATTTCAGTTCTGGCGAACTAAAATTAATTTAATAATTTGTCCAATGATTTCATCCAAACTAAATAAATGTGTACTAATGAACTAGTACTTTTGTGTTTTTTAACAAATGAAAGGCAAATGAAAATTCAAACTGCAGTGGAACCTTTGAAGTTTTACGATTATAAATGAATAGTTATTGATGACATATTTTAGACCATCACAAATTCCTTGTTCCAGGCCAGTGCTTTGTCGTGTCTCACAAATTTGTTTCGAAGTGAGAATGTGGCACAGTACGCGGATACAAAGCAGCGGACATTCATTGTGAAGACATTACATGACACCTGGCAGACTCTGTCAATGACATTTGTGACTCGGTGTCCTGTCCAGCAGAATGTCCTGTCTGGTCTCTTCTCACTGGCTGCTTATGTCCTGTCTCACTTGGACAACAAGCACATCCTACAGGTAATGGTTATGCTGAAAATATAATTTTCTTTTCCATCGAGTGTAACTTCCAAAACCTCACTGAACTCATTCAGGTCAGCCTTGAAGACACACGTGTTTACTGCGGAGTTTGTGTGATTCATTTACTTACTCACCCTCTTCGCACCCCAGTTGGTGCATAATGCCACTTAGTAACTTCCGCCATTTCACGCAATCTCTAGCTGTGTTCTCTGCCATCTTCCAAGAACTCCATCCTAGTTGGTTCCTCTCTACTTCCACAGCCCTTCTCCATGTTCATTTTGGTATTCCTATTTTCCTTTCACCTTCAGGGCCCAGGTTATTGCTTTTTTTGCATAATTCACTGCTGCAACATTTTAGTCTAACTTATTGATGTTTATGTTTTTCTGAAGATGCTCGGTAAAGATGGTGGTTGATGCTGGCAACTTGTACGCTGAAAACATATTCCTATCAAAGTTTGCTAAATTTTAGTGAAGTACCATTTTCCATCACGATACAATACAATAAAGAAGACTTCTTTAGTGCCAAAATCCTCAGAAAACCGAGCTCAGCAGCGCACCAATACCAAAGTGTTATGCAAATCTGAATCCAAATTAAGTTCCGAATCATCAACAGTGATGGTGGTGCACCGAGGAGCTAAGGAGGATAGGTTGCTGGGGGTATCATTATGATAAATGTAAACAAAACAAATGATGTATCATTGTTAGTGGTAAAGAGAACATTGCTGGTGTTTTCTAGTTCGTGAGGGATGCGTCGGCGTGTCTGACTCATGGCATTAGCAGCCATGTAAAGTTAGCTATTTTATGCTTCTTAGAGCATCTAGGAGCGAAGACATTACCACCCACGTTCGAGGTGAGCCTTGATGTTTTATCTACAGCTATGCTCATTTGAATCACATGGCACCCTTGTCATCTGATCATTGATATATCTATACATGTTACAACCCACCCACCCACCCACCCATCTATCCGCCCACTCATCCTTCCACTCACCTACCCACCAACCCATTCATTCACCCATCCATCCATCCACCCACCCATCAACTCACCCATCTGCCAACCCATTCACTCACCCACCAACCCACTCACCATCAATCCACTAATCCTTCCACTCACCTACCCACCAACTCATTCACTCACCCATCCATCCACCCACCCATCAATCAACTCACCCATCCATCCACCCATTCGCCAACCCCTTCATTCACCCACTAATCCATTCACCATTAACCCATCTGACCACCCACCCACCCACCAGAACAGAATAGATAAACATGATTTTAAAATAGAGAAATATTTGCTAGTTTTTGGGGCTGAGTTTCATTATTTGTTTAAATGTTTTTTTTTTCAAGAAGTCAACAAAATTTATCTCTAGATATTATTTTGTGAGGCCAAATACTTTAAAAATGGACCAGGCTCCTCAACGCAATCCCTGCCTTTCAAAGCTGTTCAAAGCTAATTAAATTATATAAATGCATGCAAGATATTCTGAATAGTCTTAGGCACTGTGTTGATGTTCCCTTTAGTTTTTTGTTATTCGTTAAAGCCATTTCTAATTTGGTGTTTAGTGGTGTTGATAATTATATTACATACATATATAGCCAGGTCACATTGTAATACATTGTTTCTCCTGTAACCTATTATGTTTTTTTAGAACAACCTTGATTGATTGATTAGTTGATTGACTGATGTATTGGGTTACAGCAGGATCAGATTCTGCGGTCCCTACCTGCTCTATACAGCAGTCTGCTCGCCGACACAAACTTTGTTGTGCATCGCAGCGCTCTTGTATCCTTTGCACAGTTTGCCGAGACGACGCTCCACGAATCTGTCGTTCCCGAGTGTCTCCATGGCAACAGTCATGTGCAGAAATCGGTTGTGCATTATCTTAATCAGGTAATAGCAGAATTATGATTATTCATTTAGCCCATCGTGGATCAGGTTCACTGATGTTCAGATCCATTGTGTGTGAACAGTTTAAGTAATATGTGCAGTCAGTTTAATAAAGGAACAAACCTCACACAAGCATGCACGCATGCACGCACGCACGCATGCACACGCACACAAAATGTACACGTTAAATCTCTTCATAACTTAAACATTATTTTCTTTCTATAATAAGGGTCCCTCCTCAGTTAAATTTTTCGCTAGTCTCATTTCAAATTAATTTTGCAAAAAATCAAACCTACCTAGTATCCACTGCAACATACTGGCTCATTTGTGCAACTTTTGTATATAGTTTTTTGTGAAATCATCAGACAAACTATTAAATTAGTTGATGTTTGGTCAAACGTTAATTAAAGTGAAAATGGAAATGCTGAAAACTCTTGGTGAAATTTCATAAGTTTTATTATGTGATCGGCGAGGATGGAAGTCACGCCCATGATCGGCATTGACCCGCAGTGTTTACCGTTTTGGATATCCACTATTTCGAGCATCAGCAGATCTAACGACTAAAGTTGATTCTTTCGATGATTTAAGAAAAGATACACATTTAAAAACTTTTATTGACTACGTATGTTATTTAAGTTGTTTACATACTGCATATTTGGACATTAACAGACCAGATTTAGTTGAGGATGGAGTTTTAACAATGTCCCACAAAATAAGTATACACCATAAATTCATATCAATAGGAAATTTTTATCATGTGACTTCACGAACACCGTGCAAAATACACAGTTCAGAACTTGACTTTGTACAAGGCACATTGAAGAAGTTATCTTTTAAATCCAATAGTTAGTTGAGAGCAAGCCCTGAAACCAAATGTTTGTTATTTTCTGCAACTCTTAGTTATTAATGCACATATCTCCATTCTGTTGCCCTGTCTTGTGGAAGTGCACATTCTAAAATCCTAAGGATTGCTAACACCCTCATGTATTCTTCAGCTGGCTGGAACTGCCCCGGCTGTGGATATGGACCAAGACTACTTGGACGCAGAAGGCCAAACTCTCAGAATGTACCTGGCTAGGTCAACGGAAGCCGAAAGTGAACTGGATGTCTTGCAAAACCCATCACATGCCTTGCCCAGCATGTCACAGGACACTCGGCCACACATGGTAAACCATTTTGGAATGGGTAACGCTACAAAGTCTGATTGTTTTTAACATAAAATCATGATATAAAGTATAAACATGTTATGGTATAAACTATATCATTCTATTATGACATCTTGATTCACAAATATGTTTTAAAGAATCACATTTAAAAAATATACGTTTACCGTTATTTGTTTTATTTGAATGTTTCGCAGTGAATGGCATTGAATGTGAAGGAAGCGTAATTTTATGATAATTATATGCCCATCATCTGACCCTGACACACTTTGTCAACAGGTATTGGAAATTGTCAACAGTTGTTAGTGAATGTACTAAATGGTCAGTATTCATATTAAACAAATAATAGTCAAATTAAAAAAAAATTGTGGCTCTATAAAGCCACTTGGATGGTACAGAATATATACAGGTTACAGTTTATATGTGGTTAAGATGTTTGAATAGTTGATTTTACAGTAACCACGATCTTTAAGATTGCATTATCACTTGGCTAGTGTGTAATTTTACTGTTCCACAGTTTGAGTTATTTAACCTGCTTCTCTCTGTATGAATTACTTGTTAATTCCCTGAATCAAGTACACAGTGTATGACTTTATATAGTGCCATCAGATCATGTAACACCCCTCCATATTGTTCCATACAGCGTAAGGCAAAGACACAATTTATATCTAACATTGCAGTGACCCATGCTATTCAACATATTAATTGACAGATGTATGAAACTTTTGCAGATTCCATCAAAGCGATTCAAGGCAGAATCCGTGGCGGGGACTGAAGAAGTAAATACGGTTTTATTAGCAATAATTGTTATATACAATACTCAAACAGCCATAATAACTCAAACAATTATTCTGGTAAATGTTTCTTCGGGTGGCTTATTAAACGTGTTAGTATATCCTAAGCCACAATAACTCAAACAATTAGTCTGGTAAATGTTTCTTCGGGTGGCTTATTAAACGTGTTAGTATATCCTAAGCCACAATAACTCAAACAATTAATCTGGTAAATGTTTCTTCGGGTGGCTTATTAAACGTGTTAGTATATCCTAAGCCACAATAACTCAAACAATTAATCTGGTAAATGTTTCTTCGGGTGGCTTATTAAACGTGTTAGTATATCCTAAGCCACTATAACTCAAACAATTAGTCTGGTAAATGTTTCTTCGGGTGGCTTATTAAACGTGTTAGTATATCCTAAGCCACAATAACTCAAACAATTAGTCTGGTAAATGTTTCTTCGGGTGGCTTATTAAACGTGTTAGTATATCCTAAGCCACAATAACTCAAACAATTAGTCTGGTAAATGTTTCTTCGGGTGGCTTATTAAACGTGTTAGTATATCCTAAGCCATAAGAACACAAACAATGAGCCTGGTAAATGTTTGTGCAGGTGGCTCATTAAATGTGTTAGTATATCCTAGATTGTCAAGTAGAGGGCACTGGATGCAGTCTTCAATGATGCCCTTGCTGTTTATCAGATAATTCTGGAGGTTGTCTTACCTTTTAGAGTGATCACAATCTCCAATCTTACACAACTTTTAGAGTGATCACAATCTCCAATCTTACACAACTTTTACAGTGATCACAATCTCCAATCTTACACAACATAACTGTAAGAAAATTGGATTGTGTTAGATGTCCTATTAATGATTATTCAAGTTTCTTTTTAATCTTCCTCTCACAATCTATACTTACCAAGAGCAAAACGCTATATTTTGTAGTCGATCCATCGGATAATTTTCAAAGCCAGTTAATTTGAAAAAGTCATGTTTAATAAATGAAAATTATTAAAAATCTTAAAACAGTGTATAAAATAATTTTACATGGCATTTGTTTGCACTAACAAAAATGTTAAGAGATTGTGATGTTACATGCAATCCATCTTTTCCACAGAGAGATGTCACATACAAGAACATCCTGTCTCAATTACAACTCAATCTGGACAACTTGACGGACACAGCACAGGACAGTTGTCTCCCTCCATGGGTGCAGAGTCAGCTGGTTGACATGCAAGGACAGTTTACAAAACTAATGCAGAAGTAGCTGTCACAACATGGACATAAATCTTCAGGGAGAGGACAGATCAAGAGATACAGTGACACTCCTTTATGTATGGTTGTCGTTCACATAACTCAAACTAGAGGTGTTTGACAGACTAATTCATTCTGCCTTAATGTGTTCATTTTCATAATTCAGGTAGGAAATGTTTGATATATTCTATCCATCTGTGTTAAATATTGAAACCAAAAAGGACGCATTGGTTCACAGGATCCTGTGACAACCGTCATTGTTGAGACATTTTCTGCATTATGATATTACAGCATTTAAAGATTGTTCACGGAGAAATGCTGGAAAATGTCACGTATCCAACGCTATGATCATGTTGGGAAGTTTGTGTTATACACATAATAACCAAATAATACACAGGATATTAGTAGATATAGACAAAGGATGCTATTGCCATGTGGTTGTGACTTATATGTTGGGTTAAAATAATTGGAATGTTTTCTCTTTTGTCTGTTTGGAGTTCTTTAATAATATATATCTCCCCAGCCCCCTTTACGTTTAATCTTGTATAGGATCATATATCTCCCCAGTCCTCTTTCCATTTAATCTTTCATAGGATGAAAATAGGGTTGTGGAGATCTCTAATCCTTGTCATTTGATCTTGTATAGAACCCTTGTTAGTTGTTCTTCATACTTGTCCAAATTCCAAGATCTCTCACAAAATGTAGGCCAATTCCACTTTCTTGTGAGAATTCCCAACAATGATGCAAATACCAAACACGATCACATCAAAACAAACTATGATTCAGTAGTATGAAAGAAATAGTTTTATTATAATCAATAAATTAATAACAATTATGCTGTTGAACAATCCTTGCTACTGTTAATACATATTATGTCAGAGTGGTTAGTGTTTGCATGAAGAGCTTGGTTAGTGTCGACAAAACACCCCTTTTAGGGTAAACATGCATGGTGCTCAGCACTCTCCAACCCACTCCCAGGGTCTTGACCCCCAGGTCGTGACCCCCAGGTCGTGACCCCCAGGTCGTGACCCCCAGGTCGCACCCTGATGCCCATCCACCTTGTAACATTTCTGTCTTCAACTAACTTCACAAGAAACATACAAAGATATAGCATACAAGAAGTCAACTCTTGCACCCAACCAAATCGCATGATTAACGTTCTACACCACTGGGTGATTGTACCATGCTGTGCGGCATTGCCAAACATTATTGTAGATAATGGTTCACAATTGTGTGCCAGTAACTCAACAACCACCTGCTTTAAACATGTTTACTGGCACTAAAATGTAAACTTCTTCTAAACGTGACTGGTTTTTTTCCCCAATATTGGTAAGCCTGTTAATTGGTTTAATAACATAATTAAAATCAATAAAATAAATATTAATATAATCAGTAAAGTAAATATAGCATAAAACAACTACAATACAAATTAGTACATTAAGTGAATCAAGCTTCTTAAATGTCATGTAATTAATATGTGACATAAACGAAATGTAACAGGAAGTTGTGATAATTTAGAAACTAGTTAATATTAAAGTGACAAGAAACAATTATACTACCAACCAAATGGGAGCTTAGATAATGGACAGGTAGGCAGTAAAACTCAGTGTTATCATCTGTGAAGTGAAGTTAGTTATAACAGAAACAATCTAAACATGCATGGCATAACCCATCATGTAATTAGTATTAATTTAGGAATAGTTTTATAGATTTACTTAATAAGCTAACAGAACCATTTTGTGTGCCATTTGTCTACGTTCCATTTTTTACCACCAAATGGCACATGAAATAAAATAAATAATCACGTATTACATCGAATTATCCTACTCCTTGTAACCATAATGAAAAATTAAATAATGCTAAAAGTATAACCTTTTTGCACGGTTGAATTTAGTGTAACAACAGTTTTTGAATTTCACTTCGTGATGGCCATGTTATAACCTTTGGGATCTTGATGTTTTATGCAGGAAATTACATATTTTAAAACTAACTCGGCAACTCAGTGTGATGACTGAACACAACATATCTTTGTTTCAATTATTACAACCACAGTTACCATATGGGGGCAATTACCAGACTGGGGGGCAATTACGTTATACCAATTCCACCTAAAAATACCAATTACAAAACACCAGTTCCATATTGAAATAAAAATATGTGAATGGTGCAACCATATGCATACTCAATGCCAAAAGATAACATATATTCTAGAAGAAAAAAAAAACATTTTATAGCAGCTTTATTTAATTTTTGCAGAATGGCAAACAAATATGATATACACAACATATATTTAATTGATTATCTGTAGCAAATGAGCTGAAAAGTTACATGATGTAATTGAATTGAAAAATAATTGAAAATACCAATTACATTTTCACAAATTCCAGTTACTTTTAAAAAACAAAACAATTCCAGTAACAATTCTGGAACTGGTGTTTCAGTTACAATGTAATTGACCTCAAGTCTGACTGGTGCATTACGAAACCATCCTCTATACATTACGAAACCATCCTCTATACATTATGAAACCACCCTCTATTGGTTGCAACTTTGACCTCGAGTCTCATTCTGTACGTGTGTTTAACACATCCTCTACGTGACTAGTAATATGCTTCATTTTCAAAAGCAAGCTCGGCAAGCACCGTGGTGTGGGTTAAATGCAACAGAAACTGCACCAATTGCAAATCAAGCCACACGCATTCACATACACACACCCTGTACATTAGTAACCAGCAAAATACACAGTAATATAGCCCCAAAATGCATGTATTTTGGCCATAAAAATGCAACTTACATCATTTAATATATTCTAGCAACTCGCAAAACACCATCATAAATCAAATGAAAACTAGTAAAGTTGAACGAGGTCTGGAACATCCAAATATGGGATGCACAGTTCAATAACTTAAATTATTGCAACATTTGTGATGTAAAATCTGGCAATATCATGTGTGTCACATATATTACGCAGATAATTTCAAAAATATTGCATCATCCAGAGAAACATTTTGGTGTTCTCAGGAAAACAGTACATTGAAAATTCCTACATAACTTTTCGTTAGATTCCCTTGTTGTATATATTAATTGATTGTTTAAACATAAGTCTGCACTGGGTGCAATAAACTATTATTAACCTTGACTTGTTATTGTGCAATGTAAATACTGATGTGATTTTTAAAGATTACAATTGTTACTTTTGAGATCATTAGAAACAATAATACTTGTGTTACTTATATCTGTCACCAAAATATTTTTTACACTTTTTTACACACAAGCAATTACTTTAGCGTATACACCCTAATTTGATGTTTGGACTATTCACTTTCACTGTTCGTTCTCAGAATCCGTTTACTTTCTGGAACACCAGATGGCAGTGTGGTCATCGACAAACTGTTATATGCTCTGGTCAGTTTACGACAGTTAGCTGGACGATTGGCTACAAAAATAAGCATAATATGAACCTAACGGCCTCAAAACATCAAAATCATTGTAATGTTACTGCCTGTATTGAACTATGTTAAAATGTTACTGTTTTACAACTTCCTGGACTGCCAGCATGCTTTATCACGCACTCACACTGTCTGCCAAGTGTCAGTGACTTCACTGAAACGTGACATCAGCGATTTAAATGGCACTAATAATATGGAACTGAAAAACTTCTTTACACCTGAATGTTGCACACAAATATCTGTCCTATGAGAATATTGCCCGCTGACTTGTCTCAAGCTGAACATTTATTCTTGAGGAAAGCCGAGTTCTTTCATTAGTAACCAGGACAATCTGTACTGTTTTTACATTACTTCTCTTCAACATGATTTACAGCAATCTTCGAGATGCACGCTGACAAATGTGCATGAATCATTGGCTGGAGCAAGCCTGCTGCATCCTGGGAAGGAATGACCTATTGCGACACAGCTACTCGACCCTAACGTGGCTTCTTGAGATTCAAGAAATTTCACATCACACGACACTATCAATGTGTTTATGACATGAGCGATGACGACGTGGAATGTGTAGAAATGATTGTCTATGATGACATAACCTATCGTTCGGGTGGATGCTCTGTTAGACATAAGCCTCTTCGTTCGCGGCAATATTTCTTGTGTATAGGCCAATCCTTCTGTTGGCAATATGGACCACAATACCTGGAACGACAGAATGTCTACTCATCATCGATGTTCACATATGTTCATATAAAACTAGGGATTTGTTGACAAACTTGCATGTGCTTTATTCATTCCTATAATATGTCTGCTTTTGTTGCCAGTTGAAGTCATGACGGATCAATTTAACAACAAACAAGATTTTTTATGCACAAACGTTACAGAAACATATTCTCATCATGTAGAAAATATGTCATATCATAAATAATTGAACAATATCATTCATTCTAGTTCATGTTCTTCATTTCTCCTATCTACCTGCCCTAAGCTTCAGACCCCCTTCCATGAAATTTAATTACATCAACCAGTGTGCAACTTCGTATTGACCAAGTGACACTTCATCCATTATAATGCAAAACTGCTGGCTTGCACTCAGTCAGCGCCCGCTTGCACTCAGTCAGTGCCCTTATGAACTGAGTCGGGAAAATAAACAATGATTTGGGGAAAATAAATCGATGAACAACGTTAAACAGCTGCTAACCCCCAAGAAACCCATTTTTTATATCATACATAAATGTTTTGAGGTTATTCCTTAGTGAATGCAGTATTTAATTTGCATGTAACCATGGTGATCTAGAGGACAAACAGGAATACATACCTGACTCGTTGGCACCTCCCGCATATGCTGAATTCACGAAGCTCCTTTTCTATATTTGTACAAGGGGAATAGTGGCACTCGTAGTAGACATTACTGTCGTCTGCAAGAATAATAATTTATTATACACATTTGTATGAGGAAAATGATATTTTGAAGTTCGCATATACTGCTGTGATGATAATTTCAGAAGAATTGGAAGGAATCTCATTTTTACAATTAGTCGAAATATTTTGTTAAACTAGCTGGATGGAATGAAAGAATTAAGAACACACAAGTAATGAAAAGAAAATAAGAATATTAAATATATTGGAGAGTTACTGGTATAACAATCCATCTAATGTTTTGGTTGCATTTTAATTGAAATAAAATTGGAATCCTCAATGTGAAAAGTGTGCTGTTCTGTGTTTTTTAGACATGGAGAGTAACGAAAACAACAACCAGGCGATTGGAAACATCCTCAAAATACAATGCTCATGACGAGAACAGACAAATATAACATCAGACGAGAGATTGAAAACATGGGAAGAGAAAACCAGGAAGATAAAGGAATGGTTGTAGGTCAGTCGCTGAAGAAATGAGGTTGTTTGGAACCACGAGAAGACATGGAAAAATCAACCAAAAAGTAGTCAGTCCTCACCTTCTTCCTCAACCAACTCGCCATTGGAGTTGTAGTACCTCGTGAAAGACAACTCAGGGTAGTGCTGAAAGTAAACATATTCTGTGAGATAATGTAGAACGTATACGAATGATAACTTAGAAAGTATATGTATAATAATCTATAAAGTATGTATTCTAATCTATGTTCAATGTTCACTACAGTGCAACTGTTTCAACGTAGATGCACATATCGCATAAATTGGACTGGGTTGTTACTACTAATTATGTAGTTGATAAACTAAGCTAATCAGTGTTTGTGGTCAAACAGTTCCTCAATGAAAAGTTTATGCAGTTGACACTTGACCATGGTCATAACTAAGTATTAATTTAGTTATAACCATGGTCACCAGGTGTGTTTCATGTTTGATATTAATCTGCTGTTTTCTGACTTCACTCCGGTACTCAGATACCAGACAACGTGTGTGGATGTCTACATTTTCTCTAGGTGATGTGATTAATTAACTGTTTACAGATGCAAATATTTTTTAAAGTCACATACTTAATGAAGGGTTAAACTGAACCCATGGGTGAATGTAACTAACAAGAAACAGACAAGTTCTCTCTAATGATGATGAAATAAGATGTGTCTGTCTACTCACCATCATGTCCTGTATGGGATCCGTGGGAATCTGTTGGATAGCCAACCAGTACAGACTCTGCTCCTTATTTTCCTTGCTCGTTCCCTTGCTCCCCCTCTCTTCCCCTCCCCTCACATGGGAGCGGCTCCGTGGAACCAGGTTAAGGTTCTCCAGCCGGTTGTCAACAGTGATGCCATTCTTGTGTACGACCTTCCACTCTGGGGCGATGCCACCACAGTGGCGCTCCCTGGAGGACAACAATGGTATGTGGCCTTCAAATATATTTGGGGGTTACAGGACACAAGAGGGAATTTATCTAATAAAATCCACAGAGTTTTCCCCAGAGTATTAAAGTTAACTATGTTTCAGCTATTGTTCGTTCAGACAACTGGTGACAAATTTTATGTTCAGTTTTGTTTATTTAGTTTAAATAAAAAAACAACAAATATGGGAAGAGGCTGCCATAGAAAATCTTATTATTTCTCACATTCAAACTGAGCCAGAAGCACAATGGACGGCTCCATGAATCCACCACAATGGTTTTATGATTGCTGGCTACCACTTTTGAATTACATACTACTAAGTACCCTTATTTTTCCCAATAAATCCAGCACAAACACAAAACAAAATAGCAAGTCTCCTGGCACTATCAACATGTTAATACAAATATTGAAATTATTTTTTTCAGCAATGTTTTAATACATGTATATATAGTACCACCAGTTTACAAGACTTACAGCATGACCCTGAAATGTCAGGAATTTACCGTAACGTATTGAAGGAATCCCCAACTTGGCCTGCAGGATTTACACGTGAGAATAAAGAGGAATGACCCCCCCCACTTGAGAAAAACAGCTTACTCACCAGAGTAACTCGTGCATGAACTGGCCTGAACTTCTTCCCCGATGAATCTCGTACGCCCAAGCATATATGTGTGCACCATTGCCATTAGGGTCCACTTGAACACGTGCCTGTATATAAAGATACAATCTCCGTTATGGTTACATATGGGTAACTTATATCATTGGCACCACATTAAAATTATGTGGTATGTAATAGTAGTTATAATTTCCAAACACAAAATTAAAGAATAACACGACCAACCTAACAAGTGTAAAAATATTACTAACTTTTGAGAATATTTGTTTTACTATTTAGATTATTCATGCAACAGGCTCCTATTAATCAAGTTTATGTTCATTTTAATGGATTAATGTTACATACTACTGCAAATCACAGTTAGCATTAATCAAATTGAGGTCACATACTTTCTTTTTTGAAAAGCAATGTTTGTATTTTTAAATGTTCATTACATTTACTTATTTGTATTTTGTAAATATATAATAAAAAATTTTTAATACGGTGAAAACACATAAAATAATAACATTGGGCAGTATAAACCAACCATGAATTACACGTGTTGCTATACACCTCACTCACCTCAAAGGCGAACTGCTCTACCAGTGTGATATCATCTTCATCTAGAAGTGCATATTTCGTCTGCAAATGAAGAAAGATACCATGAGTTCTGTAGACAAAGTTTTGTGTTTTCAAAATTTTTGATTACACTGCATTAATCATCGATCATGCAGCCTGATATAAAAAGATACAAGAAAGTTTATTTTGACCCCGTTTACAAACCAAATAAAAATTTAGTGATAGAAACAGAATATGCATTAATATATTCACATCGATGAATACAAACACCATATAACTTAACAAGGGGTCAGTGACTCTTCTAAAGACTTCACAGTCGTTCTCATAGGAGCCACCGATGAAATATAATTAACTAACTCATTTATACAAAAGGTTGTGACAGTGTATGTGTGCAAAAGGAGAAAGAGCGTGCATGAATATTTGTATTTTTTATATTTGAGTGTATACATTGAAATATGTATGATAATATGTAATATAAATTGTAATAGACAGTAGTCATACATTCATACACATATTAATGATTTAGTCGGTTTTGATAGCAAGTATTGCAGTTTAGTATTGTACATGTATCTTTATATTTTTGTAATAAATAACATTTTGCATAATTTGCAAAACCTCGCAAACTGTGAGTTCCTATCTTCTCTCTAACTATTTTGGGGTATTATTAATAACATGTGGTAAGTTATATCTAACACACCTTTTGGCAATTTCATGCTAAGTTATGAATGAATATAAATATATCAGTTGTACTCCTAGTGTATATTTGTGTATATTTGAGGACATTTTCCAGTTTACTAAGTAGGCAGGTAAGTTTTGATGCATGTATTTAAAATAGAATATAAGTTCATGTAATTTTAATAAATCACCTATTATATATATATTTTTTAAAGAGTAGTTCTGTATGTGAATTGTATTTACTTAAGGTTAACATTTGCATAACTGTCTTTTGAATTTTCATAATTTTGCTACCTTGGTAACCCCACGATACAATAGTTTGATCAATCTGTTTAATATTCTGACAATTTTGGAACACTTATTTTTTTGCGTTTTTTTCCAATTTAAGTTTGTAGCGAAAGTCAGTCCTAAAAAATGTAATTCTTCCACTCGTTCTACGTTGATATTATTGATGTTGAGCAAAAAGGTGTGTTTAACTTTATTAGGCATTTGAAAGGTCACATATTTGGATTTATTTTTGTTTAATAATAATTTATTAACATTAAGCCATGCCATTATTTTCGGAGTTCGTCATTTACTGCAGATTCAGTGGTTTTGTTTGGTATGTTGTCATTAAAGGATTTGATGGTAAGGCAGGTAAGTCTTGATGGTGGTGTCATCAGCATACAAAATGATGTTAAACATTTTGCTAGCTTTTGGAAAAACCTTATATATATATATATATATATATATATATATATATATATATATATATATATATATATATATATATATATATACAGTGTATTATAAATAACAAGGGACCAAGGACAGATCCTTGTGGTACACCAATGTTTATAGATAAAATATCAGATTTAGCATTTTCAAATGTGACATATTGATTTTGATTGTTTAAATAACTTTTAAACAAATTCAGAGTAGCTCCATCTAAACCACAATATCTTAATTTGTTAAATAGTACTGAATGATCAATAGTGTCAAACGCTTTTGAGAGGTCAAGGAAAATGTTGAATGGTACATAACTTTTATAAATTTGTGTGATTATTCTGTCTGCTAGTTCAAGTGATGCATATTCAGTTGAGTGCTTTTGTCTAAAGCCATATTGATTATCAAAACAAAGTTTGGAATCGTTGAAATATGCATATAACTGACCATAAAAGACTTTTGAAACAGTAGGAAGGAGACAAATGGGTCTATTCTTTTTTAAATAGTGATGGATCATCTTTCTTAACTTTGGCAATTTTTAGACTGTCAGGGAATATGCCCGTGTTTATAACTTGGGTTATTAATAGGGTTAATGATTTAATGATGGCAGGTTCTATTATTTTCAATAGTTTTGGAGAAATATCATCACAACCACAATTGTTTTTTTGGAAGGCTTTCTATTGTTTTCTTTACAGTTTCTTTATCTACATTCTTAAATCTAAAAACAGAGTCAACTTGTTTTTTAAGTAATAACTATAATCCTTATTGCCATCATATTGAATCCCTTGTACAATAGTTTGACCTATACCTGTAAAATAGTTATTGAATGTATTTGCAATGTCCACAAGGCCTCACCCCCTGTAGTTGCGTAATCTGTCTTGGAAAGGAAAGCATGCCTTGTGTATGTGGCTGTAGCAGTGATGATTATTGTTTGCTGAGTGGGTGGATTAGCACCTGTCCAAGGCTCTGTGTACTCTAAGGGTCTCTAACCAGACTGCAAACTGGTACAGTATTAAACAATTGTAGTCCAGACTGTCTCACTTGAGTCAACATACTGAATGTGTAACAACTAGCACAAGCTCTAAGTGGACTTTAACTCAGGGCTTCTGACTTGAAAAGATAATTCCTCTGGAAGACAAGTTAGTGTGGTTTCACTGCATTCAGAAAGGGAATAGCTCAAACATACACAATGTCATAAAATATTATCAGGCTATCTGGTGTCAATACAACTACACAAGTGTGCGCACTTTGTGCTCTTGTACTAAAAAATCATATAACACTTTGTTGATCTCAATGCTTGTAAACAATTATCTGTGTTAAATTCATATAAATCAGCGATTAAAAAAATCGGAAGTCAAAAAAATCATAAATCAATGATTTTTTAAGTGATTTAAATCATTATTTAAATCAAACAACCCAGGTTTTTAGATTGATATCCATGAATAGGAAGTATGGCCGAGATCTCTATTGTACTGTCTAAAAAAAATTATACAGAAAAATGTTCCATTGGTTCTAGTGAAGCGAGATGGAAAAGTAATTTGAGGATAGAGACTATATGATGTCATAATATAAAAAATCACTGTGTATTCTATTTTCATTAATTTTGAGTAAATTAATGTTGAAGTCCCTATAATAATGAGATTACTGTTATTTTCCAGTGTAGATAAAGTCGTTGTAAATTCATGGATGACATTTTAAATAGTCTTGTTACATGACCTTGGTGGTCTATATATGTTGCCAATAGTAATAGTATTTGTTACTTCCAGTTATTTGAATTATCATCCCCTCTCAATGTTCGTACATATTGATATTCATTTTTATAACATAATTATATATTTTATCTACATATATAATTAGCCCACCTTTGTTATTGCAATTTTTCCCTTGAACTATTAATTTGTGTCACTGTAAACTGAATTGAGATTAATCATAATTTTCGGATTTCCATGTCTCTTGTAAACATATAATGCTAAATTTAAAGTTTATAGTATTATAGTATAGAGGAGCTCAACAAATATTTCAAGTTCATTGAATTTAGCATTTATAGATTGTATATTTGAACTTAGGATACATTATTTAAACAGTTCTTTTGGATATCCCTACTTCTAAGTAGGACAGAAATGCTTCATCAAAAGTAATTGATTTTGTGAACTTTATACTGTGAAGTATTTTGCAAATGAATGAATGAATGTATGTTTGATTATATCCTGTGCATGTGTTAATGCTATACTATGCTTAGTGCGAGTCAGTGAGTATTACGTAAGTTGGTGAGCAAAACAAACCTAAGGTACTTCTTCTGCAGTAGGCAAAGGCAGAGTATATCAATTTACACTTTAAAATTTGCACTTTACAGCTGCCAAAACAAATTTCGTCAGAGGTTACTACCTTTGACATGGTTTACAACTGTCCAATAGGACTGGCTGGTTATGTGACCATCTGGTGGTATCCTGGACACCTGTGGTTAATTGTTGTACTACAATGTTCACCAGATAAACAAACGTGTCCATTATGCTAGTGTCACTATGAACCACCTGGTAGAACAGATGGCAATTCTTGGCAATATTTAGGCTTGCGTGTTGCGCAATTGCACGTCGACCAGCAACGATTTTCCATTCCATGGTTGTGCGACTGGGTCAGCATAGTGTACCACAAAGGTTGTGGCAACTCATGTGCGCACTGCCACGATCGTAGCACTATTATCTGGAACTACATGCTTGTGCACCAACTAGTGTGACCCCGACATGCACCAAGTGGACTATCAAAAGTTGCTTTGGCCCGTTGTGGTGACTAAATCTTGCTAAGTTGTAGAACAGTGTACACTGCCCAACTCTGCGCGATGTTGCATTGATCAGAAACTGGTGTACATTACGAAACATTCGTTGCAACGATTCAGTTTTCTAATTGGTTCAACAGCTGTTGCACCGGCCAAATCAACATGCAACTCCAGTTATGTCAGACCAGAGTTATTCCATATGAAATCAACATGCAATATTTTCGATACCTCTGATTTTAATTAAATTTGGCACACTTAGTACTTTGCTTTGTTCTAGATGAATTCTTTCCAATCTGTTATCAAAGAGTTAATTTGATTTATTTTGTGACCAGTATAGCAAACAAAGGTGGGCACTGCCACCTGTCCCCCATGCCTGAGACAGAATAGTGTTAGAAATACAATACTGAAAGTGTCTCTGGCTTCCTGACTCCAGTGGAAATGTGTGCACTTTAGACAGGAAATCCACCATCACCAACAAAGGGCTCACAATAAATCAGAGCCAAGGTATACACAGCAGTGTTAGGGGAAGTGCCAAAACCGTAGAAACAGGCTGATTTAAAAATGTATCTAACTTACATGGTCCATTAAATTAAACTAAAATATGAAAATATCAATCATTCAGACAACATGACTTGTAGTCCCTAACACTATTTTTAATTTATTTATAAAAAACAATATAAAGAGATTTAGTTTTAATTCAAAAGGTGATGTTTATTAAACAAAATGTATAATCATACATGTATAATTAACTATTTATATATATATTATTTTTAGAGGTCTAATTAATATAAAGCTACTAAGTGGGAACATATTAATTAGATATCAACCTGATGAGAACATTATACTACACTTTAATCTTTGCCAAAAGAATAAGAACTTATATATTAATGTCAGGTTACAATTGGAAATGTTAATTACTTACACATTTTACAAACAGGCTTTCACACTGCTTCAGACAATGCTAAACTTAATGATTTCAAAACAGTCTAAGAAATTGTGATGCAACCCCTAACACCTACATAGTGGCAAATAACCCTTGCAGGTCACCCTGTCAGCCTACCACCCCTGGGGGCAAACAACAAAAGCTGTGAACCAGTTTGTTGAAACTGGACACCCTAAATACATCTAATTTGCTGAACAGAAGAAATAAAAATAGCCATTCGCTTACTTAGAGCACCAATAATTTAGTATCATCTTTTTACACAGTATGTCCTTGGAATAGCTTATGTCCACAACTGCACCTGTTTATTGAAACTGTGCAACAAGTAGAACTTAATGTATACAGCAAAAATACAAGTCAAATAGTCTGTAAATGACTTATGTACCTAAATATACTAAGTTATCTTTTAAAAATTCAAATGACATAGTGATTTCTTCCATGCAATACTCATATCTTCTTGGACAATTGGAAGAAACTGGCGCCAAAAACTAGAAGAAATTTGTAAAGCAAACAAAGCAACATTCAGGACATTGATCCAAAGGGAAGAAATTTGAGAAAGTTGAATTCATAGTATTTCGATACATAAAACTGAACATAGTATTTCAATGAGACATTAATTCACCTGCTTAAACAAAACTATCTACCAAATGTACACGCCAGTAAATGACAAATGCATTACTTATTACCTCTAATGAAACACCTGCCAATGGCACATGTTACTATGGTAACTGCTGATAACAAATACAAAACATTGGTGGCTGTCATGGCTACGAATGGCATGGTCACGCATGGCTCACTCTGCACAACTGTTCCACAGTCAATTAATATCATATTATTGACATTTGTGACATTTTCATAGCCTGTAACACAGACCAATGAGAAATGGCTTTCGGATAAGGCTACAGGTGTTCATGACTACACGTTTGCAACACACCAGTGCCAACTATTATGGTTTACATGCAAGTCTTATGGATTGAACAATTTTTTTATGATCTTATGAGACTTGTACGGTTTTGAAGTAGGCTTTTCAGGCTGCAATTTTAGTGGGATTCTGTGCTTCCAAAGATCCCATATTTTGGCTCGGAAGCATAAGACTGTAATTTTTTTTATTTTAGTGATTCCGTCAAGTGATATTAAACAAGATCTGAGTGATCGCCGGGTGTTGTAGTCTTGTTTAGAGTTAGTCAACTCCTGTCCGCTTTCGTGAACTCGGCAAACAAACAGTGGCATTACATCATGGGTAATCGAGAATACCTGTGTTGTAGAAATCTGTAGTGAATGAAAACCCACTGTGCCCATGATTTGGACCCTTTTCACTGGCTTATATTGTATATATGGCAGTTTTTGCTCATATGACAACACTAAACAGGAATTGCATCTTAACTGTTGGCCATGGGCATGACTAATTTATGATATATTTGGATGACATCATTTTAGGATTCCGCATGAATTTGTCAAATGGCACGTCAACCATCAGTTTCAAATTACGCCAAAGTATTGTGAGATCCAATCAACACAAAAAATTTTGAGTATGATGTCAAACCAGTGTAAATAATACATGGGTTTGTCTACAGTCTTACATATTACTGTTACATGCCAGTATTATGCTATTTATATATTGTGTTTGATTTTGTCTTGAATAACATTGGCGACAATAATAACATTATTTTTGTATTTACAGGGTATTTCATTGTGTCACTTAATTTCTGAATACAATCATGATTGTAATCATGCAAGTAATTATAATCACTTGTAATCATAAATGTTAACAGTAATAGTAACTGATTACATCTATGGTATAATCACCAAATATCTAGACTGTTGTTTGTATAACTTCAGCACGTAAACAGTTATCATCAACACTTAATCAGCCTGTGGTTGGTCAGGACATCCCAAGGGGGGGCCACACTAGACAAAATATATAACCTTGATTTTATAGTAAGGCCAAAAAATAAAAATTCTGATTACATGCTAAATAAAATAGGGTAGGTAGTACTAGGTGTATAATTTATTTACATTAGCCTAAATTAAGGTAGGCACAAAGCGATATACAAACAATATTTTAGTATATAGAGCCTAACTGGATAATTCGTGCATGACATTGCATACAGGTCAGTGACAAAAGAAGGCCATACTGCCATTTTGTCAGTGCTGTAGATTAAACAAGTAGTTTGCAAATATAACACAGTTGTAATTTTAACAAGCATAGCAAATATAAATGTTATGTTTATAACAACACCTAAATATGAAACAATAACAACACCTAACTATGAAATAATAACAACACCTAAATATGAAACAATGCAACTAAAGCAGCTGTCTGTAGCAACTGCTGCTGGGGGCATCAGGAGGTGATAACAATGGTCCTTTGTCCATCTCAACAGAGGTCCATCTGCTCATGTGGGGACCCAGCTGGTCAAGGTAGTGGCCACAGCTGCATTAGTGCAGTGATAAGGGCTACAATGGATCCAGCTGGATTGACTAATCTTTTGTTGAACAAAGCCCCCCCACCCTGTGTTATCTCATCTGGAGAGACTAGGATAACAGAACATCTATGAACTGGTGACTTTTATCTCAAGATAGTGACCAGGGTCAATGCAGTGTATGAAGCTATGCAGACGCCGATTTTTAAGTCAAAGGGTGGTGGATGTATGGAATTCGTTGTCCAACGATATTATATCTGCACCCTCTACTAACATTTTTAAAAACAGAATAGATAAAAACTGGATTAAGATATAGGCAAACTATAAAAGGCTTATCTCTAACCTTGCAAATGCTCATTATTTGTAAGTGTAAGTTGTGCATCATTTCTCAAAAGAAATGAGCCATTTGTAATGAACTTGCATGTAAAAGTGCACATGATGGCGTTAGCATTTGATCAATGGACCAACATGGATTTTGGGAATAAAATATATAAGTAAAATGTATGAATTTGAGTTATTAGATAATTGTGGGGATCATTCCTTTAAAATGGACATGCTTTTTAGAAGTGAATTGAATAATATAATACATTCTTAACAATACATGATATTCGTCTAAATTCAAAGACAGAATAATCTCAGTGAGTCATGTCTGAACTCATACAACGTTCATAACTGCATGCACGAGTGACAGCTAGATGCTGGCTGTACACACCTGTAGGCTGTCAGCTTGTCACTATACTGTCTACACTGTCACTTCCGTCTTCGACATGTTGTTTACAATACGAAAACCTTCACTACGGTGGTACTGTCTTTACTGTGGAGCACACGTGTGGGTGTATGTTCGTCGTAGAAACATGCCAACAATGAAAATAATTCTGACAGACGGACAACCGTTGACCAGTCGGCGGATGACAAAGCCATTGTGTCAACGGCTCACGAACGGCCTTTGTTCGGCAAGTAAACGCAGTCACAATTAAGGACACACATAAACAACAATCAACAAACCTTCCCAGCAGTTCTTCCGAGCCGTACGATGCCCACTTTTAATCCAGACATGCTACGGACAACCGCAAGTGGCGTCGGAACGATGGAATCGGACGCGGCGACACAGAATCATGAGCGATATCAAAACTTATGCCAGCCTTCCTGGGTTCGGAATGGCGCTAATACGCACGTGCGAAGAAAACGCTAATAGCCGACCAATCAGAGGCCGCCCGTCGCGGAAGTGATCGCGAACCGTTAGTTGGTTCCTTACACACCACGTGGCGACACTGTTCTAGATCTCGCACACCCCACCAGTGGCGCCACTCCACTTATGTGCCTCTGATGGGGAGTTTGGAGCTCCATGATTTTCTCACTAGGTGGCGAACCAGAAAGGAACTTTGATTCTTTTTTCTTCAGCCTTTTGGGGCTATATTTTATTTTCTGGCCTAACCATGAAAACGACCACATAAAGCAATCAAACATCTCCTTATATATCTACTATGCATTTACACTAATTTATTTCATAAACTATGTATTTTAAGCACATGTGCGCTATATAAGTGTACTTATTCTTATTATGTGTGCGCGTGCGTGCGTGCGTGCGTGCGTGCGTGCGTGCGTGTGTACTTCAACTTGTAAAATGTTATCAGTTGAAGTTATTGTAAATTAAATAAATGGTGCTGATTACATGTATTAATATTATGTGATGTCTGGGTGTGATGCTGCTTTAACAAACACTTTTTTGATATATGAAACATCTACCTACATATGCCGAATAAAACCACGCTTCTTTTCTTGAAGAATACGATTTATGCTGCAATCTACGCGCATGTCTTATTTTGTGTTTAATTTCATACTGATTATGGGAGGTAGCAACCACTGATCCCATATAGAAATAAGTGTTACAAACAGATACATACTAGTAAGTAATTTTGCGACAAAGGAATAATAATATTTTGAGGTCATTTGTATTAGATTTGAAAGTACGCTTTAAATTATGCATTAATACTGGTGCCAACGTGAAATGTATTTTAAAAAGCAATTGATATTAAAATAGCACCGTAAATGTGGACAAAGTCCCTTCAGAGATACTTAAAATACATATATAACACAATACGAATAAAACTAAGAATATGACGTCATATATAGCACACAGAAAAAATACGAGTTATACCGAGACATATACATAATTACACGCAATGAAGCCCGCGCACACAAAGTGCAGTTTTGGTGAAACTGAACGCCTTGTCATATGCATCGATTTTACGGTGGCCATGGCGCTAAGCGTAGGCGCCGTAGGCGTTGTTTTGTTTCAATTCTTTTGTAAATTTTGATCGTTTTGAGAAAGTAGATGTACTTTATTGACCACGTGACTTGTGTATATGGCATAGACTATAGTAGATATATGAGGAGTTTGGGTGCTCTAGGTGGTTGTTTTTATGATTAGATCAGAGAGTAAAAGATCGTCGCATGTACCTCCGCTCCAATGTCAATGTCACGATTCGGTGCAAGGATTATAAAAATTATGATAATAAAATGCTTGCGTATGAACAGAATATATAATGTAAAAAATGCTAAATAGAAGCTGTGAAATCAGATACAATAAATCTGCCTCCAGAAATGCGGTGCCAAAAGAGGAGTTGTTCCATTTTATAATAAAAATATTTTTCTTGTATGGAAGAAGCTGTACTAGTATTGTTCTACCTTAGTCTGTATATGTGGAGAAAACATCTATTGCGATTTGCATGTTGAGTGTATCATGCAGTTGGGGGCTCAATATTATCCAGAATGTGTTCCGAGCGATGGCATTCACTGTTGCTACCATGTATGGGTACACTGGGTAGATAATAATGTAATGCAACTTTTCACCAAATTGTCTCGCACATTGGTCTGGACCAGTGATTCGTGGTTTTGCTATACGACCATTGGTTGCCATTTGCCAATAATTTTTTATAAGTACTATGGGTATTTAATAGTAGTCTTTCTCTCCTTTATATGTTCAATCAACAATAAAATTATGTTTCTCTATGAAAAACAACAATATACGCACATTTAATTACCAAACAAACAATTTAATGTATATATTTGTACATATTTAATATGTATTAGTTTTTTTAGAAAACTATCTTTCTTCAAGAATGTGATTTGAGCAAACTTGCTGCTGGTTTGTCAAGAAACCAATAGAGAGCACCACTGTGCGGCCTCACTCTAGCAGCGGGGAGAGCAGGGTCTTCATTCCCTTCAAGAACCCTCTGAAACGAAAAACATTGATTCATAACATCCACAATCATTGAACAAAACCAATAGGGTTTGAAATATTATCTACAGCTGATGTTGTTACATGTTACAGTGCATTTTAGCACCAATAAGTTTCACACAGTCCCTTGCTATGGAGTATTAACATTTCAAAACATATTACAGGCAACACTCAATACATGGTCTCAGGGTCATTGTTGTCTAGCCACACTACATTACATAATAAGTACATATCATGTTATCAAAATAATTGGTATGTACCTATGCAATACTGAATAATCTAAAAGGAGCAAATTTTTATCAACAGAAAGCAAACATTTCACTTTTCACACAAAACCTTGGTTCCAGGTTTGTTAACAAATGTATGTCAACTCATTGGAATGCAGATGTTTCAATTTATGCAAATGCCATCTTTAGGATCAAATTCAAATGCAAATGTTGTTGGTGTTTTGGGGTAGCATTTAAATGCAATTTTTTTAAAGCATTTGTGAATGAACCTGAAATAATTTCAAATGTTTTGTTTTTGGATTAAAGTTGTATTCTATTTGGAACAAGCAAACAAAATGTACAGAAACATATTAATTTATTATAGTAGCAAAGTTGCATGCACTACCAAAAGCATCATAATACAACCATATATATAGGTGTACAATCCACAATTATTTTATTCAAACAATTACATCTGAATTTGAAATGAATTCGATTGGACATATGAAAAATCAAATGTTTGGTGGTCGATTTCAAATGCAAATGTTTTTGGTATGCATTCAAAAGAACTGACATATTCATGGCTGCATTTGAATGCGCATTGGCTCCTTCAGTAGTTCGACACAATGGATGATGGATGTATTTTTCCTAACCTTCACAATATCGGCCTTGCTTGCCCCACAGGAAACAAAGACTGCATGTCGACAATTCTGTATGACAGGGAACGTGAGGGTGATTCTCTGTGGGGGAGGTTTGGGGGAGTCACTGATGGCAGCCACCCATGCTTTATCCTCCTGCAAACAACATTTTCATGTAACATTTTCATATAATTTTCCTACAAATAAAGCGCAAATACTCAACTGCAGTTGATTCTTACTACTGCAATGTTCTTATTTTCATGAACGTAGCTGTGTGATGGTTTTGTGTTACAGTACACCGACTGCACCATTGTATGTCCATATCTGTCATGAGGCAGCATATATCTGTCGAGAGGTAGCATATATCTGGCATGGAGTAGCATATATCTGTTAAGGTAGCACATGTCATGAGGTAGCACATAGCTGTGTCGTGGGGTACCACATATCGTGTGTTTTCCCAGAAAGTACTTTTCACTCGTATTCATCGATACTCATGTACAGTGGAACCTAAGATCACCCCAGGACTGGGCCAAAGTGACCATCACTACTACTACTTAAACAGTTACACTGACTTCCTGTTACTTATCGAATTAAATTTGAACTGTCCACTCTTACATATTGTGTTCTATCAACACAACCACCACCCTACTTGGCTAGTCTCCTACATCTTTCAAATATCCTTAGGCAGCTCAGATCATCAATTTCACAAATTATTGTGCCTAAAAAAAACTGAACTTAGGCAAACATGTTTTCTCTGTCGCTGCGCCTAGGGTCTTGAATGAACTCCCCATCACTTTGAAAACATCTGAAACTATAGGTATCTTCTGAAAAAAAAACTACTGATTTATTTCAAATTGCATTTCCACCAAAAATCTTTGATTGTCCTCGTTCTGATAATGACCTTTTCGCATCCCTGTTCACGATTATGCTTAATGATTCTGTTTTGTTGCGCCTCTGAGCTCAGGTTCCTGAGGATATAGGCACCATAGCAGTTAATTATTATTAGCGGGGACTAATGTCCTATATTTTATCGTTATGAAAATAATTCTGAATTGTCCCAGGTTGACCATAATAGTGAGTTGGCTGTATTACCAAGGTGACCGTAAAGTGAGGTTTGACCGTAGTACAAGTACCGATATTAGGCCTAGTAAAAAAAGAAACTAGTTTCTCATTCCCGCCTGCTTAATTTTTGGCCGCCACCTCCTTTTTTATTATTTACTATTGGAAAAAAAAGATTATTATTTTTATGTTTCAAGTTCTGTGAAGAAATCTCTGTCCTGTGCGAAGTATTGTTGGACTCTTTCAATTCACTCTTTACGCACCATACATGGTGTAGGGATGTGTGTGCCTATAAGAACTATAGCCCCTTGCTTTAGATAGTCTTTACACACACTCATTGACATAATACCAGTCTCAATGAGTATAGATGCCATTCAGTTGTATGCTGTGATACAAACTAATGAAACCATGGCCAAACCTATACATTACATCCATAAATACACTCAACATTGTGTTTGCTTGTTTTTTTGTAGCCAATTTAAGTAGTTTTCTGGTGTAACACGTACGGGCCATATTCCATCGAGGTAAATGTTTCTATTCATCTGCCATTCCTGATAAAAAGTATTCTATTTGTAAATGGAATGGCAGTCTTTATAGTAATATCCATATTGCATAAAAAAACTACAGCATCTTTAAGCCAACCACAGTGAGCACATGACATGGCGGCCATCTCTGAAACAAATAGCACAAATTCTATAACTAGTAAATAATAAGGGCCTCCCTCTTCCTTTTAAAAAATTCAGACAATAAACTAGTTTCCTTTTTTACTAGGCCTTAAAAGAAATTGTTATTTGTGAATATATGCTTATATGTACACTGTAACCAGCACATGCTAGTATGCAGGGATGGTGGTGGTGTAGCACTCAAATATTTATGTAGTGACTTTCTGAAGCTTGCAACTGGCTGTTTTGAATGTCCTGTGGTAAGCTATTCCATAACTTCAAACAGGACACACTGAAACAGTGACTATTTGATGTAAACATATCACACACGTGTGGTGGTGCTAGATCATTCATACATTTGTACATAAAAACACATTTATGAAAATCCAGCCAGCCTACTTCTTTGAACATAGCGTTTCTGTTTTGTCGAGGACTAGACCCAGATACGAGTCTAGCAGCTCTAGATTATAGTTTGTGGCGAGTCTGGTTTTGCTTGTTATTGAAGCTAAATCATAGACTACATAATTGAAGTGGGGTTGAACTATTCCATTATATAAATGCTTAAAGAGTGTCAGTTGGTACTATTTTACGAAGAGATCTTAGGAATCATGTTATTAATGTGGTCGTCCCATTTGAGTCTATATACATACCAAGGTACTTGGCTACTGACACGTTTAAGTGGTTCATTATCGACAAAGACACAGTTCCATTTATGTGAGACACCAAACTGCTATGATCAAACACTCCTTTCAAGTTTCAACATATCCAAAAGATCTTTTGTTACCTTGCCAAGGTGGTTTCATCAGTACTAATGACGATGACAACTTGGTAGGATGACGTCATTGAAGACGTGTGGAAGAACTTTCCCCTCATCTTAGCTGATCGTTTCTTCCTCTGTTTTCCACATCCATATTGTCTACGATGACATCATCCTACTAGGGCGTCATCGCTGTCACCACCACCACCACCACCACACCACACTACACCACCACTACTTAATCTGACGTGACAACAGCCAATACATCTGTACATCAAAACTAATTAAATAAGTCTGATTCTGATAATAATATGGACATTACATTGAGCAGGGGATGTCCAGGGAAGAGGGAACACGTGTGCCCGTCTGGTCCCATTCCCAGCAGAAGCATGTCAAACCGGGGAAGATCAGCCTTCCCAAAAACGTTTTTCAACTTCTGCATGTATTCCACAGCTGCCTCCTCCACTGCGCAATCAATCACAAGTGAATACAACAACAAAAACACTATTTATTCAAAGGGAAAAATACTAAAATGTACTCGTTATCTTGAGTTCAATTTCTATACTGTCAACATAGTGATGGTTGTTTGACTTGTTTCCAATAATTGTTTTCCAATAACAAATATGTTCGAATGGTACACAGGAGGAATTATATTATTATAATTAAAGTAAACTAATAGATTTTCTCCTATTATCATACTATGTGTCGAAAATACTATATTTCAATATGAAATTAATGTGTGTGTGTGTGTGTGTGTGTGTGTGTGTGTGTGTGTGTGTGAGTGAGTGAGTGAGTGAGTGAGTGAATGAGTGAGTGAGTGCGTGTGCATGTGGACAGGACAACCTACCAGGAATGTTTGGATTGTCAGGGAAGACGTGGTCCTCCTGTATCGCCACTTTGCTCAACAGATTCTTCTGGTACACGCTGTATGTGCATTCTGGGTCGTCAAATGGTACATGCCTCTCGTCGCAGAAGAACACCCTCCACTTTGACCAGTCTGTTTTGAGGTCCGGCAGGCCATCAGACAGAGTCTTAGCAAGACTGCCACCTAGAGACAGAAATGTTGCATGGTAAAAACTTGCAGACAAGAGGTGTAATACATAACTGGGTTTTCTCACCTCCTGGCTTGTGCACCGAGGTGGGTTGCCGTGGCCACGGAAGTTGCCCAGAGACGTCTGTCTTGGGTCGCCGCTTCCTCAGTCCCATTATTCTTCATATCTCGCTTCACCATGTCCATGTACCGGAGCTTAGGTCTGCCTCTGCATCGTGCCCTAGGAACAGTCTGGTTTAGGGCTACATTGGTTGCATCATTGGTACCTCGCCATCTTACATGGCCATACCAGTACAGTCTTTGCTTCATCAGGTGTGATGGCAGTTCGAGTACTCCAGCTTACTTCCATATCGACATGTTAGTCTGGTTTTCTGTGAGACTAACACACTTAATCCAATGCAGCATACACATCTCTGTCTTGCTGAGTGGCTGTTCATCCTCCCTCTTTAGTGTCCAATACTCTCCGGCATAGTAAAGGGTGGGTTTGATGGCAGTCTTTTATAGCTGGTGTTTGAGGTTCAGTGGTATCTTCTTGTCGCACACTACTCCTGTGAGTTCTCTCCACTTGTTCCAGGTTAGGCGTAATAAATTTTTACATTCTGTCTCAAAACCACCTTCTGCATCGAAGATCGAGCCCAGGTATTTGAATTTGGAGACAGTTGGTAGCTCCTGGTTGTCCAATGTTAGTCTTCACTCCGATGTCAAAGGTGCCAATTATTGTTTTCTGCTGACTCACTTTCAAAGCCTGGTTCTCCACACATCCAGTTGTTGCTCAGCCTCTTCTTTCATTTCCTCACACAGCACTAGGTCATCAGCAAACAGCATAGCTTGGGTTGATGTGGTGGCAATGTTCTCTGCTCTCACATCCATAATAGTAATGAACAACAGTGGGCTAAGAGCTGAGTCCTGATGTAGGCCAACGCCAACCTCAAAGGTGGCTGTTGTTCCTGCATGGGTCCTTACAATCTGTATACATATCCTGGATGGCAGATCAATTCTCTGGGTACTCTGCCATATGCCTTCTCCAGATCTACAAACACCAGATAAGTTCTTTCTGCTTCTCCAGGTACTTTTCTTGTGTCATCCGAAGAGTAAAAATGGGTTCTATTGTAGATTTTCCTGGTTGAAATCCATATTGTCTACTGCTGATGTCTACTGTCTCCCTCAATCTGTTTTCGTAGAATTTCATGCCATGGCACATGAGCTTAATATCCCTGTAGTTACTGCATTCCATGGCGCTTCCTTTCCCTTTGAAGATGGGTGTTATGTAGCTGGTTCTCTATACCGATGGTATTCGCTCCTGAAAGGCTTTGTTCATGGTTTGGCATAAGGTGTCTGGAGATAGCTTGTCTACAATCCTCAAGGATCTCATCTGGACCACATGACTTGTTGTTCTTCATCTTCTGCAGCTGTTTCTGGATTTCTTCGATGGTAATTTCTGGAACAGGGCCCTCCACTGCTTGTGTTGGCTCAATGGGCTCCCGTTGGTTCTCTACATTCAACAGCTGGTGGAAGTATCGTCTCCATGTCTCGCTGATCTCATACGGGTCTGTGACTATTTGCTTGTTGGCATCCATGATGTAGACATTCTCCGGTGTCTCGTTTTGGCTAGCTTGCAGATGACTTTAGTACCCTCTCCAGAATCCAACTTCTTGTACAGGTCCTCGGTCGCCTTTTCTTTTGCCATTGCTACTGGGTTATGCTACATAAAACCAGTAAATCATAGACACTTTGTCTGATGGTTGTTTTTTATTTTAACTTGTTTTACACGTACTTATACACGTCCAGGCCTGAGGTCTATTACATTGCAATGTAATAGATTACTATTACTTAGTTTCCTTTCTATTACTATTACATGCTGAAGGCAATGTAATATATTATTATTACTATTACATTTCAAGTTATTACTATTACATTTTCCATCACAACTATTTTCTTTTGATTAAACATTTTACATACTTAATCACTTACATATATTCAAATTAACTGATGGGTGTATAAGTAATTAAATTACAATTAACTCATACATTTCCCAATTAAATTAACCTCACACAATTCCAGTCGGATGTAGAAGTGTCATAATATATTCACTGGAATGAAACAGAAAAGTTATGTCAGTGATATAACACAGTCTGATTATCCCATAGTAGACCCATACTGCTTGGCTGCTGCTTGGTGGACAGTTTATTATTACATAGGATAGGATTTTTTTAACACTTGGTCAATAGTGAGGAATCTAGCTACCAACTGAGAACAGTTGGTATAAGATCCTGGATTTTGTTCAAACATTACCCAGCATGGCAGACTGGCAGCTAGGGTTGGGAGATGGCAATGACTGACTGATTCAGATGTTAAATGGCTGGTGGACCTGGCTTCAAATGATTAACTAGCCATGCAGCAATCACACTGTTACAGTGTCTCCTGCTAATATTCCCCATGCTACTGAAATGTTGAGGTGCCCATCTGGTTCTTTTCCTAAAGTTCAGTGACTGTCATGATTCAGATAATAAACCATTTTATTATCACTTTTGGAAAATAAATAAAACTGCATGTGAACGACTGAGCATGATGCTTGTCCAAGTCCCATTGTCAAAATACAGAATGTTTGGGTCTAATTATTATGAATGGAATAGAATTTTAGTGTGATTTAAATGTTCAACTATAATAGCAAAGTAATAGCTAAATTACTATTACTTTGCTTTCTATTAATATTACTATTACATTGCGTTCTCTTCCATCTATTACTATTACTTGAATGATTGTAATCGTTACTATTACTATTACCCCAGGCCTGTACACGTCATGCATTAAAAATGTAAAATTGACTAATCCAATACTTAATCATTGGACTTCTATAATAATAACACATTCTTTTTCTATCCTAGACTAGAGTCGAAGAGCCTGGAATCTACTCCCCACTGAAATAATAAGGCTCCCCTCCATTCACCCAACTAGCTGTGAGCACCTTCTATCTTGCCCCTCCAGCTCACCTCATTCGTTTATAAGGAAGATATGATTTTTATTTTGATCCACTTTTTAATTGCACTATTTTTTTCAAAATTTATTATTTCCCACATTTATATGCATATTTTTCATGCACACCAAGCACCACACTCCTAAGTTACCTCCAGGGGCAGGGCAGAAGGGGCTGTTCGGAGTAAACAAACTGAAGAATAAGTGTATAAATATAATTCACAAAATCATGACAATACATAAGACTGCACCCTGCATTTACTATATAATAATATCAAATATTATTATACTGAGACAGAATACACAACTCGGGCAATTGAATTGTGGTTAATTCAGCATCGGAATGAATGAATGAATAACTCCCACGTTGACTCATCGAATGTCCATAAACATATCTTTTCTGAACTCTAAATTCATGTCACGCCATGTCATTCATACCTGAGACGCCAACTGTAAATATACCACGATCTGCTATTGCTACGTTGGCTGTCTCGATTATAAAAGAGCACACTTTCTCTGAAACCTCGCCAGCATCCGAGAGCACTTCCACACACTTGCTAGCTGCCATCTTGACAGGACAACACGCTTTGTGCCATCTAGCGGGCTCCGACAATACAACGAATTCTGTGAAATGACTAGGCTTGTTTCCAGTCCACAGTGTGGCGCCACTATAGTGGTCAGGGTCAACTTCATTTGTGTACACAAAATCGTTTTACACGAATAGATTTATTTCAGGTAAAAACACCCAAAAACAATCGGTACATACAAATAGGTATAAAAAATACATAGCTATTAAAAGTAAATAAGTTAGAAATATAATTAGATAAAAAAGTATATAAGTTAACAAAAACTTAATAAATAAATAGGTTATAAAAAGTATAAGAAATAATTAAATAAATATGTAAAACGGATATAAAGTCACCATCTTACAATATACACGGATTCAGCACAGCTTGTCCACATGGGCCCGTTAACAATATCTGTACAGTTGTACAAAATATCAGCTCGTGCACATCAAACGTTATAGTACAAAACTAAAATGTACATTTATTTAATTAAGTTAACAACAATGACTAAAACATAAATAAATCAACATTTTATAACTGTGTTTGTGACCACAACTTCCGTTTATTTGGGAGCAGACCATAGTACAAAAAGCACAAAGTGCGCATACTTGTGTAGCTGTATTGACACCAGATAGCCTGATAGTCAAATATTTTATGACATTGCGTATACCAGATTTTTAAAAATCAAACAAATAAAAAAATCCGATTTAAATTTTAAAAATCCGATTTTTTATATAAAAATCATTATTTTGTTCAACCCTGCTATCTGCCATCTTCTCATGGACATGCTGATCAAGTTTTGTCAAAATGACATACCTCCACTTCTTTTAAAACGCCCCGACGTGCAATGCAACTTAATTTTTTTTACAAAAATGCCATGTATCCATGCGCTCACGTGGCCCATAGGCCGTGGAGAGGACGGTGGTTCGATTCCACCTCCGCCGTTTCGAAGCTTGTGCAGTTTCGTTCAAACCACTTTGCCCGTGTCTTTCGGAAGATACACTAAAAGCCGTTGGTCCAAACTCCTGCGTTAGCTCAAGATTGGGCTGTTTGAAGTATAACTACTTGATACTTGAGACTAAATGAACACTTATAGTTACCGGTGCAGTTTTCGATCCATTGAAATCTCGCTTGATATCGCGTTAGAGACGTCACAGCGTCTGTTTACGATACAGAGTGTTGTCTGAGCAAAATATATTTTTATATATAATATAACATGGAACACGTTTATGGTATACATACCTTGATAAAAAACCGACTTTGCATGCTTACCAGACATTATTATTGAGCGTCTGCTGACGCATATCTCGTTCGTGGCCACGTGACAATAATATCCCTTTTTGTGGTAGAAGTATGGCAAGCTAGTCTTGTCATAAAAGTAGGAATGATGAAAATATGTTAAATATACGAGAAAAAACATTACACCCGTATATAATTCCGTCCTGGAATTTCAAGCTACAAATGTTTTTGTGGGCAATATTATTTTTTAGATAACTGAAAGTCGGTAGAACGGCTCTGAATTCAGAAAACGCAAACAAACTGTCAATTAATTTCAAAATTTTTGCCACCCATAAAACTTTGCGTTTGTGTATATTCACCCATTACAGACGGCTTTGACGAACGTCATCACGGCAGTCGATGTTCCTTCCATCTTGGGAAGACCTACATAATTAATAGTTGTAAACATCCTTGTCAAAATAATTACCAACGCTATAGATTTTTATCCACGATTAACCTTTGTACGGAACAATGGTAAAGGAATTATTGTTCCATACTTTAGTCATGATAACTATCATAACAATGTTGGTTTTTAGGAAAGTTATCTTTTAAAATGTGGAAGTTATATTTTCTCATGAGGGTGTAACCCAATAGAATAATTAAAAGTTCTACGAACGGTCGTAATTTAAGACCACTTGTATTATTTGGGTCGCTTGTATTATAAGACATTATTAATTTTGTGACAATGGAAAGACACGGTTTACGTACTGAGCTCCGTATTTCCCTTCTCCAATGTTTTTTTCGCTTCTGTGATAGTTGGTTTGTAGCTATGAAATAAACAAATGTCAATAAAAGTATTGTCACACCTTATAGATTAGCATTAATAGACGGGTTCGAGCGTACAGAATCAGCCGTGGTTTTCTCGGATGATTTCTGCAAAATGTTACAGTTAATAAAAATTCGCTCAACAGTTTCGAACCCACCCAAAAATATGTGCGTGTGCGTATGCGTGCGTGCGTGCGTGCGTGCGTGCGTGCGTGTGAATAATTCCAAGATTCCACCACACCGTTCATCAGAAGTCATGCTTTTGCACATTGTTTATTTTAGTATGCAGGCCTATGACACGTTATACTAGTATCTTCATAAATTGTTATTTTTTCCCCCACTAAATTAATATGTCTCTATCTTTCTCTCTCTTCTGGGAAGAAATTGATAGCATGGTCCATATTTGGTATATCCACGTTATTAGACCATCACAAAAGCAAGTGACTCCAAGTGGAAAGCCAATAGTTATGTTTCACCTACCGCATATTTACGGTGCTCAGAACGAACTCTGAGAAGTCAACCAGCAAAGCATCGCCGCCTGCCAAGAGGAATGTGTACGCAAAAGTTCCATCCCCTGTGACGAAACTGTGTTTCAGTTGTGCTGTTTTATAATGCATAACATATCTGGAATGTTCCTTCTTCTTTCGTAGAAGGAATGGGATTATATAAAGGGCTAAGGATTTAAATACGGACGAATGTGTAGCTACCGGTATACGTACACGCATATTTGTGATTGTTTGGGATATTACTCAGACCTTTAGAATTATATTATGTGCATTATATTTATGAAATTGTATTATTATATGGATCCATAAACATAGCACTCATTACGCGTTGTATGTTTTATCGGAGTATATTTATATATGTGTCGTTATGAGTTGCACGCATCAGTGCATGTATATTCTTGAGTTCACGAGTAGGAAAAAAAACGTTTGACAGAAAACTTAAATTAAATACAATAAATGTAAGGATGTAAATTGTAGTCAATCACATAGCCAGAAATGTTTGTAATGTATAAAGTGATAGACTAGTCCCCTGCATAAAAAAAGTATATTATTTTCACAAAATGAGTGGAGGGTAGAAAGATAAAAGGAAGACCGCGACGGAAGTGGGAGGACTACGTGAAGGTACATGTGACGGAAGTGGGAGGACTACGTGAAGGTATATGTGACGGAAGTGGGAGGACTACGTGAAGGTATATGTGACGGAAGTGGGAGGACTACGTGAAGGTATATGTGACGGAAGTGGGAGGACTACGTGAAGGTATATGTGACGGAAGTGGGAGGACTACGTGAAGGTATATGTGACGGAAGTGGGAGGACTACGTGAAGGTATATGTGACGGAAGTGGGAGGACTACGTGAAGGTATATGTGACGGAAGTGGGAGGACTACGTGAAGGTACATGTGACGGAAGTGGGAGGACTACGTGAAGGTACATGTGACGGAAGTGGGAGGACTACGTGAAGGTATATGTGACGGAAGTGGGAGGACTACGTGAAGGTACATGTGACGGAAGTGGGAGGACTACGTGAAGGTACATGTGAGCGGAAGTGGGAGGACTACGTGAAGGTACATGTGACGGAAGTGGGAGGACTACGTGAAGGTATATGTGACGGAAGTGGGAGGACTACGTGAAGGTATATGTGACGGAAGTGGGAGGACTACGTGAAGGTATATGTGACGGAAGTGGGAGGACTACGTGAAGGTACATGTGACGGAAGTGGGAGGACTACGTGAAGGTACATGTGACGGAAGTGGGAGGACTACGTGAAGGTACATGTGACGGAAGTGGGAGGACTACGTGAAGGTATATGTGACGGAAGTGGGAGGACTACGTGAAGGTATATGTGACGGAAGTGGGAGGACTACGTGAAGGTACATGTGACGGAAGTGGGAGGACTACGTGAAGGTACATGTGACGGAAGTGGGAGGACTACGTGAAGGTATATGTGACGGAAGTGGGAGGACTACGTGAAGGTATATGTGACGGAAGTGGGAGGACTACGTGAAGGTATATGTGACGGAAGTGGGAGGACTACGTGAAGGTATATGTGACGGAAGTGGGAGGACTACGTGAAGGTACATGTGACGGAAGTGGGAGGACTACGTGAAGGTACATGTGACGGAAGTGGGAGGACTACGTGAAGGTACATGTGACGGAAGTGGGAGGACTACGTGAAGGTATATGTGACGGAAGTGGGAGGACTACGTGAAGGTATATGTGACGGAAGTGGGAGGACTACGTGAAGGTACATGTGACGGAAGTGGGAGGACTACGTGAAGGTACATGTGACGGAAGTGGGAGGACTACGTGAAGGTATATGTGACGGAAGTGGGAGGACTACGTGAAGGTAAATGTGACGGAAGTGGGAGGACTACGTGAAGGTATATGTGACGGAAGTGGGAGGACTACGTGAAGGTACATGTGACGGAAGTGGGAGGACTACGTGAAGGTACATGTGACGGAAGTGGGAGGACTACGTGAAGGTACATGTGACGGAAGTGGGAGGACTACGTGAAGGTACATGTGACGGAAGTGGGAGGACTACGTGAAGGTATATGTGACGGAAGTGGGAGGACTACGTGAAGGTATATGTGACGGAAGTGGGAGGGGAGTGCAGAACGAGGGCGAGAGATATGGGGGATGGGAGACGGCAATGAAACGGGAAGAGTAACGGAACAAGAAAATAAATAATCGACGACCAGTGTCGATGCATATTTCACCCCCGGACAAATAGGGTAATGTCCTACTACAAATCAAATGAAATCAAACAGTTGGCTTGTTATTGTTTATTGTAGTTTCAAATGGTTAGTTGTATTAACTCTTATAGGTGCATATGCCAAAACTGACATATTGTGCTTTATATAATTTGAAAATGTCAAATTGTAATATTCCTGCAAGATTTATTTTTGAATAGTAAATAAGAATACTAATAATAGTAAAAACGTCTATAGCACCTATGTCCTCAGGAACCTGAGCTCAGAGGCGCAACCAACCAGAATTATTAAACATTATCATGAACAAGGACGCGCAAAGATCATTATCCTGTGTTACGAACGGTTGTGATGAGAGCACAGTAATTTGTTAACGGATGAGGTGGGGGTCTCAAAAAGGCATAACATAGTCCATAACATACTTTATGGATTGCATGTTACTGTGACGTCTAAGCACGGACGTCATTGTAAAACACTACGTAACGTTCGCACGTGGACGTTATGGTAAAACGTTCCGAAATGTCTACGCACGGACGTCAATAATAATAATAATAATAATAAAATGACTTCTTTGACGCCAATATCCTCGGAAAATCCGAGCTGAGTGTCGCAACAAAACCAAAAGATTAGGCATTCTCAAGATCATGTACAATGCAAAAAGTCGTCAACCGATGGATGGAGGTGCCAATAATCTTTGGAGGATAGGCAATTTAAAAAGATAGGTTATCTGGTTAGTGCGAAATGAAGCTCTATTCCTTGCTGATTTTACCCTGTCGGGGAGAGTTGGTGCGGCAAGAGGAAAGCTCGAGTTCCAGCGTTTGTCTTAACTCTGTTAACAGAAAGTAAATCAGAATCAGACGACCGAAGCTGTATGGGCTGTCTTGCTGGAGTGAGAATTGAATGTAAATATGCAGGTTGGTTGGTTGGTTGAAAGGGCTTGATATGTAATTGTACAGATCTTTAATATAATGCGATATCGCACAGGGAGCCAATGCAATGCTTCTAGAAGTGGCACTGAGCGAGAGAAACAATGAGATCGTGTAACTACCCTAGCCAAACAATTTTGGACACGTTGAACTTTTGTAATATCCTTGATAGCAATATTATGAAGGAGGGAATTGCAATAAAAGAAGCTGCTGCTCTGTTGCAATAGTTTTAGCGACAGAAAGTGTCAATGTAAAAAGATGAAGTCAAATAAACGAAGACAACTTTGATAATAATATGAAGAACGTCATATAACCTTACAACCTTTCCAGTGAACAAGTGTTAATCATGGCATTTCTAGGATCTCGCAAAATATAGGGAGTTTACCATGTTACCGTATGGTAGAGCAACATGTGACATTGGGTAAAACGAAACTTTTAAGCCAATGGGGATCTTGGCCGAATGTCCCCACAAATATGCGAATTTAGTAAATTGGGTCCAGTAACTTGAACTTTTAAAGTTTTCAAATTTCGGCTTATTAAGTCGAAATATCAATTTATTTTTTCCTTCTACACATGGCAGCGATACGCTTCCGTAGGTAAAACATTGAACTTCTGAAATAAGCTAAGTTGCTCATGTTTGTATTCTTTTCGGCTTGTCAGTGTTCTTATATTTTAGCCTCTGTGCTTGTGTGCAGCATTCTAATGAAAACATTCTCTTTAAAATGTGAGCAACTACGGCAGTATCAGAGTGGCTAAGTTAAGCTAGTCAGCTCGCCTTGGGCTGTGGGCTTGTCATTTGAAATACTTTCAGAAGGGTGCGATTCAAATGCTTAATCAAATGTCAGTTATCATGTCCCGTTCTCAAAATTAATTCAGGGGAATAGTATACATATTTATGCTTTGTGCAAGGTAGTAGTGTAACAGGGTATTCGGTAGTTTTTAAATGCTAAGCAAAATTATCCCCCTATGTACTGTATTTTAAAAGACAACGCACTGCAATAATGCGTCTGTGCCATACTGAGCAATGGACACGCATGCGAAGAACACATTAATACATTAATCATTCGGTTCTTTTTAAACTTAGATGTTGCATTTTTCAAAGATTATGTTGGTGTTTTAGTATGGTTTATATCTGTAACGATTAAGCATTTAGGAAAGTTCGTGTGCCATACCGGACAAGCATATTCAACTACTGTTATAAAATGTACAGGATAATGTTGGCCAAGTTCAGTGACTTTAACATTTCGGGATATGCTTTAACAAACGCTGCCTTTTCTTATAAGTTTGCTTTTAAAAATGCCCTATGGACGACTGTATCTTAGACATCTTATTTACTGAACTAGCGCCGCTGGGGCATAGTTGCCGATCTGTCCGCTACGCGTGACGTGGTTGCTGATCTGTCCGCCAGGCGCTCGACGGACTGTCTACTAACTACGAACCACTGACCTAAATAATTATCATTTTATTATTATTATATATAGATCAGTGCTACGAACAGAGCTAGCTCTGTCACGAACTACAAGTAACGCTACGAATTGTGGGAAGTAAATATGCTTTGGCGACGCTTAAAATGTATGTGCGAATGATTTAAAACTAACGCAAAATGACATTCGTTGACCACCACTGTTTTGCTGCCACATACATAATGATCATCAACGATCGCTGACCTGTTTTCTGGTTGTTAACAATCTTGTGACAGCAGCAAACAGTGTATTATTCCCTAGATATAATGCAGTTAAGGTGACAGATAAAACGTTGCATCTGTGAATAATTTTAAGACATTATTTTAAGAATGTTATCTAAAAATGATTTCATCTTGCATTTTACCTTCAGATAATAAATATTATGTGACAGTACGAGCCATCAACAACATTTAGTTCGGTCCACCTGCTCTGTCTGTGTGCCATGCCCAGTCTTATGCAGTCAACACCACACCCCCGATCATCTACGCTGTCGATCATGTCACATGATGAAGACACCTTCCTGATTTCATATTGAGTCAATGCCACGTAAAAATTAATTTATCTGACTGGTCCATAATTAGGGTTGAAACTAAGTTGCCAATCAGGATTTCTGTCATTTTTTTTAGATCCATAGAGATAATGCTTCCTCCTAGTTTGTTAACTAAAATAATGTCTGTTGTATAATCCTTCATTTCTGCAGTGACCCTGTGTCTGGCATCATGAGTGCAGAGATGGGTCTGGGTCGAAGCAGAATGGACACATATGTCCTCAGCTGGATGGCTGTGGACAACTATTCCCACATCCAACTACCACATTCCTGACGGCATGGCAGTCTGGGTGAAGACACGAGTCTCCAACAATGGTTTGTTCTAATCTCATTCTAAAAGTATACAGGCAGTACGCACTTTAGTTTATGGACGTGGTCTTCAATGTTGTGTTATTTTATTGATCGTCCTTATAATATGGGGTTCCTTGTGTCTGTAATATATTCTAAGTTATTATTGTAAATATTTGCAGCATCAAAAGTTTTTGTAACCAGATTGTAGTTTGCCGACATAATTACGAGTTGATTAAGTGAATGTCATGTTTCAGTTGACCTAAGGGCGATTGGCCACACAGGTAAACCAATTATAGTGGACAGATCTCCACCTATTCCAGGGCTTGTTTATGATGGTGACAACCTCAAAAAGGATATCTCTTTCCAGTCATCTTCCTCCTGATACAGCGCCAACTGGAACGGGTTTGGAGACCCATAGAGTGGACTGAGTATGTTTATAGAGTGGGAATATATTAAAATATTCTCATATTATGATTGTCTGTCCCCTTTTTGTTGCTCCCTGCAGCAGTGGGCAGAATGCTGATCTAAAATATGTTATTCAAGCATAAACTGCACTGAAGCAGAAATAAATTCTTAGCTTTTTATACAAGGTTTCAGTGTTTGCAAAATATTGTTTATCAATCAATCAGTTGGTAATTTATTTCTAACAACAGTGCACATTCATGACAAAAATAAAAATTTTTTTGCAACATTTGGAATTTAGGTATAAATAATAGTTTATTGGAAAGAGTGTGAACAGAAGTCTAATACTTACCTATGGTTCACTCAAAGTAGTATACTTATAGATATGTCACTGAGTGACTATTGTGATATAGATATAATGGTGTTTTGTATTATTACTGAACATTCTTCAGGATAGTTGGTTTGCAAATCAGATAACTTTCTTGTTACATATCCAAGGTGTGCTTAATTTATCTGGTAGAAGCTTTCATCAAGGTATCACGTCGACTTCATCAGTACCGATGACGATGAATGACGTCATGAATCATCAAAGAATCGTGCGACGTCATCAGAAAAAGACTAGAGAATGACAAGACACTAAAGAAGAGAATAAATGGAAGGAGACAGTGTCATTTTTATATACCCCATGGGAAAGTAGGGACATAAAGGGATATTTAAAGATATTCAGCCAATTGAATAATCTATGAATATAATTTATATTGAAAGGCAACGTGTAATGATGTATATAATAAGATGAGCAGATGATACGGCCATAAGATGGCGATATGAAATCTACGTAATATTTTTTCAATATTCAGCAGATAATTGTTTTTGTTATATCAAGAAAATGGTTACCTGTCTTGTTATGACAAGAAACTAGTTATGCCACAAAACATGTTTTGCGATTTGCACCATGTCCTTTCTACGCTTCAGTAGAGATCGTTTCCACTCCAGTTGCGTCATCAATTATTTGAGTGCAACAAAAAGTATTTGACCCAAGTCAGTGTATTAGAATGTAATATTCTGGTCACGTTCTACCTCTAAACACGCACGCACGGACGCGTGTACGAACGAATGCACGCGCGCACACGCACGCACGTCTTACTGTTGACGTATTTGTGTTCATTGGCCCTGAGAGACTGCATGTGTTCGCACGTGGATACCATCAACGCAGCCTACCACGTTAGGAAACCATGCAAATGATGGGGATTTCCTTTAATTTATAAGTGTCTCTCGAAACATATTTGACGTATCAATACGCGGAAAAAGTCATGTTGTAGGTATTGAGTTGCCGAACACAGTTATGTAAACTACGGTAAATCCACGTTTCAATTGGTCGATATACCAGGGAATGATGAACTCAGCCGCTCTTTGTTTGGCAGATTTGTCCGAGCGAGTGAAGCACGAAAGCTTGAACAACGAGGAGTCCACACGTACACGTGTGCTGATAGCCACCATACTGCCAGTCCCGCCCAGCCACCGCCATCCTTAGCAGCTATTCCAGCATGACAGTTATACTGAAATATCAAATTGGATGATTCAGATTTTATATAGTTCTACGAAATTACCTGTGTGCTATCGACAGTTTAGTAAAGGTATAAACCACCAACAATTTCATAAAAGGGATCATCTACAAATTACATACGCTAAAAATTGTCCGCCCCATCCCCCTGTATACGCACCGTACGCGTGACGTCTGACCACACAGGAAGCTAGCGGTGTAATGCTAGCGGTGAACTAACTAAACCAGTCAACAATGCCATCCCAGACGCCCTAATACTGAACTCCGCATAATGTTATAATTACCTTGATACAATTTTTATCAATGGTTTGACAACCCGGGATGAAGTTACCAGAAGCCTACCTACTGCAGTACCAAGCTGGCAAGCCGACAGCGCAAGCGGACAACTAGGCCAATTGCGTACGGTACGCATGCAGTAGGCTATAGACCCCCGTGTATGCACTGCCTATACAACCACTGCTACCAACTCCTCCTTCCTTGCTTACGTAATTTGTAGACAGCCCCGAAAAGAATAGCTAAGGCACCCCTTCCCCCATTATTGGGAAATCAAGGTTAGAGTAGTGTGATTCACACTACAGGCTTCTCAAGCAAATTTAAGTCAACCTAGATCTAAGAGCTGTGTATTGTCAACACTACGAGTTATCTTCAAGAATTAGTTTGTAATACTCATATATCGTACTTTTCAAACATAATTGAATATACACACCTACTGAGATTTTATATTTTTAGTTGTATGAATAGCGTCGGGTGATCTTCATTCGCGTTTTACCATTGTGTAGTAGGTACAGGCAGTTAGTGTCACAGGACAACAAAATATATGTTATTACATAGATGATCTATTACTGTGTAGAAATACAGGATGATTAAATAGCATCAGATGATCTACATGTATGCCCTTATTTGTATTGATGTTAAATTTTATTTTTCATTCTGGTATTTGACGAGAAGTATACCAGATAAGTATGGTTAACACAGAAGAACTGTCATGTTGAGACATTGAGTGAATGCATTGTTAACACAGAAGCACTGTCGTGTGGAGACAATGAGTGAATACATTGTTAATACGCACTCCCGGATTTGTCATCTGTTCTTGGTGCAAAGACCTAGTAAAATGTATCCTCTGGTGAGAGAAGTAAAATGTTAGTGGTAGCTCATTTCAATATACCATTTTATTTATGCTCACATAGTGATTCACGTGTAAACAAAGTAGGGAGTTATGGTTGTCTCGCTTAGAACGGATATTATGCGTTATCATTACCGTACAATAAATGAGTTGCATCCTACATAATTTGTCTTGATTTAAAGTATGCACCAATCGACCTCTACGGAAATGTGTTTTCTCGTGTTCTGAACCTGTTAACATAAGTTTATGTACACGTGTTTTAACGGGGAAATGTGTCCACAGAATTTCGTGAATTCACGTTCGGTAAAACATGACTTGTGAACCAGTTGAAACACGTGATTCCACATGTTCTGAACCAGAGTTAATAGTGTATGTACACCCAATTTGTCCACAGAATATCGTGAATTCACAAATAGTACCACGTGAATTGAACCCATTGAGACATGTGATTTCACGTGTTCTGAACCACTGTACACACTTGTGTGTGCACCCAATATGTCCACACAATCCCGTGAATTCACGTACGGAAACATGTGAATTCACCTTGAGAATACGTTAAATCACGTATCAATATTACCTAGGACATTTAATTAACGTCATGCTTGGATGCTGCAATTACTCGACGAAAACTATTGCTACATTTAAGATATAAGCCATGTGGTCTTTTTTGGTGGTAGGCAACGAATCACGACTAGCATTCATTACCACAGTTCACTCAGATATAAAGCTAGAGACTGATGGAAATGTGGACGAATAATCTTCGCAAAATAATTGCAGCGTGGCTGAATGCTTCCCGGAGAAGTTGAGATGGTGCTGTAATGAACATGTGTACCAGGGGGTGAACTGGTAAGCACGTTGAACAATCCCAACGACTGGATAGCGTGCTGTATAACAACGTACCTTTACGTGAGGTCTTCTTACAGGTGCTGCTGTAGCCAGAAACAATTATGATGGACCGAGAGTAAACAATATCACTAAAGGTCACTTCAATAGGATCGCTGTTGCCTATCCCCACTTTGTGTGTTTGCACAGATAGGTGTCATAATGTCGAATTTCTGCGAATTGCTATTATATGAACTATTTTACTGGATATGGTGAGGTAAATGTTAAAGTGTATATAGACGGATTACATCAACAAGTTATGCAATAATAGTATCCATGTGTGGTGTGGGAGCCCACATTGGAAGTTTATTGTTAGGCGTGGGGCATGAACAGGTTATGCAATAATTGTACCCATGATGTTTTCGCTTTTGGCATGGTACATTATATTAAAAGGGGTATCAACGTAATGGGACCGTCCACGACACGGTCGTTGTCTCCATGTCATGTTGACGGCCGACCTATAGAGCGTTCAGCCGACTGTTCAATTGCCTCCCCGCGCGCGCGACACCAATGCGTCCGTACAAGCCTCCTCACGGCAAGTTATCCGTCTCTACGACATGTTGACGGCTGGCGTACTGTATGTCCAGCCGACCGTTCAACTGTCTTCCCCGTGTGCGACATCAGAGCGTCCGCGTCAGCCGTCGTCACGAAACATCCCGTCTCCACGATCTATTGACATCTGACCTACTATCGACCAGCCGACAACAACCTCGACATCACTGCGGTCGAACGTATTCAGCTGACGGCGAGATCATGCGACCGACGGCCACATCTGTTATCGTTCTATTCAACCCAGCAGAATGACGCGAAGGGTATTGTTGACTTTGTGCGTCATAAGGCACGCTTCTGTGACTATTTTTGTTTTGTTTTCTGAACATTATATTATAAGTGTGAAATACGCCTTTCTGCTGGTGACGAATTTATTAACACTGATGTATATTATTTCATTTGCACCATTTCAGTTAGGTTTTAATTAATTGTAAACACATTCATGTTGATTACCTTGGTGTTGTTTTTCCTTTGTGGAAATTTCTTACACTCATATGTTGAGTTTAATGTAAGTACGGCCCACTCCTGGTTTTGCGTGGACCACCACCGAAATCCGTGACACATAACTAGACATAACCGCCTTGCAAGCAAACCAGTCGTGGTCCTCATTGGATTCATGACTGGAACAGATATTACAAAAACTGTAATGATGCATGGTGGGGAGGGGGGAGAATGTCATATTAAATTAAAAAACTCACTTTTACAGGTGTTGTAATAAATCAGTATTGGTGCTGAATGGTAATGGCTTTTGATTTGGTAACCTGCTTGAATTTTGTGATGTTATTATTTTATTCTTTCCCTGTGCATCCTTCTTGTCAAGGGATATATTTATTTTGATAAGCATGCTGTACTCAAGAAGAGTACGTCATTTATATATGAGTGCAACCATCTGGTAAAATGGATATCGCTCAAACAGACATAAATATAATTGGTTGATTCTGTAATTTTCCTCTTCAGCATACCAAAGTGTAGGTGTGATCTGTGTCACTGAAGCAGTTCTATGTGACTTGTGTGTTTGTGTGAGACAGGATGAAGGACTTTGCACGCTGGCATTTCTGTAACAGGATAGTGACCGCCGCCTTCCACTCCACCATCCAGTTGTGGAGCGTCATGATCAGTCATTTATAGATAAGTACAATAATCTTGTAAAATGGATATCGCTCAAATGGAGATACATATAATTGGTTGATTCTGTAATTTTTTCTCAGCAAAATACCAAAGTGTGTGTTTGTGATCTGTGTCATTGAAGCATTTCTATTTAACTTGTGTGTTTGTGTGATACAGGATGAAGAACTCTGCACACTGGCATCTCTTGTGGTGTCTGACGGAGGTGATAGATCAGGTGGTCCTCAATGCCAAGGTGCTCAACGCTGTCAAGGAGAACTGTAACATGATGGTGGCCGCCACCTTCCACACCATCATCCAGTTGTGGAACGTCATGATCAGCAATGATGGCGGCCTCGTCACGCGTGAGATAGGTCAGTCAGTGAGATAGGTCTGTCAGGAGAAAAGGGCTTTGAGGAGAATCCTGTCACTGTCATGGGCACCAGGTGTCTAAATGCTGCACCATAGTCACACAACACCATGTTTGTAGAGGGATGCTAAAAGTTGGCAAACTTTGTATTGAAATGTTGTTTCTCATAAGCATTTTATACACTATTTATGAAAATGTTGACCACATCATTGAATTTATTAAATATAACTATTTACCAAGCTAATGGTGCTCTTCCTTCTTGTTCACCGCTTTATAGGGGTGAGTGTCAGGTGAAACATTCATCCTTCTTTTGTCCAACCTCTTTGTTATTTTTATTCGATGAACCAAGTTGTTCTCACAAACTTGCAGCTACAATTGTTGATGTTATGCCAACGCCATTGTCTCCAGACCATAGAGACATGCCAGTGCAACACGTTCACTCAGGATTTTCCCTGTCAACATTTTCAAAACGTTTCTCTCCAACATGACTCCCTCTACGTTTCTCCAAGCATTCGCTCTCGCTTGTATACAATGTCTTTATTCTACCTATGAATGCCCATCCTCTGTAACCTTTCATCTAAGGTACACAAAATTTCTCTACCAGCTGTATTAATGCAAACCAGAGTTGAAAAAAATCATGATTTAAAAAAAAATCGAATTTATTTGATTTAAATCGGATTTTTTTGATTTTTTTGATTTATTTAAAATCTGGCATACACAATGTCATAAAATATTTTACTATCAGGCTATCATACAGCTACACAAATGTGCGCACTTTGTGCTTTTGTATTAAACAACACACAAAACTTTGTTGATATTGATGCTTGTAAACAATTATTTGTGTTAAATTCATATAAATCAGCGATTAAAAAAACCAGAACTAAAAAAATCATAAATCAATGATTTTTTTGGAGCGATTTAAATCAAATGATTTAAATCAAACAACCCTGATGCAAACATCCCATCAGTCGTTCCTTTTCCCTTTTTGAATCCCTGTTGTTCTTCCCCGAATTCTTGCTCTACCCTCTTTCTGATCCTCCCATCCAGGGTCCTCTTTAGCAGCTTCATGATGTGACTTAGAAATGCGATGCCTCTGTATTTCCCAGATCTTGCGCATCTCCCTTCTTCTACAATATTAGGACAATTAGCCCTGTTCGCTACTCGTCTGGTATGTTACCTTTCCTCATACGTGTTTTCACTACAGACAGATCAACATACACTTCTTTATAGGTTAGATAGAGTACACAGAATATGTAGTTTTCAATGTCTGCATACACATACTGAAAACTAAAGCTGATTGAGTGTTATTGTTTCTGATTCCTACCTACACAAATGCAGAAGTTCCCGCTGAGTATGAAGGGCATAGACCATAGTAGGAACAGTATCACACTTCACAGTGTCTATATCACCCCCAAAACAATCTCCCTGCTTGCTACATTTGACTAGAATATTTAAACTAAAAGTTATAAATACTGACTAATTCATAGAAACTGCACTTAAGACGTCTCATTTAGATGTGTTGATTATATTTGTTACGCTAATGTGCAAGTTGCTCCTGTGAAGCAGGGCAGTTTAGGCATTGTACATTTCTTGACTGTTTTCAGCCCTGAGTTGGAAATGGATTGAGATAGCCTATTGGACAATTTCGGGAGCTGTGCAGCACCAAGAGTCAGTGGGACAGGGCCCACAGCTTTTCCAGACATTCATCGTACACACCAGTCACATCACCAAAGTGATGCTGTCAGCGAATCATCCCGTCTCTGGTAGGTCCAATTCCCACGTATATTTCTTGGGAAAATATTCAAATATACCTGGAAAAACTTTGTTTAATGATGGTGACCATGTCACGTTGATGGCATGATTTTCAGTGGGCCATCAATCACATATCCTACTATATGACATCGACAGTTATATAAAATATACAAGTAAAAGCTTGGTTTTCTTTTCAAGTAATCCAAATTGAAGCATTGATTATGACCATATCAGCTTTCGTTTGATACGACGCGGCTTATCAGTAACAGATGCTTGAATAAAGGAAAGTTAATCACTGTAGCTCACTGCTGTGTTTGCAGTGTGCTCTGAGTATAACCATGTACATACGTGGAACGTGACCTGATTCCTTGCCATGACCAGCACACAGGATGGAACCACACCTTCAGTATATCCACAGTAACAACTTAGGTAAGTCACATTGACAGCATCTAGAATTACAAGAATTAGATATTCCAGTAAATTAGAATATATTCGGTTACGTAATAAAAAAAAATAATTTTGCCTTTACCTTGCACTATAGTTGTTGTTCCTGCTGTTTTATTGGAGAACTGGGAATACCTTTTTCTGAGACATGACCCGCCCGTTATGTGAAGACGAATGCTTTTATCTAGGAAAAGAAATCAAATTCACATTCGAGGAGCCACCTTAAAATGTTTATTTAATCAAGTTACTTGGCCAGCAAATTGTATTGTTTACTGATGTGATAATAACTTACTATCAACTAACCGTAATTCAATTATAGGCTTTCATATGCAAACACAGCCGCAATCAACCTCGAAAAGTGGACAATTTGCAGACATTCTGTGTGTAATGCAGTAGCAGAATAATATCCAGGATATACTTATGAAGAGATACTGTCTCATAAACAGTATTTCTGGAATATTGTCCGTGGAGTTAATGATGAGATGTTGTCCAGATAATATTGGTAAGGATACAGTCAGGAGGGTCAGCGAACATACCATGACTCGTGCAACTCTTTTGCGCACCGCCGCATTCGGGGAATTGTTTTTGGAATTACATGCATCCTGCTTATATTGAGTACGATAACGTATTAGTCTTTTCTCAATTGTATCACCTGTAAACAAAGGAAAGAGGCATTTGTTGTAATTTTACAATGACACTAAACATTCAAACACTACCACACCCAGTCACTGTGCAAATATGCGCATGGAACAATTTTATAATATTTCATCAATTTATGAATGGGAAGGTATATTTTATTTGCAAACTCCATTTTTACTTGACAACTATTATAGCCTGTCTACTATAATAATATTTGCATATGTGTTTGTATGTATTATTATTCAGGCAAAGTTTTGACCACATCTATATGGACGAACCAATGTGGTACATAACTCCGTATGTTATGCATGGTTGGGCAACCTAAACTGACTTTACCATGAACTGTCAGGGCGATCAGGGCGAAATGCGCCAGGTATATGGGTGGCTGTCTTGCCCCAGAGGTGCACCAATATGACTTTTTGGGGTATGCTTCCTACTGCAAATGTTCATCATCCCATGGTCGTCGGCATACTGCTTCGAATATTCATCCTATCATTTTACCATGATTCAACATATGTGTTGCTCATTTACATGTTGGTATTGTTCTTACGTAATATAGCTATCTGTAATATAGATGTAATGTTTGGTCGAGTTAGAATTATATATTTTTGAAATGCACCCATTGGTTGATTCAGACAGAAAAGGAAGCATTTAACTAGACCGTTTTTCTTACATCTGCGCGTAACAAGATATTTGTAAATTTTGTTTTTTAACATATTCACATGGCCTGCATTAACAGAAACTGTAGATAATCTGTCCCATTCATTTATTGGCCTTAGGGAGGTTGAAATAACAACTTCTGTGTATATCACTCCACACACAAAGGGAAATTAATAAATTCGGTTTTGTTATAATTGACGAAATCATGCCAAAGACATATCACGTTCCATCTATTCGTATTTTAGCGCCTTTGTTTTTAAAGACCTCTGTCCAGATATACAGATTATTGGAGGTTTCATGTAAAGTCTCTCAATCCCGCTGAGCCTCAAAAATTGTATGGCAATTAGACTGAATTAATATTACACAATTAATTGTTTCAGTACTATGAAGGAAAGTTTATTTTGGCAAAAGTGTACCCTGTACGTGAAAACGCCCACATACAAATGTATTTATTATTACGTTAACTTTAAATAATGTAAAAATTATAACTTATGTTTGTGCAGTCGGGGTTCCAACAAAATGAAGGCATTGCCACATGGTTCCTCCTGGAAGTGTTTAAGGACAATCAGTGCGGACAGTACTGGTGACACAGCAAATGATAAAGACTGAATTTATGCCATTCAGTGAACCATGCAGACTTGAGCGGATCCAGACATCGGGTAGTGGGTCCAAGCAGTGTATAGAAATAGACCATTTCGTTGCTGAGGCTATCTGCCGCATTTGATACCATTGGTCAAAGGACGACTTATTAAAAGCATGTCAATGTGGTGTAGCATAACTGACACAGATCTGGTTCTCATCATATTTAACTGATAGATACAAAAGAATGAAGATAGCGAATTGTCTCTCAGCTGCACTCCCTACTTCACGTAGTGTTCCTCAGGGTGTTTCACTCCGTACGCTACTCTACTTGGCTCAGTTATCCAACGTCACAACTTGGATCACCAAGTGTATGCAAATAAATCATATACCTATTCTATTTTGTCTACACAAGATACAAATCACTTCCAAAACTAGCTCAGGGATCGTCTCCACAAAATCTTCCATTGGATGACAGAGACCGCATTAAAGTTAAATGCAAGTAAATCCGAGTTTGTTATTATTGGTAGGTTAAATGTTGCATGTCTATTTGAGTCGATTAGGTGTGCACAATATGTTGCAAGACGTTTCCTTATGTGTCAGTCTTTAGATTGCATGTAGAGAAGCACAGTAAAATCAAAACCTGTGGAAAGCATTAGCTTAACAGTGTGACCTGGCTGTTCTTCGAAGAGAACAAATTTGCATATGTGCAGGAGTGCCATAAAACACTATCATTATATAGCCTTTTTGTTTTGGGAGTGACGAAGAGTGATATAATGAAAGCATTGAGTTACTAAAATGCAAGGAAGGACATCAACATAATAATTTACATGTAAATGATTAAGGATTGACAGACGTTTGGTACGATGACAATAAAACGGATGCCGATTGATCAACTAATGCGAATCGAGAATAATAAACTGAATCTGAATATGTAATGATCGATATTGTTTTGTTTAAAAAATAAGAGACCAATGACGTGAGTGACACTTAGCCATTATCAGCTATTTGGTTGCACCTCCTATCGGTCGGTGGAGAGACCAATCCACAGTCACCGAATCTCTTATAGTTGCATTCGAGCAGCTCTCAGGGGAGAGGTTTGTCGGCCCCCGGACCATTGTAGTTCTCCACCCAAACTACTGACAACCCCTATGTGTTGAGCTAGCAACCTCTTATGACAAAACGACTACCCGTTTATATAGTAGGTACACCCTTATTAGGTGAATTTATGGTGTGAACTCTTGAAACATGTTCACTTTACATTTATCTGACATAACATTTACTAATTAAACAATTTAGTGAATTAGAATGTTTCTTAAATAGCATAGTTCATGTTGTAATGGAGCAAAGTGTATAACATGCTTAACTAATATTACTAGTCTATGTTATTGGTATTCATTTATGCAGATTTATTGGTGGAAATTATGCGCATGCGCCGGAAGTGATCACTCTAAGATGGCGTCTACTACAGCGTCGGTCGAGTATCAATAAACCTACATAACCCTGCCTAAGGAATACAACACACTCCAAGTGGAAAAGGTTTATTATATGGCCAATAGTATCATCGAACAGTTGTGTCAACTGGTATGTCTGTTTATTATCTAGGCATCTAGCAGTTCCCACTGCCGTTACTTTGTCAGTCAAAACGCTTAGAAAGTGTCTCGTCTCCCTGCCAGCAACAGACTAGCCACATTTTCATGCAGCTAATATACAGTCATGAGCTGCATCAGAAGCAGAAAAAGATAGTTGTCACTAGCAATTAATCTGTCCCAACACACTAATCACAACTCCATATGAAATGTACAATCGTATGTAGAATGCCAGCAGAAAGCTTCGTAGAGCCATCCTCGAAATATGTATCCAAATTAACACCATATCAAATATGTGTACTGTGTAGTATAGATATTATTTATCTACAAAACCAAATGACGTTTATACATAAACCATCCGCATTCTTTTAGGTCACAAATTCGTTGTTTATAATGCACCTTTTGTTTTCATAGTAGCTGTATCGAAGCATTTCTTTGTTCACCCATTTCGTCCGACTGGCTGTCAACGCAATGCACTTCTACCTATTTAGCTGCTGTCAGCTTTTACAGACAACACCACAGGAAGCAAGCAGTGTGTGCTATGGACATATAACGTATGTTGACTCAGATATCATGCAAGTCAACACGGCTATAGCACACGAAATGCTGTCTTGCACAGTCCTCCATATTTCTTCAATTGGTCGTTCTTCAGTCATGATAGGCCCCACACATTAGCAGAAGCACCAACTTCGCATGGATTGTTATATACTACACGCTAAAAGCAAGAATTCCCTGCATGCTGGCTGGTGGACATGAATTAACACCTTTTGTCTGTGCTGGCGGAGGTAATCAACGAACCCCGACAGGCATTGTCCATGCGCACGGACGGCTTTGTCCTGTTTGCATCAGATAATCTTTAGCAGCACCACGCCTTGACATTTGTCAACCCCGTGAATGACGTTGTAATCCTCACTTAGAAGCGAAATTTCTATATCGCAATTATTCTGGTATCCTAATTGCATCGACACATGCGTGTTGTTCTATTGAGGAAACGTAATCGTTCTGTTTACAACAATTTTTTTTCAACACGTTTACACACAAAATAATAGTACGCATCAGTTAGTGTGCGTTCCGTGTTCTGCTGTAAATGTGACTTCGGCGTGGGCAGAAAAGGACAGCCCCTTACACTGGACTCCCAAGCACGCACACACGCATGGATTAGGGAGGGAGGGAGGGAGGGAGGGAGGGAGGGAGGGAGGGAGGGAGGCGGGGATGGAAGCAGACAGGTGGAAAGCGGGAAGGCAGGCAAACAGACAGGAACAGTGATTTCGTGGTATCCAGTCCTTGGGATTGCTCAAAGTGATTGACATTTCAACCCATGGCAGAAATGTTCGGTCAAAATCCACCTCAACTTTTCTGGAAAGCAATTATTCTGGTATCCTAATTGTAACGACACACGCGTATTTTTTATGTCGAGAATACGTAATCATTCTGTTTAAAGCAATTTTTTTATTTATCAAATGCACAATGAAATGTACGTAATTCTTAGAATAATTATTGTTGTTAGATTCACTTTCACATACCATAAAAAAAAGTTCATTGAAGTGAGCAGTACCTTCAGCAGATTATGAAATCGTTGTTTGACCTGTGAATCCACTTTCACACTGTGCTCCTTAAAAAGTGCTCTGTATGTCAAATGTTCAATGCCTGAGCTGTTGTTTATACAACATGGAAATACCAACTTGTCTGTAGGATTATGGGTTCAGAGATTACCTGTTCATTGAAACAAATTAAACAATGCAGTCAAATGACTCCCTTGTGTTGTGTTTGCACTGTTGGTGTGGGTTCGCGTGGCAGCTCATTTGGGGAGTAAACAGCAGCAGTAGTATTGACAGATGTGACAATGATGACAGTGGCAATGCCCAAATGACAATAACAACAGTGGCAATGACAGTTGTCTGTGCTTTACATTGCTATGTTTGATGTGTGCCTAACAACGCGTCCGGCTAGATGGTTGTCAACCGACTCGGTGAGAATGTCTGCTTATTTTCGTCAGCTGAAGCAACCCGGGTTCAAACCCTCTTGCTGCCGTATCAAAGCTTTGGCAATTTTTCCCCACGTTACCACAGTTCACTCAGCTATAAATGAGTACACAACTAGAGACAGTGGTGGAAATGTGAACGAATGATCTTCGATAAATAATGACTCCCTCTACCTTTCTCCAAACATTAGCACCCGCTTGTATACGACATCTCACTTCTACCTCTGAATGACCATCCTCCACAACCTTTCATCTAAGGTACACAAAGCCATCCACTTACTTGATCTCCTTACTTTCCAAACTGATTGTCAGCTCCTCTCTCTGGTGTCCAACCCACGTCCGTGCTTCTTGAACGCCCCCTTCCATTCCTCCAACAGTTCCTGTAGTCCTTATTTGTTCTCTGCTATTTTGGCCAAATCGTCTGCATACACCATATTCCTGAGAAGGTCCACAAATCCCATTGCCAATCTCCCATGCATCTCCAACCATTTATCTACCAGCTGTCTTAATACAAACATCCCATCAGTCGTTCCTGTTCCCTTTCTGAATCCCTGTTGTTCTTCCCCGAATTCTTGCTCAACTCTCTTTCTGATCCTCCCATCCAGGGTCCTCTCTAGCTGCTTCATGGTGCGACTTAGAAATGCGATACCTCTGTATTTCCCAGGTCTTGCGCATCTCCCTTCTTCTACAACATTGGGACAATTAGCCCCAGTTCACTACTCGTCTGATACGTTACCTTTCCTCATACAGGTAATCACTACAGACAGACCAACATACACTTCTTTATAGGTTAGACAGAGTACACAGAATATGTAGTTTTCAATGTCTGCATACACATTTTGAAAACTAAATAGTGGGAAGAGTATCACACCCCTCAGTGTCTATATCACCCCCAAAACAATCTCCCTGCTTGCTACATTTGACTAGAATATTTAAACTAAAAGTTATAAATATTGACTAATTCGCAGAAACTGCACTTAAGGCGTCTCATTTAGATGTGTTGATTATATTTGTTACGCTAATGTGCAAGTTGCTCCTGTGAAGCAGGGCAGATAAGGCATTGTACATTTCTTGACTGTTTTCAGCCCTGAGTTGGAAATGGATTGAGATAGCCTATTGGACAATTTCGGGAGCTGTGCAGCACCAAGAGTCAGTGGGACAGGGCCCACAGCTTTTCCAGACATTCACCGTACACACCAGTCACATCACCAAAGTGATGCTGTCAGCGAAGCATCCCGTCTCTGGTAGGTCCAATTCCCACGTATATTTCTTGGGAAAATATTCAAATATACCTGGAAAAACTTTGTTTAATGATGGTGACCATGTCACGTTGATGGCATGATTTTCAGTGGGCCATCAATCACATATCCTACTATATGACATCGACAGTTATATAAAATATACAAGTAAAAGCTTGGTTTTCTTTTCAAGTAATCCAAATTGAAGCATTGATTATGACCATATCAGCTTTCGTTTGATACGACGCGGCTTATCAGTAACAGATGCTTGAATAAAGGAAAGTTAATCACTGTAGCTCACTGCTGTGTTTGCAGTGTGCTCTGAGTATAACCATGTACATACGTGGAACGTGACCTGATTCCTTGCCATGACCAGCACACAGGATGGAACCACACCTTCAGTATATCCACAGTAACAACTTAGGTAAGTCACATTGACAGCATCTAGAATTACAAGAATTAGATATTCCAGTAAATTAGAATATATTCGGTTACGTAATAAAAAAAAAATAATTTTGCCTTTACCTTGCACTATAGTTGTTGTTCCTGCTGTTTTATTGGAGAACTGGGAATACCTTTTTCTGAGACATGACCCGCCCGTTATGTGAAGACGAATGCTTTTATCTAGGAAAAGAAATCAAATTCACATTCGAGGAGCCACCTTAAAATGTTTATTTAATCAAGTTACTTGGCCAGCAAATTGTTTTGTTTACTGATGTGATAATAACTTACTATCAACTAACCGTAATTCAATTATAGGCTTTCATATGCAAACACAGCCGCAATCAACCTCGAAAAGTGGACAATTTGCAGACATTCTGTGTGTAATGCAGTAGCAGAATAATATCCAGGATATACTTATGAAGAGATACTGTCTCATAAACAGTATTTCTGGAATATTGTCCGTGGAGTTAATGATGAGATGTTGTCCAGATAATATTGGTAAGGATACAGTCAGGAGGGTCAGCGAACATACCATGACTCGTGCAACTCTTGCGCACCGCCGCATTCGGGGAATTGTTTTTGGAATTACATGCATCCTGCTTATATTGAGTACGATAACGTATTAGTCTTTTCTCAATTGTATCACCTGTAAACAAAGGAAAGAGGCATTTGTTGTAATTTTACAATGACACTAAACATTCAAACACTACCACACCCAGTCACTGTGCAAATATGCGCATGGAACAATTTTATAATATTTCATCAATTTATGAATGGGAAGGTATATTTTATTTGCAAATTCCATTTTTACTTGACAACTATTATAGCCTGTGTACTATAATAATATTTGCATATGTGTTTGTATGTATTATTATTCAGGCAAAGTTTTGACCACATCTATATGGACGAACCAATGTGGTACATAACTCCGTATGTTATGCATGGTTGGGCAACCTAAACTGACTTTACCATGAACTGTCAGGGCGATCAGGGCGAAATGCGCCAGGTATATGGGTGGCTGTCTTGCCCCAGAGGTGCACCAATATGGCTTTTTGGGGTATGCTTCCTACTGCAAATGTTCATCCTCCCATGGTCGTCGGCATACTGCTTCGAATATTCATCCTATCATTTCACCATGATTCAACATATGTGTTGCTCATTTACATGTTGGTATTGTTCTTACGTAATATAGCTATCTGTAATATAGATGTAATGTTTGGTCGAGTTAGAATTATATATTTTTGAAATGCACCCATTGGTTGATTCAGACAGAAAAGGAAGCATTTAACTAGACCGTTTTTCTTACATCTGCGCGTAACAAGATATTTGTAAATTTTGTTTTTTAACATATTCACATGGCCTGCATTAACAGAAACTGTAGATAATCTGTCCCATTCATTTATTGGCCTTAGGGAGGTTGAAATGACAACTTCTGTGTATATCACTCCACACACAAAGGGAAAATTAATAAATTCGGTTTTGTTATAATTGACGAAATCATGCCAAAGACATATCACGTTCCATCTATTCGTATTTTAGCGCCTTTGTTTTTAAAGACCTCTGTCCAGATATACAGATTATTGGAGGTTTCATGTAAAGTCTCTCAATCCCGCTGAGCCTCAAAAATTGTATGGTAATTAGACTGAATTAATATTACACAATTAATTGTTTCAGTACTATGAGGGAAAGTTTATTTTGGCAAAAGTGTACCCTGTACGTGAAAACGCCCACATACAAATGTATTTATTATTACGTTAACTTTAAATAATGTCAAAATTATAACTTATGTTTGTGCAGTCGGGGTTCCAACAAAATGAAGGCATTGCCACATGGTTCCTCCTGGAAGTGTTTAAGGACAATCAGTGCGGACAGTACTGGTGACACAGCAAATGATAAAGACTGAATTTATGCCATTCAGTGAACCATGCAGACTTGAGCGGATCCAGACACCGGGTAGTGGGTCCAAGCAGTGTATAGAAAGAGACCATTTCGTTGCTGAGGCTGTCTGCCGCATTTGATACCATTGGTCAAAGGACGACTTATTAAAAGCATGTCAATGTGGTGTGGCATAACTGGCACAGATCTGGTTCTCATCATATTTAACTGATAGATACAAAAGAATGAAGATAGCGAATTGTTTCTCAGCTGCGCTCCCTACTTCACGTAGTGTTCCTCATGGTGTTTCACTCTCTACGCTACTCTACTTGGCTCAGTTATCCAAAGTCACAACTTGGATCACCAAGTGGATGCAAATAAATCATAGACCTATTCTATTTTGTCTACACAAGATACAAATCACTTCCAAAACTAGCTCAGGGATCGTCTCCACAAAATCTTCCATTGGATGATAGAGACCGCATTAAAGTTAAATGCAAGTAAATCCGAGTTTGTTATTATTGGTAGGGTAAATGTTGCATGTCTATTTGAGTCGATTAGGTGTGCACAATATGTTGCAAGACGTTTCCTTATGTGTCAGTCTTTAGATTGCATGTAGAGAAGCACAGTAAAATCAAAACCTGTGGAAAGCATTAGGTTAACAGTGTGACCTGGCTGTTCTTCGAAGAGAACACATTTGCATATGTGCAGGAGTGCCATAAAACACTATCATTATATAGCCTTTTTGTTTTGGGAGTGACGAAGAGTGATATAATGAAAGCATTGAGTTACTAAAATGCAAGGAAGGACATCAACATAATAATTTACATGTAAATGATTAAGGATTGACAGACGTTTGGTACGATGACGATAAAACGGATGCCGATTGATCAACTAATGCGAATCGAGAATAATAAACTGAATCTGAATATGTAATGATCGATATTGTTTTGTTTAAAAAATAAGAGACCAATGACGTGAGTGACACTTAGCCATTATCAGCTATTTGGTTGCACCTCCTATCGGTCGGTGGAGAGACCAATCCACAGTCACCGAATCTCTTATAGTTGCATTCGAGCAGCTCTCAGGGGAGAGGTTTGTCGGCCCCCGGACCATTGTAGTTCTCCACCCAAACTACTGACAACCCCTATGTGTTGAGCTAGCAACCTCTTATGACAAAACGACTACCCGTTTATATAGTAGGTACACCCTTATTAGGTGAATTTATGGTGTGAACTCTTGAAACATGTTCACTTTACATTTATCTGACATAACATTTACTAATTAAACAATTTAGTGAATTAGAATGTTTCTTAAATAGCATAGTTCATGTTGTAATGGAGCAAAGTGTATAACATGCTTAACTAATATTACTAGTCTATGTTATTGGTATTCATTTATGCAGATTTATTGGTGGAAATTATGCGCATGCGCCGGAAGTGATCACTCTAAGATGGCGTCTACTACAGCGTCGGTCGAGTATCAATAAACCTACATAACCCTGCCTAAGGAATACAACACACTCCAAGTGGAAAAGGTTTATTATATGGCCAATAGTATCATCGAACATTTGTGTCAACTGGTATGTCTGTTTATTATCTAGGCATCTAGCAGTTCCCACTGCCGTTACTTTGTCAGTCAAAACGCTTAGAAAGTGTCTCGTCTCCCTGCCAGCAACAGACTAGCCACATTTTCATGCAGCTAATATACAGTCATGAGCTGCATCAGAAGCAGAAAAAGATAGTTGTCACTAGCAGTTAATCTGTCCCTATGCACTAATCACAACTACATATGAAATGTACAATCGTATGTAGAATGCCAGCAGAAAGGTTCGTAGAGCCATCCTCGAAATATGTATCCAAATTAACACCATATCAAATATGTGTACTGTGTAGTATAGATATTATTTATCAACAAAACCAAATGACGTTTATACATAAACCATCCGCATTCTTTTAGGTCACAAATTCGTTGTTTATAATGCACCTTTTGTTTTCATAGTTGCTATATCGAAGCATTTCTTTGTTCACCCATTTCGTCCGACTGGCTGTCAACGCAATGCACTTCTACCTATTTAGCTGCTATCAGCGTTTACAGCAACACCACAGGAAGCAAGCAGTGTGTGCTATGGACATATAACGTACGTTGACTCAGATATCATGCAAGTCAACACGGCTATAGCACACGAAATGCTGTCTTGCACACTCCTCCATATTTCTTCAATTGGTCGTTCTTCAGTCATGATAGGCCCCACACATTAGCAGAAGCACCAACTTCGCATGGATTGTTATATGCTACACGCTAAAAGCAAGAATTCCCTGCATGCTGGCTGGTGGACATGAATTAACACCTTTTGTCTGTGCTGGCGGAGGTAATCAACGAACCCCGACAGGCATTGTCCATGCGCACGGACGGCGTTGTCCTGTTTGCATCAGATAATCTTTAGCAGCACCACGCCTTGACATTTGTCAACGCCGTGAATGACGTTGTAATCCTCACTTAGAAGCGAAATTTCTATATCGCAATTATTCTGGTATCCTAATTGCATCGACACATGCGTGTTGTTCTATTGAGGAAACGTAATTGTTCTGTTTACAACAATTTTTTTTTCAACACGTTTACACACAAAATAATAGTACGCATCAGTTAGTGTGCGTTCCGTGTTCTGCTGTAAATGTGACTTCAGCGTGGGCAGAAAAGGACAGCCGCTTACACTGGACTCCCAAGCACGCACACACGCATGGATGAGGGAGGGAGGAGGGAGGGAGGGAGGCGGGGATGGAAGCAGACAGGTGGAAAGCGGGAAGGCAGGCAAACAGACAGGAACAGTGATTTCGTGGTATCCAGTCCTTGGGATTGCTCAAAGTGATTGACATTTCAACCCATGGCAGAAATGTTCGGTCAAAATCCACCTCAACTTTTCTGGAAAGCAATTATTCTGGTATCCTAATTGTAACGACACACGCGTATTTTTTATGTCGAGAATACGTAATCATTCTGTTTAAAGCAATTTTTTTTATTTATCAAATGCACAATGAAATGTACGTAATTCTTTGAATAATTATTGTTGTTAGATTCACTTTCACATACCATAAAAAAAAGTTCATTGAAGTGAGCAGTACCTTCAGCAGATTATGAAATCGTTGTTTGACCTGTGAATCCACTTTCACACTGTGCTCCTTAAAAAGTGCTCTGTATGTCAAATGTTCAATGCCTGAGCTGTTGTTTATACAACATGGAAATACCAACTTGTCTGTAGGATTATGGGTTCAGAGATTACCTGTTCATTGAAACAAATTAAACAATGCAGTCAAATGACTCCCTTGTGTTGTGTTTGCACTGTTGGTGTGGGTTCGCGTGGCAGCTCATTTGGGGAGTAAACAGCAGCAGTAGTATTGACAGATGTGACAATGATGACAGTGGCAATGCCCAAATGACAATAACAACAGTGGCAATGACAGTTGTCTGTGCTTTACATTGCTATGTTTGATGTGTGCCTAACAACGCGTCCGGCTAGATGGTTGTCAACCGACTCGGTGAGAATGTCTGCTTATTTTCGTCAGCTGAAGCAACCCGGGTTCAAACCCTCTTGCTGCCGTATCAAAGCTTTGGCAATTTTTCCCCCCGTTACCACAGTTCACTCAGCTATAAATGAGTACACAACTAGAGACAGTGGTGGAAATGTGAACGAATGATCTTCGATAAATAATGACTCCCTCTACCTTTCTCCAAACATTAGCACCCACTTGTATACGACATCTCACTTCTACCTCTGAATGACCATCCTCCACAACCTTTCATCTAAGGTACACAAAGCCATCCACTTACTTGATCTCCTTACTTTCCAAACTGATTGTCAGCTCCTCTCTCTGGTGTCCAACCCACGTCCGTGCTTCTTGAACGCCCCCTTCCATTCCTCCAACAGTTCCTGTAGTCCTTATTTATTCTCTGCTATTTTGGCCAAATCGTCTGCATACACCATATTCCTGAGAAGGTCCACAAATCCCATTGCCAATCTCCCATGCATCTCCAACCATTTATCTACCAGCTGTCTTAATACAAACATCCCATCAGTCGTTCCTGTTCCCTTTCTGAATCCCTGTTATTCTTCCCCGAATTCTTGCTCAACTCTCTTTCTGATCCTCCCATCCAGGGTCCTCTCTAGCTGCTTCATGGTGCGACTTAGAAATGCGATACCTCTGTATTTCCCAGGTCTTGCGCATCTCCCTTCTTCTACAACATTGGGACAATTAGCCCCAGTTCACTACTCGTCTGGTACGTTACCTTTCCTCATACAGGTAATCACTACAGACAGACCAACATACACTTTTTTATAGGTTAGATAGAGTACACAGAATATGTAGTTTTCAATATCTGCATACACATTTTGAAAACTAAATAGTGGGAAGAGTATCACACCCCTCAGTGTCTATATCACCCCCAAAACAATCTCCCTGCTTGCTACATTTGACTAGAATATTTAAACTAAAAGTTATAAATATTGACTAATTCGCAGAAACTGCACTTAAGGCGTCTCATTTAGATGTGTTGATTATATTTGTTACGCTAATGTGCAAGTTGCTCCTGTGAAGCAGGGCAGATTAGGCATTGTACATTTCTTGACTGTTTTCAGCCCTGAGTTGGAAATGGATTGAGATAGCCTATTGGACAATTTCGGGAGCTGTGCAGCACCAAGAGTCAGTGGGACAGGGCCCACAGCTTTTCCAGACATTCACCGTACACACCAGTCACATCACCAAAGTGATGCTGTCAGCGAAGCATCCCGTCTCTGGTAGGTCCAATTCCCACGTATATTTCTTGGGAAAATATTCAAATATACCTGGAAAAACTTTGTTTAATGATGGTGACCATGTCACGTTGATGGCATGATTTTCAGTGGGCCATCAATCACATATCCTACTATATGACATCGACAGTTATATAAAATATACAAGTAAAAGCTTGGTTTTCTTTTCAAGTAATCCAAATTGAAGCATTGATTATGACCATATCAGCTTTCGTTTGATACGACGCGGCTTATCAGTAACAGATGCTTGAATAAAGGAAAGTTAATCACTGTAGCTCACTGCTGTGTTTGCAGTGTGCTCTGAGTATAACCATGTACATACGTGGAACGTGACCTGATTCCTTGCCATGACCAGCACACAGAATGGAACCACACCTTCAGTATATCCACAGTAACAACTTAGGTAAGTCACATTGACAGCATCTAGAATTACAAGAATTAGATATTCCAGTAAATTAGAATATATTCGGTTACGTAATAAAAAAAAATAATTTTGCCTTTACCTTGCACTATAGTTGTTGTTCCTGCTGTTTTATTGGAGAACTGGGATTACCTTTTTCTGAGACATGACCCGCCCGTTATGTGAAGACGAATGCTTTTATCTAGGAAAAGAAATCAAATTCACATTCGAGGAGCCACCTTAAAATGTTTATTTAATCAAGTTACTTGGCCAGCAAATTGTATTGTTTACTGATGTGATAATAACTTACTATCAACTAACCGTAATTCAATTATAGGCTTTCATATGCAAACACAGCCGCAATCAACCTCGAAAAGTGGACAATTTGCAGACATTCTGTGTGTAATGCAGTAGCAGAATAATATCCAGGATATACTTATGAAGAGATACTGTCTCATAAACAGTATTTCTGGAATATTGTCCGTGGAGTTAATGATGAGATGTTGTCCAGATAATATTGGTAAGGATACAGTCAGGAGGGTCAGCGAACATACCATGACTCGTGCAACTCTTGCGCACCGCCGCATTCGGGGAATTGTTTTTGGAATTACATGCATCCTGCTTATATTGAGTACGATAACGTATTAGTCTTTTCTCAATTGTATCACCTGTAAACAAAGGAAAGAGGCATTTGTTGTAATTTTACAATGACACTAAACATTCAAACACTACCACACCCAGTCACTGTGCAAATATGCGCATGGAACAATTTTATAATATTTCATCAATTTATGAATGGGAAGGTATATTTTATTTGCAAATTCCATTTTTACTTGACAACTATTATAGCCTGTGTACTATAATAATATTTGCATATGTGTTTGTATGTATTATTATTCAGGCAAAGTTTTGACCACATCTATATGGACGAACCAATGTGGTACATAACTCCGTATGTTATGCATGGTTGGGCAACCTAAACTGACTTTACCATGAACTGTCAGGGCGATCAGGGCGAAATGCGCCAGGTATATGGGTGGCTGTCTTGCCCCAGAGGTGCACCAATATGACTTTTTGGGGTATGCTTCCTACTGCAAATGTTCATCATCCCATGGTCGTCGGCATACTGCTTCGAATATTCATCCTATCATTTTACCATGATTCAACATATTTGTTGCTCATTTACATGTTGGTATTTTTCTTACGTAATATAGCTATCTGTAATATAGATGTAATGTTTGGTCGAGTTAGAATTATATATTTTTGAAATGCACCCATTGGTTGATTCAGACAGAAAAGGAAGCATTTAACTAGACCGTTTTTCTTACATCTGCGCGTAAAAAGATATTTGTAAATTTTGTTTTTTTAACATATTCACATGGCCTGCATTAACAGAAACTGTAGATAATCTGTCCCATTCATTTATTGGCCTTAGGGAGGTTGAAATAACAACTTCTGTGTATATCACTCCACACACAAAGGGAAATTAATAAATTCGGTTTTGTTATAATTGACGAAATCATGCCAAAGACATATCACGTTCCATCTATTCGTATTTTAGCGCCTTTGTTTTTAAAGACCTCTGTCCAGATATACAGATTATTGGAAGTTTCATGTAAAGTCTCTCAATCCCGCTGAGCCTCAAAAATTGTATGGCAATTAATATTACAGAATTAATTTTTTCAGTACTATGAGGGAAAGTTTATTTTGGCAAAAGTGTACCCTGTACGTGAAAACGCCCACATACAAATGTATTTATTATTACGTTAACTTTAAATAATGTCAAAATTATAACTTATGTTAGTGCAGTCGGGGTTCCAACAAAATGAAGGCATTGCCACATGGTTCCTCCTGGAAGTGTTTAAGGACAATCAGTGCGGACAGTACTGGTGACACAGCAAATGATAAAGACTGAATTTATGCCATTCAGTGAACCATGCAGACTTGAGCGGATCCAGACACTGGGTAGTGGGTCCAAGCAGTGTATAGAAAGAGACCATTTCGTTGCTGAGACTATCTGCCGCATTTGATACCATTGGTCAAAGGACGGCTTATTAAAAGCATGTCAATGTGGTGTGGCATAAGTGGCACAGATCTGGTTCTCATCATATTTAACTGATAGATACAAAAGAATGAAGATAGCGAATTGTTTCTCAGATGCGCTCCCTACTTCACGTAGTGTTCCTCAGGGTGTTTCACTCTCTACGCTACTCTACTTGGCTCAGTTATCCAACGTCACAACTTGGATCACCAAGTGTATGCAAATAAATCATAGACCTATTCTATTTTGTCTACACGAGATACAAATCACTTCCAAAATTAGCTCAGGGATCGTCTCCACAAAATCTTCCATTGGATGACAGAGACCACATTAAAGTTAAATGCAAGTAAATCCGAGTTTGTTATTATTGGTAGGGTAAATGTTGCATGTCTATTTGAGTCGATTAGGTGTGCACAATACGTTGCAAGACGTTTCCTTATGTGTCAGTCTTTAGATTGCATGTAGAGAAGCACAGTAAAATCAAAACCTGTGGAAAGCATTAGCTTAACAGTGTCACCTGGCTGTTCTTCGAAGAGAACAAATTTGCATATGTGCAGGAGTGCCATAAAACACTATCATTATATAGCCTTTTTGTTTTGGGAGTGACGTAGAGTGATATAATGAAAGCATTGAGTTACTAAAATGCAAGGAAGGACATCAACATAATAATTTACATGTAAATGATTAAGGATTGACAGACGTTTGGTACGATGACAATAAAACGGATGCCGATTGATCAACTAATGCGAATCGAGAATAATAAACTGAATCTGAATATGTAATGATCGATATTCTTTTGTTTAAAAAATAAGAGACCAATGACGTGAGTGACACTTAGCCATTATCAGCTATTTGGTTGCACCTCCTATCGGTCGGTGGAGAGACCAATCCACAGTCACCGAATCTCTTATAGTTGCATTCGAGCAGCTCTCAGGGGAGAGGTTTGTCGGCCCCCAGACCCTTGTAGTTCTCCACCCAAACTACTGACAACCCCTATGTGTTGAGCTAGCAACCTCTTATGACAAAACGACTACCCGTTTATATAGTAGGTACACCCTTATTAGGTGAATTTATGGTGTGAACTCTTGAAACATGTTCACTTTACATTTATCTGACATAACATTTACTAATTAAACAATTTAGTTAATTAGAATGTTTCTTAAATAGCATAGTTGATGTTGTAATGGAGCAAAGTGTATAACATGCATAAATAATATTACTAGTCTATGTTATTGGTATTCATTTATGCAGATTTATTGGTGGAAATTATGCGCATGCGCCGGAAGTGATCACTCTAAGATGGCGTCTACTACAGCGTCGGTCGAGTATCAATAAACCTACATAACCCTGCCTAAGGAATACAACACACTCCAAGTGGAAAAGGTTTATTATATGGCCAATAGTATCATCGAACATTTGTGTCAACTGGTATGTCTGTTTATTATCTAGGCATCTAGCAGTTCCCACTGCCGTTACTTTGTCAGTCAAAACGCTTAGAAAGTGTCTCGTCTCCCTGCCAGCAACAGACTAGCCACATTTTCATGCAGCTAATATACAGTCATGAGCTGCATCAGAAGCAGAAAAAGATAGTTGTCACTAGCAATTAATCTGTCCCAACACACTAATCACAACTCCATATGAAATGTACAATCGCATGTAGAATGCCAGCAGAAAGGTTCGTAGAGCCATCCTCGAAATATGTATCCAAATTAACACCATATCAAATATGTGTACTGTGTAGTATATATATTATTTATCTACAAAACCAAATGACGTTTATACATAAACCATCCGCATTCTTTTAGGTCACAAATTCGTTGTTTATAATGCACCTTTTTTTTTCGAAGCATTTCTTTGTTCACCCATTTCGTCCGACTAGCCGTCAACGCAATGCACTTCTACCTACTTAGCGGCTATCAGCTTTTACAGACAACACCACAGGAAGCAAGCAGTGTGTGCTATGGACATACAACGTATGTTGACTCATATATCATGCAAGTCAACACGGATATAGCACACGAAATGCTGTCTTGCACACTCCTCCATATTTCTTCAATTGGTCGTTCTTCAGTCATGATAGGCCCCACACAGTATGCCATTTGTCGCTTCATTAGCAGAAGCACCAACTTCGCATGGATTGTTATATACTACACGCTAAAAGCAAGAATTCCCTGCATGCTGCCTGGTGGACAGGAATTAACACCTTTGTCTGTGCTGGCGGAGGTAATCAACGAACCCCGACAGGCATTGTCCATGCGCACGGACGGCGTTGTCCTGTTTGCATCAGATAATCTTTAGCAGCACCACGCCTTGACATTTGTCAACGCCGTGAATGACGTTGTAATCCTCACTTAGAAGCGAAATTTCTATATCGCAATTATTCTGGTATCCTAATTGCATCGACACATGCGTGTTGTTCTATTGAGGAAACGTAATCGTTCTGTTTACAGCAATTTTTTTCAACACGTTTACACACAAAAATAATAGTACGCATCAGTTAGTGTGCGTTCCGTGTTCTGCTGTAAATGTGACTTCAACGTGGGCAGAAAAGGACAGCCCCTTACACTGGACTCCCAAGCACGCACACACGCATTGATGAGGGAGGGAGGGAGGGAGGCGGGGATGGAAGCAGACAGGTGGAAAGCGGGAAGGCAGGCAAACAGACAGGAACAATGCTTTCGTGGTATCCAGTCCTTGGGATTTTTCAAAGTGTTTTACATTTCAACCCATGGCAGAAATGTTCGTTCAAAATCCACCTCAACTTTTCTGGAAAGCAATTATTCTGGTATCCTAATTGTAACGACACACGCGTATTTTTTATGTCGGAGAATACGTAATCATTCTGTTTAAAGCAATTTTTTATTTATCAAATGCACAATCAAATGTACGTAATTCTTTGAATAATTATTGTTGTTAGATTCACTTTCACATACCATAAAAAAAGTTCATTGAAGTGAGCAGTACTTTCAGCAGATTATGAAATCGTTTTTTGACCTGTGAATCCACTTTCACACTGTGCTCCTTAAAAAGTGCTCTGTATGTCAAATGTTCAATGCCTGAGCTGTTGTTTATACAACATGGAAATACCAACTTGTCTGTAGGATTATGGGTTCAGAGATTACCTGTTCATTGAAACAAATTAAACAATGCAGTCAAATGACTCCCTTGTGTTGTGTTTGCACTGTTGGTGTGGGTTCGCGTGGCAGCTCATTTGGGGAGTAAACAGCAGCAGTAGTTTTGACAGATGTGACAATGATGACTGTGGCAATGCCCAAATGACAATAACAACAGTCGCAATGACAGTTGTCTGTGCTTTATATTGCTCTGTTTGATGTGTGCCTAACAACGCGTCCGGCTAGATGGTTGTCAACCGACTCGGCGAGAATGTCTTCTGATTTTCGTCAGCTGAAGCAACCCGGGTTCAAACCTTCTTGCTACCGGATCAAAGCTTTGGCAATTTTTCCCCACGTTACCACAGTTCACTCAGCTATAAATGAGTACACAACTAGAGACAATGGTGGAAAGGTGGACGAATGATCTTCGATAAATAATGACTCCCTCTACCTTTCTCCAAACATTAGCATCCGCTTCTATACGGCATCTCACTTCTACCTCTGAATGACCATCCTCCATAACCTTTCATCTAAGGTACACAAAGCCATCCACTTACTTGATCTCCTTACTTTCCAAACTGATTGTCAGCTCCTCTCTCTGGTGTCCAACCCACGTCCGTGCTTCTTGAACGCCCCCTTCCATTCCTCCAACAGTTCCTGTAGTCCTTATTTGTTCTCTGCTATTTTAGCCAAATCGTCTGCATACACCATATTCCTGAGAAGGTCCACAAATCCCATTGCCAATCTCCCATGCATCTCCAACCATTTCTCTACCAGCTGTCTTAATACAAACATCCCATCAGTCGTTCCTGTTCCCTTTCTGAATCCCTGTTGTTCTTCCCCGAATTCTTGCTCAACTCTCTTTCTGATCCTCCCATCCACGGTCCTCTCTAGCTGCTTCATGGTGCGACTTAGAAATGCGATACCTCTGTATTTCCCAGGTCTTGCGCATCTCCCTTCTTCTACAACATTGGGACAATTAGCCCCAGTTCACTACTCGTCTGGTACGTTACCTTTCCTCATACAGGTAATCACTACAGACAGACCAACATACACTTCTTTATAGGTTAGATAGAGTACACAGAATATGTAGTTTTCAATGTCTGCATACACATTTTGAAAACTAAATAGTGGGAAGAGTATCACACCACTCAGTGTCTATATCACCCCCAAAACAATCTCCCTACTTGCTACATTTGACTAGAATATTTAAACTAAAAGTTATAAATACTGACTAATTCGCAGAAACTGCACTTAAGGCGTCTCATTTAGATGTGTTGATTATATTTGTTACGCTAATGTGCAAGTTGCTCCTGTGAAGCAGGGCAGATTAGGCATTGTACATTTCTTGACTGTTTTCAGCCCTGAGTTGGTAATGGATTTAGATAGCCTATTGGACAATTTCGGGAGCTGTGCAGCACCAAGAGTCAGTGGGACAGGGCCCACAGCTTTTCCAGACATTCACCGTACACACCAGTCACATCACCAAAGTGATGCTGTCAGCGAAGCGTCCCGTCTCTGGTAGGTCCAATTCCCACGTATATTTCTTGGGAAAATATTCAAATATACCTGGAAAAACTTTGTTTAATGATGGTGACCATGTCACGTTGATGGCATGATTTTCAGTGGGCCATCAATCACATATCCTACTATATGACATCGACAGTTATATAAAATATACAAGTAAAAACTTGGTTTTCTTTTCAAGTAATCCAAATTGAAGCATTGATTATGACCATATCAGCTTTCGTTTGATACGACGCGGCTTATCAGTAACAGATGCTTGAATAAAGGAAAGTTAATCACTGTAGCTCACTGCTGTGTTTGCAGTGTGCTCTGAGTATAACCATGTACATACGTGGAACGTGACCTGATTCCTTGCCATGACCAGCACACAGGATGGAACCACACCTTCAGTATATCCACAGTAACAACTTAGGTAAGTCACATTGACAGCATCTAGAATTACAAGAATGAGATATTCCAGTAAATTAGAATATATTCGGTTACGTAATAAAAAAAAATAATTTTGCCTTTACCTTGCACTATAGTTGTTGTTCCTGCTGTTTTATTGGAGAACTGGGAATACCTTTTTCTGAGACATGACCCGCCCGTTATGTGAAGACGAATGCTTTTATCTAGGAAAAGAAATCAAATTCACATTCGAGGAGCCACCTTAAAATGTTTATTTAATCAAGTTACTTGGCTAGCAAATTGTATTGTTTACTGATGTGATAATAACTTACTATCAACTAACCGTAATTCAATTATAGGCTTTCATATGCAAACACAGCCGCAATCAACCTCGAAAAGTGGACAATTTGCAGACATTCTGTGTGTAATGCAGTAGCAGAATAATATCCAGGATATACTTATGAAGAGATACTGTCTCATAAACAGTATTTCTGGAATATTGTCCGTGGAGTTAATGATGAGATGTTGTCCAGATAATATTGGTAAGGATACAGTCAGGAGGGTCAGCGAACATACCATGACTCGTGCAACTCTTTTGCGCACCGCCGCATTCGGGGAATTGTTTTTGGAATTACGTGCATCTTGCTTAACAAGATTTAACAAGATTTAACAAGATTTGCCATCCAAGCCAAAGGCCCAGATGGCAAGTGGACAAGGAAGCCATTGGCTTATCGAGAGTCCAACAATGTTCACCTACTTATAACCCGCCCTTCTGATATATGTGTCAACCTTGTTTTTAAACATATTCACGCTGCTAGCAGTTACACAATCTGTAGACAGTTTGTTCCATTCATTTACTGTCCTCTGTGAGAACGAGTGCTTCCTGATGTCCAATCTACATTGATCCTTTACTAATTTTACCTGATGTCCTCTAGTTCTGCTATCCTTCTTGAGTGAGAAAAACATATTTCTATCAATATTTTCATACCCATTCAATATCTTAAAAACTTCAATCTGATCTCCTCTTAACCTCCTTGTCTCTAGAGTTGTTAAACCACATTCTTTCAGGCGTTCTTCATAACTAAGGTCTCTAAGTTCTGGAATCATTTTAGTTGCTCTCCTTTGTATGCGTTCAAGCGTATCTATATCCTTCTTACGATATGGTCTCCATGCTTGTATACAGTATTCTAAATGAGGTCTAACTATTGCTTTATAAAGAGGTATAATTAACTTTTTTTCCCTTGTATGTTATGTTTCTTCTAATCAATCCAAGAATTTGATTACCCTTTGAAGCTGCAATACCACACTGCTCTGAAACTTTCATATCAGCGCTTATTGTAACTCCTAAGTCCTTTTCTTTTACAGTAGTACCAAGAACAGTAGCTCCCATTTTATAGTTTACATTCAAGTTCCTATGTCCTGTATGTAGGCATTTACATTTCCCAAAATTGAACAGCATCTGCCATTTCTCAGACCATTTCACTAATCTGTCTAGATCGTTTTGTAAATGTTGTTTATCACCATCAGTATTAACCTTTCTAAACAGTTTTGTGTCGTCCGCAAATTTCAGTACGTTACTTGTTATACTGTCGTCCAAGTCATTGATATAAATTAAGAATAATATAGGTCCTAATACTGATCCTTGAGGTACCCCACTCAAAACCGATTTCCAATTTGAAACTTCGCCATCTACTACAACTCGTTGTCTTCTGTCAGTCAGCCATTGTTCTATCCAGTCAGTTATGCTATCCCCGATACCATGGGCTTTTAATTTAAGTAGCAATCTTTGATGTGGCACTTTGTCAAAAGCTTTCTGAAAATCTAAGTAGATAATATCTACTGGCGATCCCTCGTCTATCCACTTAGTGATTTCTTCCAAAAAACATAACACATTTGTTAAGCATGACCTCGCTTTAAGGAATCCATGTTGAGATGAATTTAATAATTTATGCTTAACGAGGAAGTCCACCATATGGTCTTTAATTAACCTTTCTAATAATTTACAAATCACTGACGTTAAACTCACTGGTCTGTAATTCTCTGACTTATTTCTCGAACCCTTTTTAAATAATGGTATGATGTTTGCTTATATTGAGTACGATAACGTATTAGTCTTTTCTCAATTGTATCACCTGTAAACAAAGGAAAGAGGCATTTGTTGTAATTTTACAATGACACTAAACATTCAAACACTACCACACCCAGTCACTGTGCAAATATGCGCATGGAACAATTTTATAATATTTCATCAGTTTATGAATGGGAAGGTATATTTTATTTGCAAACTCCATTTTTACTTGACAACTATTATAGCCTGTGTACTATAATAATATTTGCATATGTGTTTGTATGTATTATTATTCAGGCAAAGTTTTGACCACATTTATATGGACGAACCAATGTGGTACATAACTCCGTATGTTATGCATGGTTGGGCAACCTAAACTGACTTTACCATGAACTGTCAGGGCGATCAGGGCGAAATGCGCCAGGTATATGGGTGGCTGTCTTGCCCCAGAGGTGCACCAATATGGCTTTTTGGGGTATGCTTCCTACTGCAAATGTTCATCATCCCATGGTCGTCGGCATACTGCTTCGAATATTCATCCTATCATTTTACCATGATTCAACATATGTGTTGCTCATTTACATGTTGGTATTGTTCTTACGTAATATAGCTATCTGTAATATAGATGTAATGTTTGGTCGAGTTAGAATTATATATTTTTGAAATGCACCCATTGGTTGATTCAGACAGAAAAGGAAGCATTTAACTAGACCGTTTTTCTTACATCTGCGCGTAACAAGATATTTGTAAATTTTGTTTTTTAACATATTCACATGGCCTGCATTAACAGAAACTGTAGATAATCTGTCCCATTCATTTATTGGCCTTAGGGAGGTTGAAATGACAACTTCTGTGTATATCACTCCACACACAAAGGGAAAATTAATAAATTCGGTTTTGTTATAATTGACGAAATCATGCGAAAGACATATCACGTTCCATCTATTCGTATTTTAGCGCCTTTGTTTTTAAAGACCTCTGTCCAGATATACAGATTATTGGAGGTTTCATGTAAAGTCTCTCAATCCCGCTGAGCCTCAAAAATTGTATGGTAATTAGACTGAATTAATATTACACAATTAATTGTTTCAGTACTATGAGGGAAAGTTTATTTTGGCAAAAGTGTACCCTGTACGTGAAAACGCCCACATACAAATGTATTTATTATTACGTTAACTTTAAATAATGTCAAAATTATAACTTATGTTTGTTTGTTTGTGCAGTCGGGGTTCCAACAAAATGAAGGCATTGCCACATGGTTCCTCCTGGAAGTGTTTAAGGACAATCAGTGCGGACAGTACTGGTGACACAGCAAATGATAAAGACTGAATTTATGCCATTCAGTGAACCATGCAGACTTGAGCGGATCCAGACACTGGGTAGTGGGTCCAAGCAGTGTATAGAAAGAGACCATTTCGTTGCTGAGACTATCTGCCGCATTTGATACCATTGGTCAAAGGACGACTTATTAAAAGCATGTCAATGTGGTGTGGCATAAGTGGCACAGATCTGGTTCTCATCATATTTAACTGATAGATACAAAAGAATGAAGATAGCGAATTGTTTCTCAGCTGCGCTCCCTACTTCACGTAGTGTTCCTCAGGGTGTTTCACTCTCTACGCTACTCTACTTGGCTCAGTTATCCAACGTCACAACTTGGATCACCAAGTGTATGCAAATAAATCATAGACCTATTCTATTTTGTCTACACGAGATACAAATCACTTCCAAAATTAGCTCAGGGATCGTCTCCACAAAATCTTCCATTGGATGACAGAGACCACATTAAAGTTAAATGCAAGTAAATCCGAGTTTGTTATTATTGGTAGGGTAAATGTTGCATGTCTATTTGAGTCGATTAGGTGTGCACAATATGTTGCAAGACGTTTCCTTATGTGTCAGTCTTTAGATTGCATGTAGAGAAGCACAGTAAAATCAAAACTTGTGGAAAGCATTAGCTTAACAGTGTGACCTGGCTGTTCTTCGAAGAGAACAAATTTGCATATGTGCAGGAGTGCCATAAAACACTATCATTATATAGCCTTTTTGTTTTGGGAGTGACGAAGAGTGATATAATGAAAGCATTGAGTTACTAAAATGCAAGGAAGGACATCAACATAATAATTTACATGTAAATGATTAAGGATTGACAGACGTTTGGTACGATGACAATAAAACGGATGCCGATTGATCAACTAATGCGAATCGAGAATAATAAACTGAATCTGAATATGTAATGATCGATATTGTTTTGTTTAAAAAATAAGAGACCAATGACGTGAGTGACACTTAGCCATTATCAGCTATTTGGTTGCACCTCCTATCGGTCGGTGGAGAGACCAATCCACAGTCACCGAATCTCTTATAGTTGCATTCGAGCAGCTCTCAGGGGAGAGGTTTGTCGGCCCCCAGACCCTTGTAGTTCTCCACCCAAACTACTGACAACCCCTATGTGTTGAGCTAGCAACCTCTTATGACAAAACGACTACCCGTTTATATAGTAGGTACACCCTTTTAAGGTGAATTTATGGTGTGAACTCTTGAAACATGTTCACTTTACATTTATCTGACATAACATTTACTAATTAAACAATTTAGTTAATTAGAATGTTTCTTAAATAGCATAGTTGATGTTGTAATGGAGCAAAGTGTATAACATGCATAAATAATATTACTAGTCTATGTTATTGGTATTCATTTATGCAGATTTATTGGTGGAAATTATGCGCATGCGCCGGAAGTGATCACTCTAAGATGGCGTCTACTACAGAGTCGGACGAGTATCAATAAACCTACATAACCCTGCCTAAGGAATACAACACACTCCAAGTGGAAAAGGTTTATTATATGACCAATAGTATCATCGAACAGTTGTGTTAACTGGTATGTCTGTTTATTATCTATTCATCTAGCTGTTCCCACTGTCGTTACTTTGTCAGTCAAAACGCTTAGAAAGTGCCTCGTCTCCCTGCCAGCAACAGCCACATTTTCATGCAGCTAATATACAGTCATGAGCTGCATCAGAAGCAGAAAAAGATAGTTGTCAGTAACAATTAATCTGTCCCTATACATTAATCACAACTCAATATGAAATGAAATGTAAATCGTATGTAGAATGCCACCAGAAAGGTTCGTAGAGCCATCCTTGAACTATGTCTCCAAATTAACACCATATCAAATATGTGTACTGTGTAGTATATATATTATTTATCTACAAAACCAAATGACGTTTATACATAAACCATCCGCATTCTTTTAGGTCACAAATTCGTTGTTTATAATGCACCTTTTGTTTTCGAAGCATTTCTTTGTTCACCCATTTCGTCCGACTAGCCGTCAACGCAATGCACTTCTACCTACTTAGCAGCTATCAGCTTTTACAGACAACACCACAGGAAGCAAGCAGTGTGTGCTATGGACATACAACGTATGTTGACTCATATATCATGCAAGTCAACACGGATATAGCACACGAAATGCTGTCTTGCACACTCCTCCATATTTCTTCAATTGGTCGTTCTTCAGTCATGATAGGCCCCACACAGTATGCCATTTGTCGCTTCATTAGCAGAAGCACCAACTTCGCATGGATTGTTATATACTACACGCTAAAAGCAAGAATTCCCTGCATGCTGCCTGGTGGACAGGAATTAACACCCTTTGTCTGTGCTGGCGGAGGTAATCAACGAACCCCGACAGGCATTGTCCATGCGCACGGACGGCGTTGTCCTGTTTGCATCAGATAATCTTTAGCAGCACCACGCCTTGACACTTGTCAACGCCGTGAATGACGTTGTAATCCTCACTTAGAAGCGAAATTTCTATATCGCAATTATTATGGTATCCTAATTGTATTAGGATACCATAGTAATAATGCGTGTTGTTCTATTGAGGATACGTAATCGTTCTGTTTACAGCAATTTTTTTTCAACACGTTTACACACAAAAATAATAGTACGCATCAGTTAGTGTGCGTTCCGTGTTCTGCTGTAAATGTGACTTCAACGTGGGCAGAAAAGGACAGCCCCTTACACTGGACTCCCAAGCACGCACACACGCATTGATGAGGGAGGGAGGGAGGGAGGCGGGGATGGAAGCAGACAGGTGGAAAGCGGGAAGGCAGGCAAACAGACAGGAACAATGCTTTCGTGGTATCCAGTCCTTGGGATTTTTCAAAGTGTTTTACATTTCAACCCATGGCAGAAATGTTCGTTCAAAATCCACCTCAACTTTTCTGGAAAGCAATTATTCTGGTATCCTAATTGTAACGACACATGCGTATTTTTTATGTCGAGAATACGTAATCATTCTGTTTAAAGCAATTTTTTTATTTATCAAATGCACAATCAAATGTACGTAATTCTTTGAATAATTATTGTTGTTAGATTCACTTTCACATACGACATCTCACTTCTACCTCTGAATGCCCATCCTCCATAACCTTTCATCTAAGGTACACAAAGCCATCCACTTACTTGATCTCCTTACTTTCCAAACTGATTGTCAGCTCCTCTCTCTGGTGTCCAACCCACGTCCGTGTTTCTTGAACGCCCCCTTCCATTCCTCCAACAGTTCCTGTAGTCCTTATTTGTTCTCTGCTATTTTGGCCAAATCGTCTGCATACACCATATTCCTGAGAAGGTCCACAAATCCCATTGCCAATATCCCATGCATCTCCAACCATTTCTCTACCAGCTGTCTTAATACAAACATCCCATCAGTCGTTCCTGTTCCCTTTCTGAATCCCTGTTGTTCTTCCCCGAATTCTTGCTCAACTCTCTTTCTGATCGTCCCATCCAGGGTCCTCTCTAGCTGCTTCATGATGTGACTTAGAAATGCGATGCCTCTGTATTTCCCAGGTCTTGCGCATCTCCCTTCTTCTACAACATTGGGACAATTAGCCCCAGTTCACTACTCGTCTGGTACGTTACCTTTCCTCATACAGGTAATCACTACAGACAGACCAACATACACTTCTTTATAGGTTAGATAGAGTACACAGAATATGTAGTTTTCAATGTCTGCATACACATTTTGAAAACTAAATAGTGGGAAGAGTATCACACCCCTCAGTGTCTATATCACCCCCAAAACAATCTCCCTGCTTGCTACATTTGACTAGAATATTTAAACTAAAAGTTATAAATATTGACTAATTCACAGAAACTGCACTTAAGACGTCTCATTTAGATGTGTTGATTATATTTGTTACGCTAATGTGCAAGTTGCTCCTGTGAAGCAGGGCAGTTTAGGCATTGTACATTTCTTGACTGTTTTCAGCCCTGAGTTGGAAATGGATTGAGATAGCCTATTGGACAATTTCGGGAGCTGTGCAGCACCAAGAGTCAGTGGGACAGGGCCCACAGCTTTTCCAGACATTCACCGTACACATCAGTCACATCACCAAAGTGATGCTGTCAGCGAAGCATCTCGTCTCTGGTAGGTCCAATTCCCACGTATATTTCTGGGGAAAATATTCAAATATACCTGGAAAAACTTTGTTTAATGATGGTGACCATGTCACGTTTATGGCATGATTTTCAGTGGGCCATCAATCACAAATTCCACCTCAAC